>CM067372.1:9481000-9861974 GCA_034401795.1 Chaetoderma sp. LZ-2023a
GAAGAAATACCTCTTGATTTTGAAATCCTAGGATAGTATCCGGATGACTCTGTACCATTCACAGTCAGAAATACCTCTTGATTTTGAAATCCTAGGATAGTACCCGTGCGACTCTGTACCATTCACAGTCAGAAATACCATTTGATTTTGAAATCCTAGGATAGTACCGGTGTGACTCTGTACCATTCACAGTCAGAAATACCATTTGATTTTGAAATCCTAGGATAGTACCCGGGTGACTCTGTACCATTCACAGTCGGAAATACCATTTGATTTTGAAATCCTAGGATAGTATCCGGGTGACTGTACCAGTCACAGTCAGAAATACCATTTGATTTTGAAATCCTAGGATAGTATCCGGATGACTCTGTACCATTCACAGTCAGAAATACCTCTTGATTTTGAAATCCTAGGATAGTACCCGTGCGACTCTGTACCATTCACAGTCAGAAATACCATTTGATTTTGAAATCCTAGGATAGTACCGGTGTGACTCTGTACCATTCACAGTCAGAAATACCATTTGATTTTGAAATCCTAGGATAGTACCCGGGTGACTCTGTACCATTCACAGTCGGAAATACCATTTGATTTTGAAATCCTAGGATAGTATCCGGGTGACTGTACCAGTCACAGTCAGAAATACCATTTGATTTTGAAATCCTAGGATAGTACCAGGGTGACTCTGTACCATTCACAGTCAGAAATACCATTTGATTTTGAAATCCTAGGATAGTCCCGGGTGACTCTGTACCCTTCCCGGGAAGAAATACCACTTGATTTTGAAATCCTAGGATAGTACCCGGGTGACTCTGTACCCTTCCCAGGAGGAAATACCTCTTGATTTTGAAATCCTAGGATAGTACCCGGGTGACTCTGTACCATTCACAGTCAGAAATACCTCTTGATTTTGAAATCCTAGGATAGTACCCGGGTGACTGTACCCTTCCCAGGAAGAAATACCTCTTGATTTTGAAATCCTAGGATAGTACCCGGGTGACTCTGTACCATTCCCAGGAAGAAATACCTCTTGATTTCGAAATCCTAGGATAGTACCCGGGTGACTCTACCCTTCCCAGGAAGAAATACCTCTTGATTTTGAAATCCTAGGATAGTACCCGGGTGACTCTGTACCATTCCCAGGAAGAAATACCTCTTGATTTCGAAATCCTAGGATAGTACCCGGGTTACTCTGTACCCTTCCCAGGAAGAAATACCTCTTGATTTTGAAATCCTAGGATAGTACCCGGGTGACTCTGTACCCTTCCCAGGAAGAAATACCTCTTGATTTTGAAATCCTAGGATAGTATCCGGATGACTCTGTACCATTCACAGTCAGAAATACCTCTTGATTTTGAAATCCTAGGATAGTACCCGTGCGACTCTGTACCATTCACAGTCAGAAATACCTCTTGATTTTGAAATCCTAGGATAGTACCCGTGCGACTCTGTACCATTCACAGTCAGAAATACCATTTGATTTTGAAATCCTAGGATAGTACCGGTGTGACTCTGTACCATTCACAGTCAGAAATACCATTTGATTTTGAAATCCTAGGATAGTACCCGGGTGACTCTGTACCATTCACAGTCGGAAATACCATTTGATTTTGAAATCCTAGGATAGTATCCGGGTGACTGTACCAGTCACAGTCAGAAATACCATTTGATTTTGAAATCCTAGGATAGTACCAGGGTGACTCTGTACCATTCACAGTCAGAAATACCATTTGATTTTGAAATCCTAGGATAGTCCCGGGTGACTCTGTACCCTTCCCAGGAAGAAATACCTCTTGATTTTGAAATCCTAGGATAGTATCCGGATGACTCTGTACCATTCACAGTCAGAAATACCTCTTGATTTTGAAATCCTAGGATAGTACCCGTGCGACTCTGTACCATTCACAGTCAGAAATACCATTTGATTTTGAAATCCTAGGATAGTACCGGTGTGACTCTGTACCATTCACAGTCAGAAATACCATTTGATTTTGAAATCCTAGGATAGTACCCGGGTGACTCTGTACCATTCACAGTCGGAAATACCATTTGATTTTGAAATCCTAGGATAGTATCCGGGTGACTGTACCAGTCACAGTCAGAAATACCATTTGATTTTGAAATCCTAGGATAGTATCCGGATGACTCTGTACCATTCACAGTCAGAAATACCTCTTGATTTTGAAATCCTAGGATAGTACCCGTGCGACTCTGTACCATTCACAGTCAGAAATACCATTTGATTTTGAAATCCTAGGATAGTACCGGTGTGACTCTGTACCATTCACAGTCAGAAATACCATTTGATTTTGAAATCCTAGGATAGTACCCGGGTGACTCTGTACCATTCACAGTCGGAAATACCATTTGATTTTGAAATCCTAGGATAGTATCCGGGTGACTGTACCAGTCACAGTCAGAAATACCATTTGATTTTGAAATCCTAGGATAGTACCAGGGTGACTCTGTACCATTCACAGTCAGAAATACCATTTGATTTTGAAATCCTAGGATAGTCCCGGGTGACTCTGTACCCTTCCCGGGAAGAAATACCACTTGATTTTGAAATCCTAGGATAGTACCCGGGTGACTCTGTACCCTTCCCAGGAGGAAATACCTCTTGATTTTGAAATCCTAGGATAGTACCCGGGTGACTCTGTACCATTCACAGTCAGAAATACCTCTTGATTTTGAAATCCTAGGATGGTACCCGGGTGACTCTGTACCCTTCACAGTCAGAAATACGTCTTGATTTTGAAATCCTAGGATAGTACCCGGGTGACTCTGTACCATTCTCAGGAAGAAATACCTCTTGATTTTGAAATCCTAGGATAGTACCCGGGTGACTCTGTACCATTCCCAGGAAGAAATACCTCTTGATTTAAATACCTCTTGATTTTGAAATCCTAGGATAGTACCCGTGCGACTCTGTACCATTCACAGTCAGAAATACCATTTGATTTTGAAATCCTAGGATAGTACCGGTGTGACTCTGTACCATTCACAGTCAGAAATACCATTTGATTTTGAAATCCTAGGATAGTACCCGGGTGACTCTGTACCATTCACAGTCGGAAATACCATTTGATTTTGAAATCCTAGGATAGTATCCGGGTGACTGTACCAGTCACAGTCAGAAATACCATTTGATTTTGAAATCCTAGGATAGTATCCGGATGACTCTGTACCATTCACAGTCAGAAATACCTCTTGATTTTGAAATCCTAGGATAGTACCCGTGCGACTCTGTACCATTCACAGTCAGAAATACCATTTGATTTTGAAATCCTAGGATAGTACCGGTGTGACTCTGTACCATTCACAGTCAGAAATACCATTTGATTTTGAAATCCTAGGATAGTACCCGGGTGACTCTGTACCATTCACAGTCGGAAATACCATTTGATTTTGAAATCCTAGGATAGTATCCGGGTGACTGTACCAGTCACAGTCAGAAATACCATTTGATTTTGAAATCCTAGGATAGTACCAGGGTGACTCTGTACCATTCACAGTCAGAAATACCATTTGATTTTGAAATCCTAGGATAGTCCCGGGTGACTCTGTACCCTTCCCGGGAAGAAATACCACTTGATTTTGAAATCCTAGGATAGTACCCGGGTGACTCTGTACCCTTCCCAGGAGGAAATACCTCTTGATTTTGAAATCCTAGGATAGTACCCGGGTGACTCTGTACCATTCACAGTCAGAAATACCTCTTGATTTTGAAATCCTAGGATAGTACCCGGGTGACTGTACCCTTCCCAGGAAGAAATACCTCTTGATTTTGAAATCCTAGGATAGTACCCGGGTGACTCTGTACCATTCCCAGGAAGAAATACCTCTTGATTTCGAAATCCTAGGATAGTACCCGGGTGACTCTACCCTTCCCAGGAAGAAATACCTCTTGATTTTGAAATCCTAGGATAGTACCCGGGTGACTCTGTACCATTCCCAGGAAGAAATACCTCTTGATTTCGAAATCCTAGGATAGTACCCGGGTTACTCTGTACCCTTCCCAGGAAGAAATACCTCTTGATTTTGAAATCCTAGGATAGTACCCGTGTGACTCTGTACCCTTCCCAGGAAGAAATACCTCTTGATTTTGAAATCCTAGGATAGTATCCGGATGACTCTGTACCATTCACAGTCAGAAATACCTCTTGATTTTGAAATCCTAGGATAGTACCCGTGCGACTCTGTACCATTCACAGTCAGAAATACCATTTGATTTTGAAATCCTAGGATAGTACCGGTGTGACTCTGTACCATTCACAGTCAGAAATACCATTTGATTTTGAAATCCTAGGATAGTACCCGGGTGACTCTGTACCATTCACAGTCGGAAATACCATTTGATTTTGAAATCCTAGGATAGTATCCGGGTGACTGTACCAGTCACAGTCAGAAATACCATTTGATTTTGAAATCCTAGGATAGTACCAGGGTGACTCTGTACCATTCACAGTCAGAAATACCATTTGATTTTGAAATCCTAGGATAGTCCCGGGTGACTCTGTACCCTTCCCAGGAAGAAATACCACTTGATTTTGAAATCCTAGGATAGTACCCGGGTGACTCTGTACCATTCACAGTCAGAAATACCATTTGATTTTGAAATCCTAGGATAGTACCTGTGTGACTCTGTACCATTCACAATCAGAAATACCATTTGATTTTGAAATCCTAGGTTTATACCCGGGTGACTCTGTACCATTCACATTCAGAAATACCATTTGATTTTGAAATCCCAGGATTATACCCGGGTGACTCTGTACCATTCACAGTCAGAAATATCATTTGATTTTGAAATCCTAGGATAGTACCCGGGTGACTCTGTACCAGTCACAGTCAGAAATACCATTTGATTTTGAAATCCTAGGATAGTACCCGGGTGACTCTGTACCATTCACAGTCAGAAATACCTCTTGATTTTGAAATCCTAGGATAGTACCCGGGTGACTCTGTACCCTTCCCAGGAAGAAATACCTCTTGATTTTGAAATCCTAGGATAGTATCCGGATGACTCTGTACCATTCACAGTCAGAAATACCTCTTGATTTTGAAATCCTAGGATAGTACCCGTGCGACTCTGTACCATTCACAGTCAGAAATACCATTTGATTTTGAAATCCTAGGATAGTACCGGTGTGACTCTGTACCATTCACAGTCAGAAATACCATTTGATTTTGAAATCCTAGGATAGTACCCGGGTGACTCTGTACCATTCACAGTCGGAAATACCATTTGATTTTGAAATCCTAGGATAGTATCCGGGTGACTGTACCAGTCACAGTCAGAAATACCATTTGATTTTGAAATCCTAGGATAGTACCAGGGTGACTCTGTACCATTCACAGTCAGAAATACCATTTGATTTTGAAATCCTAGGATAGTCCCGGGTGACTCTGTACCCTTCCCGGGAAGAAATACCACTTGATTTTGAAATCCTAGGATAGTACCCGGGTGACTCTGTACCCTTCCCAGGAGGAAATACCTCTTGATTTTGAAATCCTAGGATAGTACCCGGGTGACTCTGTACCCTTCCCAGGAAGAAATACCTCTTGATTTTGAGATCCTAGGATAGTATCCGGATGACTCTGTACCATTCACAGTCAGAAATACCTCTTGATTTTGAAATCCTAGGATAGTACCCGTGCGACTCTGTACCATTCACAGTCAGAAATACCATTTGATTTTGAAATCCTAGGATAGTACCGGTGTGACTCTGTACCATTCACAGTCAGAAATACCATTTGATTTTGAAATCCTAGGATAGTACCCGGGTGACTCTGTACCATTCACAGTCGGAAATACCATTTGATTTTGAAATCCTAGGATAGTATCCGGGTGACTGTACCAGTCACAGTCAGAAATACCATTTGATTTTGAAATCCTAGGATAGTACCAGGGTGACTCTGTACCATTCACAGTCAGAAATACCATTTGATTTTGAAATCCTAGGATAGTCCCGGGTGACTCTGTACCCTTCCCGGGAAGAAATACCACTTGATTTTGAAATCCTAGGATAGTACCCGGGTGACTCTGTACCATTCACAGTCAGAAATACCTCTTGATTTTGAAATCCTAGGATGGTACCCGGGTGACTCTGTACCCTTCACAGTCAGAAATACGTCTTGATTTTGAAATCCTAGGATAGTACCCGGGTGACTCTGTACCATTCTCAGGAAGAAATACCTCTTGATTTTGAAATCCTAGGATAGTACCCGGGTGACTCTGTACCATTCCCAGGAAGAAATACCTCTTGATTTTGAAATCCTAGGATAGTACCCGGGTGACTCTGTACCCTTCCCAGGAAGAAATACCACTTGATTTTGAAATCCTAGGATAGTACCCGGGTGACTTTGTACCCTCCCCAGGAAGAAATACCTCTTGATTTTGAAATCCTAGGATAGTACCCGGGTGACTGTACCCTTCCCAGGAAGAAATACCTCTTGATTTTGAAATCCTAGGATAGTACCCGGGTGACTCTGTACCATTCCCAGGAAGAAATACCTCTTGATTTCGAAATCCTAGGATAGTACCCGGGTGACTCTACCCTTCCCAGGAAGAAATACCTCTTGATTTTGAAATCCTAGGATAGTACCCGGGTGACTCTGTACCATTCCCAGGAAGAAATACCTCTTGATTTCGAAATCCTAGGATAGTACCCGGGTTACTCTGTACCCTTCCCAGGAAGAAATACCTCTTGATTTTGAAATCCTAGGATAGTACCCGTGTGACTCTGTACCCTTCCCAGGAAGAAATACCTCTTGATTTTGAAATCCTAGGATAGTATCCGGATGACTCTGTACCATTCACAGTCAGAAATACCTCTTGATTTTGAAATCCTAGGATAGTACCCGTGCGACTCTGTACCATTCACAGTCAGAAATACCATTTGATTTTGAAATCCTAGGATAGTACCGGTGTGACTCTGTACCATTCACAGTCAGAAATACCATTTGATTTTGAAATCCTAGGATAGTACCCGGGTGACTCTGTACCATTCACAGTCGGAAATACCATTTGATTTTGAAATCCTAGGATAGTATCCGGGTGACTGTACCAGTCACAGTCAGAAATACCATTTGATTTTGAAATCCTAGGATAGTACCAGGGTGACTCTGTACCATTCACAGTCAGAAATACCATTTGATTTTGAAATCCTAGGATAGTCCCGGGTGACTCTGTACCCTTCCCAGGAAGAAATACCTCTTGATTTTGAAATCCTAGGATAGTACCCGGGTGACTCTGTACCCTTCCCAGGAAGAAATACCACTTGATTTTGAAATCCTAGGATAGTACCCGGGTGACTTTGTACCCTCCCCAGGAAGAAATACCTCTTGATTTTGAAATCCTAGGATAGTACCCGGGTGACTGTACCCTTCCCAGGAAGAAATACCTCTTGATTTTGAAATCCTAGGATAGTACCCGGGTGACTCTGTACCATTCCCAGGAAGAAATACCTCTTGATTTCGAAATCCTAGGATAGTACCCGGGTGACTCTACCCTTCCCAGGAAGAAATACCTCTTGATTTTGAAATCCTAGGATAGTACCCGGGTGACTCTGTACCATTCCCAGGAAGAAATACCTCTTGATTTTGAAATCCTAGGATAGTACCCGGGTGACTCTGTACCCTTCCCAGGAAGAAATACCTCTTGATTTTGAAATCCTAGGATAGTACCCGTGTGACTCTGTACCCTTCCCAGGAAGAAATACCTCTTGATTTTGAAATCCTAGGATAGTATCCGGATGACTCTGTACCATTCACAGTCAGAAATACCTCTTGATTTTGAAATCCTAGGATAGTACCCGTGCGACTCTGTACCATTCACAGTCAGAAATACCATTTGATTTTGAAATCCTAGGATAGTACCGGTGTGACTCTGTACCATTCACAGTCAGAAATACCATTTGATTTTGAAATCCTAGGATAGTACCCGGGTGACTCTGTACCATTCACAGTCGGAAATACCATTTGATTTTGAAATCCTAGGATAGTATCCGGGTGACTGTACCAGTCACAGTCAGAAATACCATTTGATTTTGAAATCCTAGGATAGTACCAGGGTGACTCTGTACCATTCACAGTCAGAAATACCATTTGATTTTGAAATCCTAGGATAGTCCCGGGTGACTCTGTACCCTTCCCAGGAAGAAATACCTCTTGATTTTGAAATCCTAGGATAGTACCCGGGTGACTCTGTACCATTCACAGTCAGAAATACCTCTTGATTTTGAAATCCTAGGATAGTACCCGTGCGACTCTGTACCATTCACAGTCAGAAATACCATTTGATTTTGAAATCCTAGGATAGTACCGGTGTGACTCTGTACCATTCACAGTCAGAAATACCATTTGATTTTGAAATCCTAGGATAGTACCCGGGTGACTCTGTACCATTCACAGTCGGAAATACCATTTGATTTTGAAATCCTAGGATAGTATCCGGGTGACTGTACCAGTCACAGTCAGAAATACCATTTGATTTTGAAATCCTAGGATAGTATCCGGATGACTCTGTACCATTCACAGTCAGAAATACCTCTTGATTTTGAAATCCTAGGATAGTACCCGTGCGACTCTGTACCATTCACAGTCAGAAATACCATTTGATTTTGAAATCCTAGGATAGTACCGGTGTGACTCTGTACCATTCACAGTCAGAAATACCATTTGATTTTGAAATCCTAGGATAGTACCCGGGTGACTCTGTACCATTCACAGTCGGAAATACCATTTGATTTTGAAATCCTAGGATAGTATCCGGGTGACTGTACCAGTCACAGTCAGAAATACCATTTGATTTTGAAATCCTAGGATAGTACCAGGGTGACTCTGTACCATTCACAGTCAGAAATACCATTTGATTTTGAAATCCTAGGATAGTCCCGGGTGACTCTGTACCCTTCCCGGGAAGAAATACCACTTGATTTTGAAATCCTAGGATAGTACCCGGGTGACTCTGTACCCTTCCCAGGAGGAAATACCTCTTGATTTTGAAATCCTAGGATAGTACCCGGGTGACTCTGTACCATTCACAGTCAGAAATACCTCTTGATTTTGAAATCCTAGGATGGTACCCGGGTGACTCTGTACCCTTCACAGTCAGAAATACGTCTTGATTTTGAAATCCTAGGATAGTACCCGGGTGACTCTGTACCATTCTCAGGAAGAAATACCTCTTGATTTTGAAATCCTAGGATAGTACCCGGGTGACTCTGTACCATTCCCAGGAAGAAATACCTCTTGATTTTGAAATCCTAGGATAGTACCCGGGTGACTCTGTACCCTTCCCAGGAAGAAATACCACTTGATTTTGAAATCCTAGGATAGTACCCGGGTGACTTTGTACCCTCCCCAGGAAGAAATACCTCTTGATTTTGAAATCCTAGGATAGTACCCGGGTGACTGTACCCTTCCCAGGAAGAAATACCTCTTGATTTTGAAATCCTAGGATAGTACCCGGGTGACTCTGTACCATTCCCAGGAAGAAATACCTCTTGATTTCGAAATCCTAGGATAGTACCCGGGTGACTCTACCCTTCCCAGGAAGAAATACCTCTTGATTTTGAAATCCTAGGATAGTACCCGGGTGACTCTGTACCATTCCCAGGAAGAAATACCTCTTGATTTCGAAATCCTAGGATAGTACCCGGGTTACTCTGTACCCTTCCCAGGAAGAAATACCTCTTGATTTTGAAATCCTAGGATAGTACCCGTGTGACTCTGTACCCTTCCCAGGAAGAAATACCTCTTGATTTTGAAATCCTAGGATAGTATCCGGATGACTCTGTACCATTCACAGTCAGAAATACCTCTTGATTTTGAAATCCTAGGATAGTACCCGTGCGACTCTGTACCATTCACAGTCAGAAATACCATTTGATTTTGAAATCCTAGGATAGTACCGGTGTGACTCTGTACCATTCACAGTCAGAAATACCATTTGATTTTGAAATCCTAGGATAGTACCCGGGTGACTCTGTACCATTCACAGTCGGAAATACCATTTGATTTTGAAATCCTAGGATAGTATCCGGGTCACTGTACCAGTCACAGTCAGAAATACCATTTGATTTTGAAATCCTAGGATAGTACCAGGGTGACTCTGTACCATTCACAGTCAGAAATACCATTTGATTTTGAAATCCTAGGATAGTCCCGGGTGACTCTGTACCCTTCCCAGGAAGAAATACCTCTTGATTTTGAAATCCTAGGATAGTATCCGGATGACTCTGTACCATTCACAGTCAGAAATACCTCTTGATTTTGAAATCCTAGGATAGTACCCGTGCGACTCTGTACCATTCACAGTCAGAAATACCATTTGATTTTGAAATCCTAGGATAGTACCGGTGTGACTCTGTACCATTCACAGTCAGAAATACCATTTGATTTTGAAATCCTAGGATAGTACCCGGGTGACTCTGTACCATTCACAGTCGGAAATACCATTTGATTTTGAAATCCTAGGATAGTATCCGGGTGACTGTACCAGTCACAGTCAGAAATACCATTTGATTTTGAAATCCTAGGATAGTATCCGGATGACTCTGTACCATTCACAGTCAGAAATACCTCTTGATTTTGAAATCCTAGGATAGTACCCGTGCGACTCTGTACCATTCACAGTCAGAAATACCATTTGATTTTGAAATCCTAGGATAGTACCGGTGTGACTCTGTACCATTCACAGTCAGAAATACCATTTGATTTTGAAATCCTAGGATAGTACCCGGGTGACTCTGTACCATTCACAGTCGGAAATACCATTTGATTTTGAAATCCTAGGATAGTATCCGGGTGACTGTACCAGTCACAGTCAGAAATACCATTTGATTTTGAAATCCTAGGATAGTACCAGGGTGACTCTGTACCATTCACAGTCAGAAATACCATTTGATTTTGAAATCCTAGGATAGTCCCGGGTGACTCTGTACCCTTCCCGGGAAGAAATACCACTTGATTTTGAAATCCTAGGATAGTACCCGGGTGACTCTGTACCCTTCCCAGGAGGAAATACCTCTTGATTTTGAAATCCTAGGATAGTACCCGGGTGACTCTGTACCATTCACAGTCAGAAATACCTCTTGATTTTGAAATCCTAGGATGGTACCCGGGTGACTCTGTACCCTTCACAGTCAGAAATACGTCTTGATTTTGAAATCCTAGGATAGTACCCGGGTGACTCTGTACCATTCTCAGGAAGAAATACCTCTTGATTTTGAAATCCTAGGATAGTACCCGGGTGACTCTGTACCATTCCCAGGAAGAAATACCTCTTGATTTTGAAATTCTAGGATAGTACCCGGGTGACTCTGTACCCTTCCCAGGAAGAAATACCACTTGATTTTGAAATCCTAGGATAGTACCCGGGTGACTTTGTACCCTCCCCAGGAAGAAATACCTCTTGATTTTGAAATCCTAGGATAGTACCCGGGTGACTGTACCCTTCCCAGGAAGAAATACCTCTTGATTTTGAAATCCTAGGATAGTACCCGGGTGACTCTGTACCATTCCCAGGAAGAAATACCTCTTGATTTCGAAATCCTAGGATAGTACCCGGGTGACTCTACCCTTCCCAGGAAGAAATACCTCTTGATTTTGAAATCCTAGGATAGTACCCGGGTGACTCTGTACCATTCCCAGGAAGAAATACCTCTTGATTTCGAAATCCTAGGATAGTACCCGGGTTACTCTGTACCCTTCCCAGGAAGAAATACCTCTTGATTTTGAAATCCTAGGATAGTACCCGTGTGACTCTGTACCCTTCCCAGGAAGAAATACCTCTTGATTTTGAAATCCTAGGATAGTATCCGGATGACTCTGTACCATTCACAGTCAGAAATACCTCTTGATTTTGAAATCCTAGGATAGTACCCGTGCGACTCTGTACCATTCACAGTCAGAAATACCATTTGATTTTGAAATCCTAGGATAGTACCGGTGTGACTCTGTACCATTCACAGTCAGAAATACCATTTGATTTTGAAATCCTAGGATAGTACCCGGGTGACTCTGTACCATTCACAGTCGGAAATACCATTTGATTTTGAAATCCTAGGATAGTATCCGGGTCACTGTACCAGTCACAGTCAGAAATACCATTTGATTTTGAAATCCTAGGATAGTACCAGGGTGACTCTGTACCATTCACAGTCAGAAATACCATTTGATTTTGAAATCCTAGGATAGTCCCGGGTGACTCTGTACCCTTCCCAGGAAGAAATACCACTTGATTTTGAAATCCTAGGATAGTACCCGGGTGACTCTGTACCCTTCCCAGGAGGAAATACCTCTTGATTTTGAAATCCTAGGATAGTACCCGGGTGACTCTGTACCATTCACAGTCAGAAATACCTCTTGATTTTGAAATCCTAGGATGGTACCCGGGTGACTCTGTACCCTTCACAGTCAGAAATACGTCTTGATTTTGAAATCCTAGGATAGTACCCGGGTGACTCTGTACCATTCTCAGGAAGAAATACCTCTTGATTTTGAAATCCTAGGATAGTACCCGGGTGACTCTGTACCATTCCCAGGAAGAAATACCTCTTGATTTTGAAATCCTAGGATAGTACCCGGGTGACTCTGTACCCTTCCCAGGAAGAAATACCACTTGATTTTGAAATCCTAGGATAGTACCCGGGTGACTTTGTACCCTCCCCAGGAAGAAATACCTCTTGATTTTGAAATCCTAGGATAGTACCCGGGTGACTGTACCCTTCCCAGGAAGAAATACCTCTTGATTTTGAAATCCTAGGATAGTACCCGGGTGACTCTGTACCATTCCCAGGAAGAAATACCTCTTGATTTCGAAATCCTAGGATAGTACCCGGGTGACTCTACCCTTCCCAGGAAGAAATACCTCTTGATTTTGAAATCCTAGGATAGTACCCGGGTGACTCTGTACCATTCCCAGGAAGAAATACCTCTTGATTTCGAAATCCTAGGATAGTACCCGGGTTACTCTGTACCCTTCCCAGGAAGAAATACCTCTTGATTTTGAAATCCTAGGATAGTACCCGTGTGACTCTGTACCCTTCCCAGGAAGAAATACCTCTTGATTTTGAAATCCTTGGATAGTACCCGGGTGACTCTGTACCATTCCCAGGAAGAAATACCTCTTGATTTTGAAATCCTAGGATAGTACCCGGGTGACTCTGTACCATTCCCAGGAAGAAATACCTCTTGATTTTGAAATCCTAGCATAGTACCCGGGTGACTCTGTACCCTTCCCAGGAAGAAATACCACTTGATTTTGAAATCCTAGGATAGTACCCGGGTGACTTTGTACCCTCCCCAGGAAGAAATACCTCTTGATTTTGAAATCCTAGGATAGTACCCGGGTGACTGTACCCTTCCTAGGAAGAAATACCTCTTGATTTTGAAATCCTAGGATAGTACCCGGGTGACTCTGTACCATTCCCAGGAAGAAATACCTCTTGATTTCGAAATCCTAGGATAGTACCCGGGTGACTCTACCCGTCCCAGGAAGAAATACCTCTTGATTTTGAAATCCTAGGATAGTACCCGGGTGACTCTGTACCATTCCCAGGAAGAAATACCTCTTGATTTCGAAATCCTAGGATAGTATCCGTGTGACTCTGTACCCTTCCCAGGAAGAAATACCTCTTGATTTTGAAATCCTTGGATAGTACCCAGGTGACTCTGTACCATTCCCAGGAAGAAATACCTCTTGATTTTGAAATCCTAGGATAGTACCCGGGTGACTCTGTACCATTCCCAGGAAGAAATACCTCTTGATTTTGAAATCCTAGGATAGTACCCGGGTGACTCTGTACCCTTCCCAGGAAGAAATACCACTTGATTTTGAAATCCTAGGATAGTACCCGGGTGACTCTGTACCCTCCCCAGGAAGAAATACCTCTTGATTTTGAAATCCTAGGATAGTACCCGGGTGACTCTGTACCATTCCCAGGAAGAAATACCTCTTGATTTTGAAATCCTAGGATAGTATCCGGATGACTCTGTACCATTCACAGTCAGAAATACCTCTTGATTTTGAAATCCTAGGATAGTACCCGTGCGACTCTGTACCATTCACAGTCAGAAATACCATTTGATTTTGAAATCCTAGGATAGTACCGGTGTGACTCTGTACCATTCACAGTCAGAAATACCATTTGATTTTGAAATCCTAGGATAGTACCCGGGTGACTCTGTACCATTCACAGTCGGAAATACCATTTGATTTTGAAATCCTAGGATAGTATCCGGGTGACTGTACCAGTCACAGTCAGAAATACCATTTGATTTTGAAATCCTAGGATAGTACCAGGGTGACTCTGTACCATTCACAGTCAGAAATACCATTTGATTTTGAAATCCTAGGATAGTCCCGGGTGACTCTGTACCCTTCCCAGGAAGAAATACCACTTGATTTTGAAATCCTAGGATAGTACCCGGGTGACTCTACCCTTCCCAGGAGGAAATACCTCTTGATTTTGAAATCCTAGGATAGTACCCGGGTGACTCTGTACCATTCACAGTCAGAAATACCTCTTGATTTTGAAATCCTAGGATGGTACCCGGGTGACTCTGTACCCTTCACAGTCAGAAATACGTCTTGATTTTGAAATCCTAGGATAGTACCCGGGTGACTCTGTACCATTCTCAGGAAGAAATACCTCTTGATTTTGAAATCCTAGGATAGTACCCGGGTGACTCTGTACCATTCCCAGGAAGAAATACCTCTTGATTTTGAAATCCTAGGATAGTACCCGGGTGACTCTGTACCCTTCCCAGGAAGAAATACCACTTGATTTTGAAATCCTAGGATAGTACCCGGGTGACTTTGTACCCTCCCCAGGAAGAAATACCTCTTGATTTTGAAATCCTAGGATAGTACCCGGGTGACTGTACCCTTCCCAGGAAGAAATACCTCTTGATTTTGAAATCCTAGGATAGTACCCGGGTGACTCTGTACCATTCCCAGGAAGAAATACCTCTTGATTTCGAAATCCTAGGATAGTACCCGGGTGACTCTACCCTTCCCAGGAAGAAATACCTCTTGATTTTGAAATCCTAGGATAGTACCCGGGTGACTCTGTACCATTCCCAGGAAGAAATACCTCTTGATTTCGAAATCCTAGGATAGTACCCGGGTTACTCTGTACCCTTCCCAGGAAGAAATACCTCTTGATTTTGAAATCCTAGGATAGTACCCGTGTGACTCTGTACCCTTCCCAGGAAGAAATACCTCTTGATTTTGAAATCCTTGGATAGTACCCGGGTGACTCTGTACCATTCCCAGGAAGAAATACCTCTTGATTTTGAAATCCTAGGATAGTACCCGGGTGACTCTGTACCATTCCCAGGAAGAAATACCTCTTGATTTTGAAATCCTAGCATTGTACCCGGGTGACTCTGTACCCTTCCCAGGAAGAAATACCACTTGATTTTGAAATCCTAGGATAGTACCCGGGTGACTTTGTACCCTCCCCAGGAAGAAATACCTCTTGATTTTGAAATCCTAGGATAGTACCCGGGTGACTGTACCCTTCCTAGGAAGAAATACCTCTTGATTTTGAAATCCTAGGATAGTACCCGGGTGACTCTGTACCATTCCCAGGAAGAAATACCTCTTGATTTCGAAATCCTAGGATAGTACCCGGGTGACTCTACCCTTCCCAGGAAGAAATACCTCTTGATTTTGAAATCCTAGGATAGTACCCGGGTGACTCTGTACCATTCCCAGGAAGAAATACCTCTTGATTTCGAAATCCTAGGATAGTACCCGGGTTACTCTGTACCCTTCCCAGGAAGAAATACCTCTTGATTTTGAAATCCTAGGATAGTACCCGTGTGACTCTGTACCCTTCCCAGGAAGAAATACCTCTTGATTTTGAAATCCTTGGATAGTACCCAGGTGACTCTGTACCATTCCCAGGAAGAAATACCTCTTGATTTTGAAATCCTAGGATAGTACCCGGGTGACTCTGTACCCTTCCCAGGAAGAAATACCACTTGATTTTGAAATCCTAGGATAGTACCCGGGTGACTCTGTACCCTCCCCAGGAAGAAATACCTCTTGATTTTGAAATCCTAGGATAGTACCCGGGTGACTCTGTACCATTCCCAGGAAGAAATACCTCTTGATTTCGAAATCCTAGGATAGTACCCGGGTGACTCTGTACCCTTCCCAGGAGGAAATACCTCTTGATTTTGAAATCCTAGGATAGTACCCGGGTGACTCTGTACCATTCCCAGGAAGAAATACCTCTTGATTTTGAAATCCTAGGATAGTACCCGGGTGACTCTGTCCCCTTCCCAGGAAGAAATACCTCTTGATTTTGAAATCCTAGGATAGTACCCGGGTGACTCTGTACCATTCACAGTCAGAAATACCTCTTGATTTTGAAATCCTAGGATAGTACCCGGGTGACTCTGTACCATTCACAGTCAGAAATACCTCTTGATTTGGAAATCCTAGGATAGTACCCAGGTGACTCTGTACCATTCACAGTCAGAAATACCTCTTGATTTGGAAATCCTAGGATAGTACCCGGGTGACTCTGTACCCGTCACGGTTTCGCTGTTAATGGTGTGTTTTGAAAGTACATGGCATGCTGGCACAATCTGTTTGACCAATGTCGGCATTACCACGAATATATGTAACTGTAGAACCCTGAAATGGTTTATTGTCCGGAAACTGGGTCAGCAATAATGTGAAAATGCTGTCTCTGGCACGTCTGTAGCTTGGATGTGTCAAACAATAACCCCATTGGTTGAAAAGTATTGCCATATAAGGCCATATTAAAAAATAGTTTCGTTTCCTGTCAACCCGTTTTTTCACCTAGGAGGGTTTTTTTTTGTACCCAGCATATATGTTAAAAATCCATACATTTGCCAAACTATACATGTACAAATTACAATGTTTTAATGCCATTTGTATGCAATGTGATTTATGTGAATCCCTTTTGCTAATTGTGTCATGAAGAACATGACAAATTTAGCAATTACAACCATATTTAATGGACATCTAGTCAAATATCTTAAAAACTAATATTTATGACCTTTTAAATATAAATTAATAATTGAAAAAAACACATTTGCTCCCTCCCTTACTGAAGTCTTTTCCCCACCCGTTTGCAGGAAACAAAATCTTTTTTTATGGATGACCTAGATTCTGTCCTTTGAAATCATGGAAAATGTTGACACCCATTCATCCCACTTATTTTCTGTACCATTTTTCGGAAAATTCCACTGTCCATTGTCCAGTACAAGGACAATTCACTGTCAATGTTGTTTTTCATGTATGGAGAAGAACAGCAAACCCATTTTGGACCATGTCGGTGTTCCCATAAATAAATACCCCTTTTGAACACTAAAAGGGCTCACTGTTCAGAACGGATTTCAGTCAGAAAATTAGCCGTATCGGGATTAGCATTAGTAAATGCCTTCTTAAATGACCATTTTGCTGACCCTTCAGGTCAACAGGTCACCCTGCCAGCTTTCCAGTTTTGAAGAGGCTTGATACCAAATGCTTTCATGATCCATGCAAACCTGTTGCCATATTTCTCATGAAGATAATTATCTGTATTTGTAGCACCTGGTACATTTTAACACATTAACACTCAAATTCTTTTTTTAAATTTAAATTTTCTCATAGAAAATGTCTATTTGTAGACTAGAAGACTATTTTTTTAAATTTACCACTGGAGTGACTGGCTTGGTTATCAATCCAGTCATTCCAGTGACAAATTAAAAAAATTGGTCGTCTCTTTGTCTGTAAATGGACATTTCTCAAGACCACTGCAGAAGCAGTTTTTGGCTAATATGAGTGTCAAAGGGTTTAAGATCGTCTTCTTGCATTTTGGCCCTGAATTCCTTCAGTTCTGACTAAATGCCCATGCATGCTAGCAATATTGTCACATTTGGAACTTAGACATTTCCATGGCTCGTGCTTAAATGTTTGTACATGTATTTCCAGGCGAAATGTTTATATGGTTCACATTCCTGGCTCTCAAATTCTGATGTTGGTGGTGAACGATACAGGCTCCTTGGGCCTCTTGTTTATCTCTCACCCTCAAATGTGTTCAAGAAAATCGAAATCTCAGAAAATGTCCATTTGCAGACCAAGAGAAGACTATTTTTGAAAATTTACTACTGGAATGACTGGCTCGGTTATTGAGCCTGTCATTACAGTGGTAAATTTTCAAAAATAGTCTTCTTGATCTGCAAATGAACATTTCTCAAGACCACTCAAGAAACAATTTTTGGCTGGATTTAGTGTTAAATAAGTGTTCCTAATATTAACATGATAACAACATGGTATCAAAGCTAGTACCTTTTAAGACTAACTTAGTTTATTTTGATGAATCTTCACACATAAATGTGCTTAACACCCTGATAGAGCACATTTATGTGGGAAAACTCATCAAAATAAACTAAGTTAGTCTGAAAAGGTGCTAGGTTTGAATCATGTTGTAATTGTCTGTGCAGACAAACACGACTACCTAGCATTTCTAAAAAATTAATACAATATCCATAATGGCTCATGGCTGTTGGCCAAATGAATGACATACCGGTCCTGAATGAGCAACTGATGTGAATAACAGAATGGTCCTGACTCAGATTGCTGATGTTACCATGTGAATGCCACACCGGTCCTGAATGAAACAACTGACGTGAATAACACAACGGTCCTGACTCAGATTGCTGATGTTCAATGTTAATGACACACTGGTCCTGTTTCAGACCTGATGTTCCATGTGAATGACACATCGGTTCTGTCTCAGACCTCTGATGTTCCATGTGAATGGCACACCGGTCCTGTCTCAGGCCTCTGATGTTCCATGTGAATGACACACCGGTCCTGTCTCAGACCTCTGATGCTCCATGTGAATGACACACCGGTCGTGACTCAGACTGATGACGTGAATGACACACTGGTCCTGACCCAGCCCGCTGATGTTCCATGTGAATGTCACACCGGTCCTGACACAGACCACTCATGTTCCCGGGAATGACACACCTGTCCTGACTCAGACCTCTGATGTTCTATGTGAATAACACACCGGTCCTGTCTCAGACCACTGATGTTCCATGTGAATGACACACCAGTCCTGACTCAGACTTCTGATATTCTATGTGAATAACACACCAGTCCTGTCTCAGACCACTGATGTTCCATGTGAATGACACACCGGTCCTGACCCAGACCACTCATGTTCCCGTGAATGACACACCTGTCCTGTCTCAGACCACTGATATTCTATGTGAATAACACACCGGTCCTGTCTTAGACCACTGATGTTCCATGTGAATGACACACCAGTCCTGACTCAGACCACTGATATGAATGACACACCAGTACTGGACCAGACCACTGATGTTCCATGTCAATGACACACCGGTCCTGACTCAGACCACTGATGTGCCATGTTAATGACACACCGATTCTGATTCAGACCACTGATTTGAATGACACACCGGTCCTGAACCAGACCACTGATGCTCCATGTGAATGCCATGCCTCTCCTAACTCAGACCACTGATGTGAATGTCACACCCGGTCCTGACTCAAACCACTGATGTTCCATGTGAATGACACACCGGTCCTGACTCAGACATCTGATGTTCCATGTGAATGATGCACCGGTCCTAACACCTTGAGATTAACCCTTTCATGGCCTCTGCACTGGTCTTGAAGAATGTCATTTTGCGGGTCAAGGGGGGGGGGACCATTTTTGAGAATATACCACTGGAATGACTGGCTCGATAAATGTTTCAATCATTTCAGTGTTTAAATTTTCTCGTCCTGCAAATGCACATTCAGTAGGCAAAGATTTTTATATTCTTGACCAAATTTCATCATTAAATGGTTAACCCTTTTCTGTTAAAGGTGTCTTATGAAAATCTAAATACTTGGTTATCAACTATCTATATCTAACTAGTCATTCCACTGGTAAAGTTAAGTCTTCCTCTTGGCCTGCAAATGGACATTCCTCAAGCCCACTTCCAAGGCCGGCTTGACCAAGGATTATGATCTAATCTGTATGATTTGGTCAAGGCTAAGAATGCTGCTGCAGTTCACAAAAACTGACCATTAAGAACCAGCAGAATGGTGTTGTTGCGGTAGAACAACTCTAATTTAATAATCTGTGAGGTTGGACAATGATTACATTATTTATGGATACAGCGATGAATGCCTACACATGCATCTTGTCAATATTAATATTGACGGTATTTAGTAGTGCTTTAATAATTGATTATCTCTGCTTCATTAGTCATGATAGTGGGCTGCGTCCGACACTCAAACACCATCTAACTGCGTCACCTGTAGGTGGATAAGCTAATTATTATATACACAGAATCATATTACACTCTACTTGGGGTAACACCCTCATGACTATCACACATGTGTCTTCATTCTTGATCCACACAGTGACATTATTTCGGACATATTTCTACATATTATTCACTAATATCCACAAACACTGAAGGTTAATATGTGGGTGTGTCGCACACACTTTAGAAAGCATACACACCCTCGCCACACAGTCTCTAGCGCAGACAACAGCATGGATGGCTAGATCCGGTATGTGTATCACATCCCCTCCCATCTGTGCCACCCTGTACAGAGTGTATGTCTCACTTCTAACCCACCCTGTTCAGTGTTATGTCTCACTTCTGACCCTCCCTGTGCAGAGCGTATGCCTCCCCTCTGACCCACCCTGTGCAAAGTGTATGACTCCCTTCTGACCCGCCTTGTACAGAGTGTATGTCGCCCTTCTGACCCAACCCCTCTGACCCACCCTGTGCAGAGTGTATGTCTCCTTTTTGACCCCCCCCCTTGAGTGGAGTGTATCACTCCCATCTGACCCACCCTGTGCAGAGTGTATGTCTCCCGTCTGACCCACCCCTTTGACCCACCCTGTGCAGTGTATGACTCCCTTCTGACCAACATTGTGGCGTGTATGTCTCCCTTCTGACCCTCCCTGTGCAGAGTGTATGTCTCGCTTCTGACCCTCCCTGTGCAGTGTATGGCTCCTTTCTGACACTACCTGTGGAGTGTATGGCTCCCCTCTGACCCACCCTGTGCGGAGTGTATGACTCCCTTCTGACCCACCCCTCTGACCCCTATGCAGAGTGTATGACTCCCTTCTGACCCTCCCTGTGCAGAGTGTATGACTCCCTTCTGACTCACCATGTGCAGAATGTATGTCTCCCTTCTGACCCTCCCTGTGCAGAGTGTATGTCTCCCCTCTAACCTATTCCTCTGATCCACCCTGTGCAGTGTATGACTCCCTTCTGACCCATTCTGTGCAGCGTGTATGCCTCCCTTCTGACCCACCCTGTGCAGAGTGTATGACTCCCTTCTGACCCTCTCTGTGTAGAGTGTATGACTCCCTTCTGATCCTCCCTGTGCAGAGTGTATGACTCCCATCTGACCCACCCTGTACAAAGTGTATGACTCCCATCAGACCCACCCTGTGCAGAGTGTATACTCCCTTCTGACCTTCCATGTGTAGAGAGTATGTCTTCCCTCTAACCTATCCCTCTGATCCACCATGTGCAGTGTATGACTACCCACTCTGTGCAGCGTGTATGCCTCCCTTCTGACCCACCCTGTGCAGAGTGTATGACTCCCTTCTGACCCTCCCTGTGCAGAGTGTATGTCTCCCGTCTGACCCTCCCTGTACAAAGTGTATGACTCCCATCGGACCCACCCTGTGCAGAGTGTATACTCCCTTCTGACCCACCCTGTGTGGAGTGTATATCTCTCCTCTAACCCACCCCTCTGAGCCACCCTTTGCAGTGTATGACCCCCTTCTGACCCACCCTGTGCAGAGTGTATGACTCCCTTCTGACCCTCCCTGTGCAGAGTGTATGTCTCCCGTCTGACCCTCCCTGTACAAAGTGTATGACTCCCATCGGACCCACCCTGTGCAGAGTGTATACTCCCTTCTGACCCACCCTGTGTGGAGTGTATATCTCTCCTCTAACCCACCCCTCCGAGCCACCCTTTGCAGTGTATGACCCCCTTCTGACCCACCCTGTGCAGAGTGTATAACTCCCTTCTGATCCACCCTGTCTAGAGTGTATGACTCCCTTCTATCCCACCCTGTGCAGAGTGTATGTCTCCCCTCCGACCCACCTCTCTGACTGACCCTGTGCAGAGTGTATGACTTCCTTCTGACCCTCCCGGTGCAGAGTATGTCTCCCCTCCAACCCACCTCTCTGATTGACCCTGTGCAGAGTGTATGTCTCCCCGCTGACCCACCCTGTGCAGAGTCTATGACTCCCTTCTGTCCTTCCATGTGCAGAGTGTATCTCTCCGCTCTGACCCACCCCCTCTGACCCACACTGTGCAGAGTGTATGACTCCCTTCTGACCCACCCTGTGCAGAGTATATGACTCCCTTCTGACCTTCCGTGTGTAGAGTGTATGTCTCCCTTCTGACCCACCCTGTGCAGAGTGTATACTCCCTTCTGACTTTCCGTGTGTAGAGTGTATGTCTCCCCTCTGACCTACCCATCTGAGTCACCTTGTGCAGTGTATGACTCCCTTCTGACCCACTGTGCAGCGTGTATGCCTCCCTTCTGACCCACCCTGTGCAGAGTGTATGACTGCCTTCTGACCCACCATGTGCGGAGTGTATGTCTCCCCTCTGACCCACCCTGTGTGGAGTGTATGTCTACCCTCTGACCCACCCTGTGTGGAGTGTATGTCGCCCCTCTAACCCACCCTGTGTGGAGTATATGTCTACCCTCTGACCCTCCCTGTGTGGAGTGTATGACTCCTCTGACCCTCCCTGTGTGAAGTGTATGACTCCTCTCTAACCCACCCTGTGTGGAGTGTATGCCTCCCCTCGGACCCACCGTGTATGGAGTGTACGTCTCCCCTCTGACCCACTGTGTGGAATGTATACCTCCCTCTGACACCATGTGTGGAATGTATGTCTCCCCTCTAACCCACCCTGTGCAGAGTGTATTGAGTGCATGCCTCCCCTCGGACCCAGTCTGTGTGGAGTGTATGTCTCCCCTCTGACCCACTGTGGAGTGTATGTCTCCCCGCTGACCCACTGTGTGGAGTGTATGTCTCCCCTCTGACACCCTGTGTGGAATGTATGTCTTCTCTCTGACACCCTGTGTGGTGTGTATGGCTCCCTTCTGACCCACCCTGTGCAGGGTGTATGGATCAGGATACTTATTAGCACAATTGGCCAGAATGGCCGATTGAACTTATGCCATGGCAACCGTCCGTCATCTGTCCGGTCGATTGCATCCGGCCGTCACCTTTTCTTTAAGCGACTTCTCAAGGACCACAGGGCCGATTTAAATTATATTTGGAAGGAAGCATCCTTAGGGCATGAAGATCCAAGTTTGTTCAAAGGAAACCGATCAGCCAATTCGGCCTCAGACCGGATTGAATTTTGGCAGATTTTTAGAATTGTCTAAAAAAAATTCTCTGAAGCCACTGGGGTATCGCTTCAAAACTCATGAGCTATCATCTATGGCAACAGCTGAACCAAGTTTGTTCAAGGGAATTTGATTGGCCAAATTGTTCAGCGGGCATCTTGGATGACCTAGTTTTCAAGAAAACTACTTCTCTTCTCGAGAATCACTGGGCCGATTTCAATTATATTTGGCAGGAAGCATCCTTATGGCGAAGAGATCCAAATTTGTTCAAAGGAAACCGATCGCCCAATTTAGCTGCCATCCATCTTTGATTTTGGGTGATTTTTAAAAATGTCTAACCTTTACCACTGTAAATTTTCAAATTAAATTAAAGGGTAAACTGGTGTTCATTTTTCAACAAATTTGGTGTAAGATGGTGCTGTCATAGAAAAATGTACACCAGTTTATTTGCTTTTGACTTTTAACGTATAGAATATTGACATACAGAGTCGTAAGGGTTAGAAATCTTAGAAACCGTGTCGGGATCGATTCAAAACTCATGAAACATCATCTCGGGCAACAGCTGAAGCAAGTTTGTTCAAAGGAACTTGAATGGCGAAATGTTTCGTCGGCCATCTTGGATCGCCAAGTTTTCATGAAAACTATCCAGTACCACTAAGCAGATCAGGCTGAGATTCTGGAGATATGATTAGTGACTAAGGGCCATTTAAGTTTGTCCATGGGCAGTTGATTCGAAAAGAAGAAACATGGCCAACATGGATCAATCAAGATTTAGCTTGTTTGGTGGCTATCTTGGATTCTCTGCAAATTTCGGAGAAAGTCATTGAAAACACTACTCATTAACCACTCGGCCAATTTTAATAAAACTTGACTAAACCTTCTTCACAGAAATTAGATTGGTAAATCTTTCCAGCGGTCATCTCGTTCTATTAGCTCCCCTGGCCAGAGCGGCCATCTGAACTTATGCTGTCTTGACCATCCATCTGTGTCTGTCCGCCAACTTTTTCTTTAAACAACTTCTTCTGAAGAACCACTGGGCCGATTTCAATTATGGCAGGAAGCATCCTTAGGGCATAGGGATCCAACTTTGTTCAAAGAAAGCCGATTGGCTAATTTGGCTGGTGGCCATGTTGGATTATGGCATATTTTAAGAAACGTCTTTAAAAATCTTCTGAAACCAAATTGATTCACAACTCATGAAATATCATCTAGGGCAACAGCTGAACCAAGTTTGTGCAAGGGAACTTGATTAACCAAATGGTTCAGCGTTAATTCTTATTTTTAGCTGCATGTAGCAGCTCAATAAACTGCCATGTCCTGTAGGTGTCAGTCAGTCACAAAAGCTTGTTCCAAGCTGTAGTTTGTAGAGTTTTTTGTACGCCGTGATCAAACATGGAGTCCTGAAGAGCTGTGATAAATTTGGGGTCAAAAGGTTAAAGATCGGGCTCATTGTGACCCGATTAAAATGATTATTATGAAAGCCATGTGCCTAAGTCATGTACACATTTGACATATGTTTAGCTGTACTGAAGAGAACTTGACCAAACTGGGGTGGAAGCTTGTCCATAGGGTCTCGAAGACGTGTGCCAATTTTGGGGTCAAAAGGTCAAATATCAAGGTCATAATGACACCTGCAGGTACCAAGATTCTATCGACCTTGTAGACTTAACAGATTAACTTTCCATTAGCAGAGAATCTAAATGTAAATCATATATATTTATCATGTTTATCATATATTCCTACCAGATATCTGTCACCTAAATCTCTGTTGCCTTGGTGATATGCAGATTATAAATGTGGTAAAGCTAAACTAAAGGCTATATGACTTAAAATTCTCAAACAGATATGATATAAATTATCTGATGTAATTAAATTTTATAATAGGTAGGGAACTCTTCTTCTTGTGGGTTGTCTTACGCTGGATCAGTTGGATCCAAATCTGAATGTCAGTGTTCTGTTCTGCACTTGCTTGTGTACTCTTGGTTCCGGTTACCGTTGCTCCTTGGGTACAACCGGGATGTGGAAAATCTGATTACGCGTAATCAGATTTTCTAGTTTGTAACCGGAAATGTTGAATTTGTAGCCAAAAATTTCATTTTGTAACCAGAATTGTTTTTGTGTAACCGGATATTTAATGGTTATAACAGGAAATATCTTTTGTGTAACCACAGTTTTTTATTGTTGAATTAGTGTAACCGTTAGATACATTTTGATGTAACTGTTGAAGTTTTGATTGTTGTTTCTGAGGGCTAGTGCAACCGTCAAAAACTAAAAATGTAACCGGAAATTTTTCTCGGAGTTGGTTAGTTGTCAATTTGACTGAGACAACATTAATGTGGCTTCAGAATCCCCAATATTGCGGGTTTTGGTTGTATAATTCGCATTTGGTGAACATAGCTTTCTATTGTTATATATCTGATTCAAATATGTCTACATAGCGCCATGTGATGGGCAAACTGGGTGTTGCAATGACACCACTTGTAGATACATATACGGGTAAGTCATACAATTTTGGCTAAGTGTTTTCAATTAACGTGAAAAGAGCGGAAGTAGTGGTCATTGTGACACCATTTGATGTAATGATGGTTATTAAGACGTCATAGAAGGGTTACCATTACAGGGAGTTTGGTGCTTATAATTAGCATAAAACAACTCAGATTTTGGAATCACCAATCTACATCGTTGATCCCTATGGGATCTGGCGTGTGGAGTGGATGTATCCCGTAACTCACTTGTTCTTTTCTGAAAAAGGTTTTGTCAGGATCCTCAGGCTATGAGGAAGAATAATTTTAAAGGGCATGTTCTGTCCACTATGATTGGGCAAATTAAAATGTTGAGCATTCTGAGTACAGGAAGCCTGGATGCATATTCTGAAGTTCAATGGATAGGTCAACTGGTCAAGAAGTCTTCTTGGGGCTACAGAACGAATCATACTTTCTAAGACACACCTGTCATGACCAAACTTTTGTTTCACACAACTACGGGTTCCAAGGAAATACTTTTAAAACCCTATCTATCCATGCATCAGAAAACGTTGTTTTTTTGGTCACAAAATGGATAGTAAATGTGAATTCACTAAAACGCACATGGGCCTAAATTACAGATGTAACGTCAAGACATATTGTGACACATGCAATGTCATATACTTACTCATACATGCACATAATGCCACAAACAGATTGTGGAGGAAAGCAAACTGTACTGTGAAATTATACAAGTTCTTCCTCATACCCTGAGGATCCTGACAAAGCTTATGTCAGAAAATAACAACTGGGGTACAGGATACACCCATCCATAGGGATCAACGATATAGATTGGTGATTCCAAAACCTGAGTTGTTTTAAAATTTTATTGTTAAATTAAAAATCTATAGGATGAATTGTTTGAACCTCATACCTGCTTAAAGTGCTGATATGACTTTCACTCAATTATATTATTTATTAGACATTAAGCCATTAAACGCTGTTTTGAAAGTATGTACCAGGCTTTCTTCTAACCCTTTTGTAACAATTAATCTTTTGACATCAGCTTTACAGTTTGATATGCGTCAGGTGGCTAACCATTTGACATCAGCATGTTAAGGTTTGATATGCATCAGGTGGCTAACCATTTGACATCAGCATGTTACAGGTTGATATACATCAGGTAGTTAACCATTTGACGTCAGCATGTTACAGGTTGATATGCATCAGATGCCTAACCATTTGACGTCAGCATGTTATAGGTTGATATACATCAGGTAGTTAACCATTTGACATCAGCGTGTTATAGGTTGATATGCATCAGGTAGTTAACCATTTGACATCAGCATGTTATATGTTGATATACATCAGACGGTTAACCATTTGACAACAGCATGTTACAGGTTGATATGCATCAAATGGCTAACTATTTGACATCAGCATGTTATATGTTGATATACATCAGACGGTTAACCATTTGACAACAGCATGTTACAGGTTGATATGCATCAGATGGCTAACCATTTGACATCAGCATGTTACAGGTTGATATGCATCAGATGGTTACCCATTTGACATCAGCATGTTACAGGTTGATATGCATCAGATGCCTAACCATTTGACGTCAGCATGTTATAGGTTGATATGCATCAGGTAGTTAACCATTTGACATCAGCATGTTACAGGTTGATATGCATCAGATGCCTAACCATTTGACGTCAGCATGTTATAGGTTGATATGCATCAGGTAGTTAACCATTTGACATCAGCATGTTATATGTTGATATACATCAGACGGTTAACCATTTGACAACAGCATGTTACAGGTTGATATGCATCAAATGGCTAACTATTTGACATCAGCATGTTATATGTTGATATACATCAGACGGTTAACCATTTGACAACAGCATGTTACAGGTTGATATGCATCAGATGGCTAACCATTTGACATCAGCATGTTACAGGTTGATATGCATCAGATGGTTACCCATTTGACATCAGCATGTTACAGGTTGATATGCATCAGATGCCTAACCATTTGACGTCAGCATGTTATAGGTTGATATGCATCAGGTAGTTAACCATTTGACGTCAGCATGTTATAGGTTGATATGCATCAGGTAGTTAACCATTTGACATAAGCATGTTACAGGTTGATATGCATCAAATGGCTAACTATTTGACATCAGCATGTTATATGTTGATATACATCAGACGGTTAACCATTTGACAACAGCATGTTACAGGTTGATATGCATCAGATGGCTAACCATTTGACATCAGCATGTTACAGGTTGATATGCATCAGACGGTTACCCATTTGACATCAGCATGTTCCTGGTTGATATGCATCAGATGGCTAACCATTTGACATCAGCATGTTACAGGTTGATATGCATCACGTTGTTAACCATTTGACATCAGCATGTTACAGGTTGATATGCATCAGATAGTTAACCATTTGACATCAGCATGTTACAGTTTGATATGCATCAGATGGCTAACCATTTGACATCAGCATGTTACAGGTTGATATGGATCAGATGGCTAACATTTAACATCAGTATGTTACAGGTTGATATGCATCAAACGGTTAACCATTTGACATCAGCATGTTACAGGTTGATATGCATCAAACGGTTAACCATTTGACATCAGCGTGTTACAGGTTGATATGCATCAGATGGTTACCCATTTGACATCAGCATGTTCCTGGTTGATATGCATCAGATGGCTAACCAATTGACATCAGCATGTTACAGGTTGATATGCATCAGGTAGTTAACCATTTGACATCAGCATGTTAAGGTTTGATATGTGTCAGGTGGCTAACCATTTAACATCAGCATGTTACAGGCTGATATGCGTCAGACAGTTAATCATTTGACATCAGCATGTTACAGGTTGATATGCATCAGGCGGTTAACCATTTGACATCAGCATGTTACAAGTTGATATGCATCAGATGGCTAACCATTTGACATCAGCATGTTACAGGTTGATATGCATCATACGGTTAACCATTTGACATCAGCGTGTTACAGGTTGATATGCATCAGATGGTTACCCATTTGACATCAGCATCTTCCTGGTTGATATGCATCAGATGGCTAACCAATTGACATCACCATGTTACAGGTTGATATGCATCAGGTAGTTAACCATTGGACATCAGCATGTTACAGGTTGATATGCATCAGATAGTTAACCATTTGACATCAGCATGTTACAGTTTGATATGTGTCAGGTGGCTAACCATTTAACATCAGCATGTTACAGGTTGATATGCGTCAGACAGTTAATCATTTGACATCAGCATGTTACAGGTTGATATGCATCAGACGGTTAACCATTTGACATCAGCATGTTACAGGTTGATATGCATCAGGTAGTGAACCATTTGACATCAGCATGTTACAGGTTGATATGCATCAGATGGTTAACCATTTGACATCAGCATGTTACAGATTGATATGCATCAGATGGCTAACCATTTGACATCAGCATGTTACAGGTTGATATGGATCAGATGGCTAACATTTAACATCAGTATGTTACAGGTTGATATGCATCAGGTAGTTAACCATTTGACATCAGCATGTTACACATTGATATGCGTCAGGTGGTTAACCATTTGACATCAGCATGTTAAGGGTTGATATGCAACAGGCAGTTAACCATTTGACATCAGCATGTTACAGGTTGATATGCGTCAGGTAGTTAACCATTTGACATCAGCATGTTAAGGGTTGATATGCAACAGGCAGTTAATATTTTGTCAGCATTATTAAGGGGTAATATGTTATCTTTTTAGGGTTGCATGCATATGTGTGTGTGTGTGTGTGTGTGTGTGTGTGTGTGTGTGTGTGTGCGTGTGCGCATGCGCGCGCGCGCGTGTGTGTGTCCGTGCATGCATGCGTGGGTGTGTGTGTGCATGCGCATGTAGACCGATCATGGGGCTAGAGAGATTATACTATTTGGGTCCCTCTATCCCTACATATGGCTTATTAAGCATGTCTAGTGTTCTACCTGCTATTGACATATCCCTCCTTGCAGGCAGGGGCACGAGGGGTTGAGTGGGGGATCGTATTATTTTTAGATCAACATTACGAAGTAAAACAAGCTTTTGTGATACCCTGCCGGTTGTTCAGTGGCGGCGGTGGTGGTCGTGGTGGTGGTTGTCGTCCAATTTGTGTTTAAATTGGCTTTTATATTTATATCTCATGTTTGGTTAATCATACTGGGTACAACCTTGGACAAATGCTTCCTTATAATGGCACCCCACACACAATGACCTTTAGGTCAAAGGTCACTGGTTGTGGGAAAAACATGATCTTTTCTAACAAATAACATTTTCCACTTAGCTCAACTTAGCAATTTATATCTTAGCTTTTGCTAAGCATAATAGACCCATACTTGAACACATCCTACCTTATAATGACGGCATAATTCAATGATTTTGCGGTCAAAGGTCAATAGGCAAGGTCATTGTGACCTTGGTATTATATGGTAAAAGTTTATTTTTTCAACATTAACATTTTCTATTTTGCAGTTCATTATATGTCTCAGCTGTGGTTAATAATACTGGACCCAACCGTAGACACGTTTTGCAATTAGCTCAACGTAGTTCAACTTAGATGTTCATATCTCATCATTGGTTAGGTATACGGACCAACCTTGGACATATACTTCCTTATAATTGCTGGGCATCACACAATGATGTTGGGGTGAAAAGGGCAAAGGGCAAGGTTATTGTTAAATTTGTAAACCACATTGTTCAACATTTTGTGTTTGGCTCACCTTGTAGCGGTTCATATATCATGTTTGCTTAATCTTCCTAGACACAAACCTGGACACATACTTCCTTATTAGGAGAGGACATGACACAATGACCTTAGGGCTAAAAAGTCAAAGTTCAATATTTTGATATTGGTAAATGACTTTTTTTTCAGCATTGACATTTTGCATTTAGCTCGAATAATAGTAGTTCATAGCTCGGATTTGGTTAATCATACTGGACCTAAACTTATACACATGCTCCTTATAATGAGAAAGCATGACACACGGTCCTTCAGGATCGAAATATCAATGGTCATTGTGATCTTGGGGTATGGTTGCGCGATATTTGCTTTGAAACATCGCGATTGATTTTATAAAAAAAATCGTGATTTTCGATTAAATCGTAGGTCCAAATTCCCAAAAGTATAAACCGGGTAATGTATACCTTATATCCATAATCGCGGGAGTGAAATTATTAATTGGGACTGCCTAAATTTTGCGTATAGTTTAATAAACATTGTTTATTTCATAAAAATTTGACATAAAATGTCATCGAGTAAAAATATAAATCCTGCTTCCGCTTATAGCCTCCCTTTGTAGGACGAGTTTAAGTCATTACCCGAGTAGCGTGAAGACGCTAATATTAGTACCCGGGGAGACACTGCGCAATCCATATACATAGGACGGTAGCTTTGAGTAGCTACGATAATAATGGCGTAAACTCGTCCTATAATGCAGTTTATAGTTGCTTTCAGAATGTACGATTTACATTTAAGAGTAATCAACAGAGCGCACAGTTCAAAATACAACAATCTGGAATGCTGTTGCGTTATTTTCTTTAATTAGGCATGACAACTGAATCAAAAAGGAAAAATTAATACACAGCCTGAAATTGCTAAAAGACTTAAAAAGAATTATGTTCAGTGATTATTGCCTAACACTCTGCAGCTAAGTATATATTTGGTATTTCACGACTTGGTATTTCACGACAGACTCGGGGTCTGCAGCGAAAGAAAGAAAATTATGCGACGATTCGACGGAGTAACTAGCGGGTTTTCTCAATGACAAATGTGTTACCTCGCTATTGTTGGCTGGTTTACCATAGAGCTTTGTGTTTTGATTAGGACTTAGCGAACACATGCGTGAAGCGATCAAGTAAAAACACAATGGATACATGCGCGAATGGATTGTAACTGTATTCCTTTACTGCTGAATGATGAGTTTTAAAATCTTAGTCTGCTCAATTTTTTCACGATTTTTCGATTTTTTTCAATTACATCGTAGAAAATTGTGATTTTTTTTCAAAATCACGATTTTCGATTAAATAGTGAAATCGTGCAAGCCTATCTTGGGGGAAATACCTTTTCAACAGTAATGGTTTGTGTTTTGCTCAACTTCACTGTCTATATCTTGTGTTTGATTAATCATACAGGAGCTAAAGTTGATGTGTCATGCTTCTTTATAGTGAGTGGGATTGACACATGACACCTTAGAGTGTGGGTATCATTGATTCCACTTTTGTAGGTGACTCATTTCTATGGTATCTTATAGTGGTGTAGAGGTTGCATGGGTCTGGCCATCTGACAGTGAGTCTACCATTATCCTTTATATAATCATATTAAATTACCTCTGAGAAATTTAGCTAAAAGCATAAAATGGAAATTCTTCCTCAAATTGGTGCATCCTGATAAATCTGCTCTGATATTGTTTTGCATTATAGATGAATAATCCTGTGATAGTTACTCACAGAACTAGGTTAATCTTTATAAGCACGCTGATCATTTGCTGACGTAAAACCATTCCATACTAAGCATATATATAATTAGAGGATCTCTGCTAGATTAGTTACCATCCTGTATCGTCTCTCGGCCACAGTTCTCTAGTAATGTTACAGCTCACTGTTAACTGTCACAGGGACTGCTGCCATGGGGCTATGGAAAGGTGAAGTACATTTTTGGCCAACAAAATCATTCATTCTAAATCGTGAACAAGCTTATTTACTGTCACACTATTCTTAACTGATTCTTTGCACAAAGGGTTTTCAACTTAGGTTTTACCCCTTCAACCCTATGGACCCTATCAACAAAAGATGTGTACTAAATAAGCAATATTCCGCAAGAGAATAGATTAAAAATAATTCAAACTGAAATAAGCCAGACAAATTGTTTCCAAAATATTGTTGTAAAATTGTCTTGAAATTTATGGAAGCGTTGTGATATGAGTGATGAGATGCTTAGATAATGATGAATCTTCCTGGACTGCTGCTCTTAACCCTATAACACTCATATCAGTCATTCCATTGGTAAATTTTCAAAAAAGTCATCTCTTGGTCTGCAAATGGACATTTTCTATGAGAAAATTGAAATTTTCTTGAACAAATTCGAGGATTAATTAATAATGGCTCCATTTGCTTAAATTATCATCCTAACGCCATCTGTAGTGTTCCTATTAGGTCAGTCACTCTCCCCCTGGGCTATGAGATGGGCAGACCATATCTCATAATTAGATAGAAGAATATTGCATTATCAGAAATGCAAATTGGATTATCTATCTCCTGTGTGTGAGCCATTGCTAACATGGATGTGTTCTCATGTGATGTTCTCAACAAGTGCTTCATCTGTTACTCCTGCTATATAGAATTAAACAGACATGCAAACACACAGTTGTCTGTTTAGCTGTCATTTAATGATGTGTGTTGCACATATTTATTATTGTTAATGTGTACTTAACGGTAAACGTCTGTCTGTGTGTCTGTGTATCAATAGCGTGTAATAGCAATAGCAAGACAGATTATATGTGTGAGCCTACAATAGATGTGACATTGGCTGCTTTGTCAAAAATGTAAAAAATTTGACAGACCTACTTAGGTTTGAAAATGTGAGTCACGATTAAAAATGATAGAAGCCTAGCTAGTGGGATAGGCACCTATGAAACAGAGAGATATGAGCTTAGAAAACAAAGATTGGTACCTAGAAAACAGACAGATAGGGACCTAAACGAAACATAGGGACCAAAGAAAGAGAGATTTAGGGACGTAAGAAAGAGAGACAGGGACTTAAGAAAGGAAGAAATAGGGACCTAAAGACAGAGAGAGAGAGAGAGAAGAGAGAGAGAGGGAGGGAGGGAGGGAGGGAGAGGACCTCAGGAAACAAAGATATAATACATATAGACTAATGATCAATGCACTGGATTTCCTCAGACAAAGACTTAATTTCCCGCCAATTTAGCAGGCCATGAGGTCAACTCAGCTGGGAGCTATTTTAACTAGGACATATGGAAATGAGTCACAGGAGTCCCTTTTCAGACCCCCAATATTATTAGCTCACCTGGCCTGATAGGCCAAGTGAGCTTATGCCATGGTGACTGTCCATCGTCCATCCATCCCTCGTCCGTCAACTTTAAACAAATTCTTCTCAAGAAGCTCTGGGCTGATTTCAATTATATTTGCCAGGAAGCATCAACCAAGTTTGTTCAAATGAAGCCGAGGCCAATGTGGCCAGCGGCCATCTTGGATTTTGGCTGATGTTAGGAAGCGTCTTTAATAATCTCCAAAACCGCTTGGGGAATACATTCAAAACCCATGAAACATCATCTAGGGCAAACGGTAAGCCAAGTTTGTTCAAGAGGACTTGATTGGCCAATTGATTCGACGGCCATCTTAGATGACCTAGTTTTACCGAAAACGATTTCTGCAGAACCACTGAAGGGATCAGGCTGAAATTTGGCAGATATGATTAGGGACTAAGGGCCATTAAAATTTGTTCAAGTGAAGTTGATCCATCAAAAACCTGCCGCCGTGGGCCAATCAATATGTAACATGTTTGGTGGCCATATTGGATTTTTTTATTTAAATGAATTTTGAGGCCGAAATTGGTTTTATATATTTTTGGGGTTATTCTGAGCTCAAATTTGCCATTTTCGAAACTGGCGGATAAACGGTTTGGTGGCCATCTTGGATTATTTTCCCGCCAAAGGCTCCCATACTAAAATTTTTAATGTCTTCCTCTCGAGAACTGTTAGGCCGATTTCAATTATATTTGGCAGGAGCACCCTTGGGGCATAGGGGTCCAAGTTTGTTCAAATGAACCCAATTGGCCAATTTGTCCGGTAGCCATTTTAGATTTGGCCGATTTTAGGAAACGTCTAAAAATCTCCGAAACCCCCTGGGGAATCGATTCAAAACTTATGAAACATCATCTAGGGCAAATGGTTCGATGGCCATCTTGGATGACCTAGTTTTCCAGAAAACGACGTCTTCTCTAGAACCAATGAAGTGATCAGGCCGAAATTGGGGAGATATGATTAGACACTAAGCGCAATTAAAGTTTGTCCAAGGGAAGGTATCCATCAGAAAACATGGCCGCCATGGGCCAGTCAAAATGTAGCATGTTTTGGCTGCCATATTGGGAATTTTTATTTCATGGATTTTGAGGCCGAAATTGGTTTTATATACTTTTTGCGTATTGTGATTTCAAATTTGCCATTTTCGAGACTGTCGGATAAACGGTTTAGCAGGCCATCTTGGGTCATTTACCCGCCAAAAGCTCCCATACTAAAGCAATGGGAAATTTAAAATGTATTCTCGCAAACCACTGGGCCGATTTCAAGCATATTTGACAGGAGGCATCTTTAGGGAATAGGGATACAAATTTGGAAGATGATTGGCCAATTTGGCCCGTGCCCATCTTGGATTTTTGCCGACTTAGAAACGTCTTTAAAAATGTCTGAAACTGCTTGGGGGATCGATGCAACCTCATGAAATATGATTTAGGGCAAGTGCTGAACCAAGTTTGTTCAAGGAAACTTAATTTGCCAAATGGTTCAGAGGCTATCTTGGTTGAACTAGTTTTCGCAGAAATGATTTCTCCAGAACGGCTGAATGGATCGGGCCGAAATTTGGCTGATATAATTAGGGCCGAAACGCCATTTAAATTTGTCCATGGAAAGTTGATATATAAAAAAAAAACATGTCGCCCATGAATCACTCAAAATATGTTTTTGGTGCACATCTTGTATTTTCTGCAAATTTCCGAGAAAAACATAAAAAGACTTATTTATTAACCAATGGGCCAATTTTAATAAAAGTTGGCTAAACTATCTTCACAGAAATTTGATTGGTAAATTTTTACAGTAGTCATCTCATTTTGTTCGTTTGTGCCAGTCGCCAATAATTCCAGGTGAGCGACACAGGCCCCTTGGGCCTCTTGTTAGAAATGTAACAGAGTCAGAGGAGTCACTTTGTAGTCCCCCAGCATAGGAACTATGTCCTAGAAGTCCCTTTTCAGTCTCCAAATATTGTTAGAAATTTATCAGCGTCAGAAGAGTCCCTTTTCAGTCCCCCGGTCAATTAACTATGTCCTAAAAGTCCCTTTGCAGTCCCCGAAATCAGTCCCTTGTCAGTCCCCCTACTGCAGGAGTCCCTTTCAAGTCCGGGACTCCAGACTCTTTTTCAGTAAGTGATAGGATGTGACATTGCATAAAAGCTGGTGGTTCCATAAGGTGGTTCTATGAGGAAGGTGGTTTCTTGAGCAGTTTGGCTTTGAATACACCTGACATGCATCAATACACCTGGCATGCATCAATGCACCTGACATGCATCAATACACCTGGCATGCATCAATGCACCTGACATGCATCAATACACCTGGCATGCATCAATGCACCCAACATGCATCAATACACCTGACATGCATCAATATACGTTACAGGCATCAATACACCTAACATGCATCAATACACCTAACATGCATCAATACACCTGAGATGCATCAATACACCTGGCATGCATCAATGCATCTGACATGCGTCAATACACGTGGCATGCATCAATACACCGGGCATGCATCAATAAACCTGACCTGCATCAATACACCTGACATGCGTCAATGCACCTAACATGTGCCAATACACTTGACATGCATCAATGCACCTTACATGCATCAATACACTTACATGCATCAATACACCTTACAATTTCCAATACACCTGACATGTATCAATACATCTGACATGTATCAATGCACCTGGCATGCATCAATACATTTGAGATGCATCAATGCACCTGACATGCATCAATGCACCTGACATGCATCAATGCACCGTGCATGCATCAATAGACCTGACATGCATCAATACACCTGACATGCATCAATACACCTGACATGCATCATTACACCTGACATGCATCAACACACCTGACATGCATCAATACACCTGACATGCATCAATGCACCTGGCATGCATCAATACGCCTGGCATGCATCAATACGCCTGGCATGCAGCAATACACCTGGCTTGCATCAATGCACCTGGCATGCATCAACACACCTGACATGCGTCAATGCACCTGACATGCATCAATGCACTTGGCATGCATCAATGCACCTGGCATGCATCAGTTAATTTCTTTCATTCATGCTTAAATATAACAGTACAGCTCAGAAATAAATTTTAAAATTTCAAAAACAAAGACAGCAGCAGTGTCTTCCAATCAAATTACATCCAAAATATTCAAGAAGTATGTTTTATTTAGTCTTGGAACTATATTAAGTTATTTCTGATCTGTACTGTATGTCCGGTTCTGTGGTCACCTGGTGGATGGAGGTGTGTAATGTCTCACCTGAACAGTCACCTGGTGGAAGGAGGTGTGTAATGTTGCACCTAAACAGGTGTGAGGCTCACTACTCACGTCAGGGGAAATAAACATCTCACTGTTTTTCTGCTTTATTGCCATTGATTTCTCATGATAATATGCATTATATATACCCGGTAGTGAGCTCTCCTGTTTATAGCTTCACTTTCATCACCTCACTGTACCACATCAGTAAACATTGCATTTCTGTGTCAACACGCATGGGCATGCATGTGTGCACACATACCACCACCACACACATCTCGTACATGTACATATTCTTGCACACATACCCATGCACACACACAAATTACACATCATGTCTGCATGTACGCGCACACAAACACACACACCATGCACACGCACACACGCACGCATGCACGCACACACACACAGCGTGTACACATGTATGCATGCACACAGTCATGCATACGCATGCACACACACACAATTTTTTTTAATTTGTCACTAATAATTACGGGCTCACGGTCATTCCTGTGGTAAAGTTTAAAAAATCAATCTCTTAGTATGAAAATGAACATTTTAAATTAAGATTCTTAAATGTATTTTGGGCATTGAAGGGTTAAGGACATTGCTTGGCTAATAGTCAGGCTGCCATTGTCATGTGTCAATCACAGCACTGTAATTATCCATCTTGTGTGCTTGTTTGCTAGGTTCATTGCCAGCAGAAGTTCCGCAGATTCTTATCAATCGGGAACCTCTTCCACACCTCACGTTTGATGTTCAACTTTTCGGCAACTGTGATGTCATCATCGATGAGCTTTGTAGACGACTCGGCTCTCCATGGTCCCGTCTGTCCTCCAGTCCATCATCAGCCTTACATCAGGTCAGGCGAGATGAACTTGCAACACCGCCCTTACCAGAAATCACAACCCCGCCCGTACCAGAACTCGCGACTCCACCCTTACCAGAACTCATGACGCAGCCATTGCCAGAACCATTCCTGTCTGGGACTAGCCATGCATCTCCCACAGACCACCATCGGAGCGACATTGAGCATTCAATCACTTCACATCATCAGAGTCATCGTGTTAAACATTTGCCAAATCGTGACACTGATTCCAATCATTCCTCTTCCAGTCAGAATTCGGGTTTACTAAATAAATATGATAGTTCCAGGGTTCCTCATTCTGTGTGCCCTGATGTGGACAGGGAGTGCCTGGAGAGTGCAGAGGGGTTAGGTGTCAGTGCTTCAGATCAGGTCATAGAATCACATGATAGAGAAGATGGCTTGAAGACAGCTTGTCATGGTAGCCGTGAACAATGCCAGACTGGTCAAGCTGACAGGGCCAGCACAGTGGACAATGTGTGTAGAACGGCAGATCAAGTCCTCTCTACAGCTAGTAGAGATGCTACGACAACTGCTATTTCTGTTGCCACAACAAATGAGGCTTCTGTAGGAACCAGTAGTCATTCTATTACAACGACCATATGTGATGTAGCGTCTACACTTAATGCTCAGTGTGTTCAGTCAGGAAATGGCCTTAGCGTTCTAGATGATGTCGCGATGACGGATGATGATGTCCCGATGACAGATCATGCTGTCCCGATGACGGATCATGATGTCCCGATGACGGATCATGATGTTAGAGTGAGTGTGCAGAGAACAGTTAGCTCCATGCCATATACATCAAATGCTATGAGTGTGCAGGACGTTAAAACAGTTAGCTTCATACAACATACATCAAATGCTAAAAATACCACAGTTCTAGACATAGTAGATGATAGCTCAAAAGAGCAAACTTCTGAACAAAAAGTCTCTCTCAAAACACATCACCATCACCATCACCATCATCACCATCATGGTAGTCATTCATTAGGTAGTGAGTGTAAGTCAGAATCTATGGCCAGACAGTATATAGAACATAGTACAAACAGTGCCAGTGAGCATCAGCCTTGTGCACAGAATATTGCTGATCACGGTCGCAATGACTTGCCCGATTTAGAAAGTAGGCACGTTCTTGCCTCAGCAGACACCCAGCATAGTAGCAGTAAAGCAGGATTACAGTTACCCATTATTGCTGATGTGGGTGTTGATGTTGCACAGCTAGGTGATGTTAGTGACGGTGAGAGCAGTATTGTGCTGAGTAGAGAGTTATCAGGCGGATCACCTCGCGCTGCTGCTGTACCCATCCGGGAACGGTGTTCAATCTCACTAGATCCAGATGCCATACAACAAATGTGGCACTCACCAAACAAGCACAGTCTCGCTGCACAACTACAAGGTGAGCTTAGTTATGCCCACAACAAAATATATAGATGTACACTGCATTTGATTTTTCAAACTGTACAGGTTTGGTTGGAAAGTTGCGCTTGGGGATCTGAAGATGCCGATTGATCTTGCGATCAAAGTATCAAAGGTCCTGAGGACCAATTCACCTTTCCACTGGATCCAACCATCATATGATGTCATAATCAACTAAGTGACGTGTAGGTTGACGTCATAATCATTGCGTCATAAATGATTCTATTTGGCGATCTTTAACTCTTATAGTCTGACTCGTTGTATGAATTATATGTCTCTCCTATTTAATAAACATGCTGTTGAATATTTTGAAACTAATTTGACTGGGCGCTTAGTTTCAAAATATTCAACAGCTTACCTGCATAGTTTTCTGGAAATTGATAAACATGCTGTTGAATATTTTGAAACTAATTTGACTGGGCGCTTAGTTTCAAAATATTCAACAACTTACCTGCATAGTTTTCTTGAAATTGATAGTCAGAGAGTTCAGAGATCGATCGATCCCAACACGAGCGTTGTTGTGTGGTGTGGAGGCATGGGGCGAAGCCCTTTGGGCTTAGGGCTTGACTGGAGTTCAGCTCTTTTTCAAAGGGCTTGCAAATGTGCTTAAGCCCTTTAGTCCAAAAAGGGCTTTGGCCTTGTGCTGCACATTAAAAATACCATGTGATTTCAAGCCCTTTTTCAAGCCCTTTTTAAATTTTCACCTTGAATCAATACTTATCGTTATAAAATGATTGCTTTTTGCTGCTTATTTTGAAATTAATTTAACTGAAAGTAAGGCAACAATATGTTTAGACAAATCATTAGATAACACTTAGCAGCTTTCAAAGCCTACCTAAAAAATCTTTTGGTGAATTCAGAATGAAATGGCCTAATTACATGTAGTCATTATTTTAAGAGAATGGTCACAAAACCTGTTAAATATTTGGAAATTAATTTGACTAGATTAAGCTGTTGCTGCTTTAACAAAATTATTAACAAAATGCTGAGCATGATATTTTGTACATCATATGGAAATTGTTTTACCTGGCCCTGTCTTTGATGATTCGAAGAACTATGTCATGGTGTTGCAATTAATGAATTTTTATTGCTACAGATGGGGATCACATATATACCAGCAATCTCTATCATTCATGTTTCATTTGCCTTTACAGATAATGAGTACCTGTTCTTGCCTCCACATCGTTATATTTTCCACGGTGCAGAGGTATATTCTAGTTTCTCGGATGATTCTGACTCGGAGTCGGATGACAGTAGTAGTGTGGATTCTGAGAATTCTGCCAGTGATGATTCTGGCTTGGATATGCACGGTGTAAAAATAACGGTGAATACCTACCGCGAGAATGAACCGCAGTCTACCGGGACACATGAAATAAACGGTGATGCTACGCAGAGAGTTTCTGTGAAGCGTAGGACTGGTGTGGAAACAGATGTTGAACGTGAGAAAGAGGCTCATTTAGAAGGTGATTTATGTGAGAGGAACAATGAGGCAAGTCTCAAGCAGAAGTAGCCGGTGTAGATCAAAATAATGCCTCGCACATGATAAATATACTGACATATGCAGCAATGTTTTAAGCGAACATGACCTTATGTAGCATTGAGACATTATAGACAGGTGGTCTCGTGACACAGGTTGTGTGCTCTTATAGGACATGCCATGTGCAGTCAAAAGCTGGTGGTTCATTAAGGCAGATGATTTCTCATTCGCCTTACATAACCACAGTCTTAGGCACCAAATGGCATGTGGTTTCTGGTGCAGGTTTCACTGGCTCCTTATTTATTTATCATAGTGATCTCAAATATTACTGCACACTGTTTCACTGAATCAGCTCATGTATAAGCTGATTATGATTCAATAAGACTGACATCATAGGCACTAAGGTAACATCATGGGCACCATGGGTACACCACAGTCATCAAGGTTAGACCATAGTCACCAAGGTTACATGATTTACATCACAGTCATCAAGACAATGGCAGTATTCGACTAGGACCGTAGAGTAAATTTACTCGCACAGTTGCCAAAATGTTCAAGTCGAAGGAAAAAACCTACAACCCCACACCCTTACATCATCGTCCACAACCTTGCATCATAGTCCACAACCTTACATTATAGTCCACAACCTTACGTCATTGTCCACAACCTTACATTATAGTCTACAACTTTACATTATAGTCTACAAGCTTACACCATAGTCCACTGCCTTACATCGTAGTCCACAACCTCACATCGTAGTCCACAACCTCACATCATAGTCCACAACCTCACATCATAGTCCACAACCTTACAGCATAGTCCACAACATTACATCATAGTCCACAACCTTACAGCATAGTCCACAACCTTACAGCATAGTCCACAACCTCACATCATAGTCCACAACCGTACATTACATTATAGTCCACAACCGTACAGTACATTATAGGCCACAACCTTACATCATAGTCCACAACCTTACATCATTGTCCACAATCTTACATCATTGTCCACAATCTTACATCATAGTCCAGAACCTTACATCATAGTTCACAACTTTACATTATACTCCACAACATTGCATTATAGTCCACAACCTTACATTATAGTCCACAACCTTACATCATATTCCACAACCTTACATTATACTCCACAACCTTACATCATAGTCCACAACCTTACATCATAGTCCACAACCTTACATTATAGTCCACAATCTTACATCATAGTCCACAACCTTACATCATAGGCCACAACCTTACATCATTGTCCACAATCTTACATCATAGTCCACAACCTTACATTATACTCCACAACATTACATTATAGTCCACAACCTTACATTATACTCCACAACATTACATTATAGTCCACAACCTTACATTATAGTCCACAACCTTGCATTATAGTCCACAACCTTACATTATAGCCCACAACTTTGCATCATAGTCCACAACCTTACATCATAGTCCACAACCTTACATCATAGTCTACAAGCTTACATCATAGTCCACAACCTCACATGATAGTCCACAACCTTACATTATAGTCCACAACTTTGCATCATAGTCCACAGCCTTACATCATAGTCCACAACCTTACATCATAGTCTACAAGCTTACATCATAGTCCACAACCTTACATTATAGTCTACAACCTTACATCATAGTCCACAACCTTACATCATAGTCTACAACCTTACATCATAGTCTACAAGCTTACATCATAGTCCACAACCTTACAACATAGTCTACAACCTTACATCATAGTCTACCAGCTTACATTATAGTCTACAAGCTTACATCACAGTCTACAAGCTTACATCATAGTCCACAACCTTACATTATAGTCTACAACCTTACATCATAGTCCACAACCTTACATCATAGTCTACAACCTTATATCATAGTCTACAACCTTACATCATAGTCTACAACCTTACATCATAGTCTACAAGCTTACATCATAGTCCACAACCTTACAACATAGTCTACAACCTTACATCATAGTCCACAACCTCACATCATAGTCCACAGCCTTACATCATAGTCCACACCCTTACATCATAGTCTACAAGCTTACATCATAGTCCACAACGTTACATTATCGTCCACAACATTATATTACTTTATAGTCCACAACCTTACATCATAGTCCACAGCCTTACATCATAGTCCACACCCTTACATCATAGTCTACAAGCTTACATCATAGTCCACAACGTTACATTATCGTCCACAACATTATATTACTTTATAGTCCACAACCTTACATCATAGGCCACAACCTTACATCATCGTCCACAACCTTGCATCATAATCCACAACCTTACATTATAGTCTACAACCTTACATTATAGTCCACAACCTCACATCATAGTCCACAACCTCACATCGTAGTCCACAAGCTCACATCATAGTCCACAACCTTACATCATAGGCCACTACCTTACATCCTAGCCCACTACCTTACATTATGGTCCACAACCTTACAGCATAGTCCACAACCTTATATTACATTATAGTCCACAACCTTACATCATAGTCCACAACCTTACATTACATTATAGTCCACAACCTTACATCATTGTCCACAATCTTACATCATAGTCCACAACCTTACATTATAGTCCACAGCATTACATTATGGTCCACAATCTTACATTATAGTCCACAACCTTACATCATCGTCCACAACCTTGCATCATAGTCCACAACCTTACATTATAGTCCACAACCTTACATCATTGTCCACAACCTTACATCATAGTCCACAACCTTACATTATACTCCACAACCTTACATTATGGTCCACAACCTTATATTATAGTCCACAACCTTACATTATTGTCTACAAGCTCACATTGTAGTCCACAACCTTACATCCTCGTCCACAACCTTGCATCATAGTCCACAACTGTACATTATAGTCCACAACCTTACATCATTGTCCACAACCTTGCATCATAGTCCACAACCTTACATTATAGTCCACAACCTTACATCATTGTCCACAATCTTACATCATAGACCACAACCTTACATTATAGTCCACAACCTTACATCATAGTCTACAACCTTACATCATAGTCTACAACCTTACATCATAGTCCACAATCTTACATCATAGTCTACAGCCTTACATCATAGTCCTCAATCCTACATCATAGTCCACAACCTTACATCATAGGCCACAACCTTACATCATTGTCCACAATCTTACATCATAGTCCACAACCTTACATTATACTCCACAACATTACATTATAGTCCACAACCTTACATTATACTCCACAACATTGCATTATAGTCCACAACCTTACATTATAGTCCACAACCTTGCATCATAGTCCACAACCTTACATTATAGTCCACAACTTTGCATCATAGTCCACAACCTTACATCATAGTCCACAACCTTACATCATAGTCTACAAGCTTACATCATTGTCCACAACCTGACACCATAGTCCACAACCTTACATTATAGTCCACAACTTTGCATCATAGTCCACAGCCTTACATCATAGTCCACAACCTTACATCATAGTCTACAAGCTTACATTATAGTCTACAAGCTTACATCACAGTCTACAAGCTTACATCATAGTCCACAACCTTACATTATAGTCTACAACCTTACATCATAGTCCACAACCTTACATCATAGTCTACAACCTTACATCATAGTCTACAAGCTTACATCATAGTCCACAACCTTACAACCTAGTCTACAACCTTACATCATAGTCTACAAGCTTACATTATAGTCTACAAGCTTACATCACAGTCTACAAGCTTACATCATAGTCCACAACCTTACATTATAGTCTACAACCTTACATCATAGTCCACAACCTTACATCATAGTCTACAACCTTACATCATAGTCTACAACCTTACATCATAGTCTACAACCTTACATCATAGTCTACAACCTTACATCATAGTCCACAACCTTACAACATAATCTACAACCTTACATCATAGTCCACAACCTCACATCATAGTCCACAGCCTTACATCATAGTCCACAACCTTACATTATAGTCCACAACCTCACATCGTAGTCCACAGCATCACATCATAGTCCACAACCTTGCATCATAGTCCACTACCTTGCATTATAGTACACAACCTTACATCATCATCCACAACCTTGCATCATAGTCCATAACCTTGCATCATAGTCCACAACCTTGCATCATAGTCCACAACCTTACATCATAGTCCACAACCTCACATCATGGTCCACAACCTCACATGATAGTCCACAACCTTACATCATAGTCCACAACCTCACATCTTAGTCCACAACCTCACATTATAGTCCACAACCTTACATCATAGTCCACAACCTCACATTATAGTCCACAACCTTACATTATCATCCACAACGTTACATTATAGTCCACAACCTTACATTACTTTATAGTCCACAAGCTTACATCATAGTCCACAACCTTACATCATCGTCCACAACCTTGCATCATAGTCCACAACCTTACATTATAGTCTACAACCTTACATTATAGTCCACAACCTCACATCATAGTCCACAACCTCACATCGTAGTCCACAAGCTCACATCATAGTCCACAACCTTACATCATAGGCCACTACCTTACATCCTAGCCCACTACCTTACATTATGGTCCACAACCTTACAGCATAGTCCACAACCTTATATTACATTATAGTCCACAACCTTACATCATAGTCCACAACCTTACATTACATTATAGTCCACAACCGTACATCATAGTCCACAACCTTACATCATTGTCCACAATCTTACATCATAGTCCACAACCTTACATTATAGTCCACAGCATTACATTATGGTCCACAATCTTATATTATAGTCCACAACCTTACATCATCGTCCACAACCTTGCATCATAGTCCACAACCTTACATTATAGTCCACAACCTTACATCATTGTCCACAACCTTACATCATAGTCCACAACCTTACATTATACTCCACAACCTTACATTATGGTCCACAACCTTATATTATAGTCCACAACCTTACATTATTGTCTACAAGCTCACATTGTAGTCCACAACCTTACATCCTCGTCCACAACCTTGCATCATAGTCCACAACTGTACATTATAGTCCACAACCTTACATGATTGTCCACAACCTTGCATCATAGTCCACAACCTTACATTATAGTCCACAACCTTACATCATTGTCCACAATCTTACATCATAGTCCACAACCTTACATTATAGTCCACAACCTTACATCATAGTCTACAACCTTACATCATAGTCTACAACCTTACATCATAGTCCACAATCTGACATCATAGTCCACAACCTTACATTATACTCCACAACCTTACATTATGGTCCACAACCTTATATTATAGTCCACAACCTTACATTATTGTCTACAAGCTCACATTGTAGTCCACCACCTTACATCCTCGTCCACAACCTTGCATCATAGTCCACAACTGTACATTATAGTCCACAACCTTACATGATTGTCCACAACCTTGCATCATAGTCCACAACCTTACATTATAGTCCACAACCTTACATCATTGTCCACAATCTTACATCATAGTCCACAACCTTACATTATAGTCCACAACCTTACATCATAGTCTACAACCTTACATCATAGTCTACAACCTTACATCATAGTCCACAATCTTACATCATAGTCTACAGCCTTACATCATAGTCCTCAATCCTACATCATAGTCCACAACCTTACATCATAGGCCACAACCTTACATCATTGTCCACAATCTTACATCATAGTCCACAACCTTACATTATACTCCACAACATTACATTATAGTCCACAACCTTACATTATACTCCACAACATTGCATTATAGTCCACAACCTTACATTATAGTCCACAACCTTGCATCATAGTCCACAACCTTACATTATAGTCCACAACTTTGCATCATAGTCCACAACCTTACATCATAGTCCACAACCTTACATCATAGTCTACAAGCTTACATCATTGTCCACAACCTGACACCATAGTCCACAACCTTACATTATAGTCCACAACTTTGCATCATAGTCCACAGCCTTACATCATAGTCCACAACCTTACATCATAGTCTACAAGCTTACATTATAGTCTACAAGCTTACATCACAGTCTACAAGCTTACATCATAGTCCACAACCTTACATTATAGTCTACAACCTTACATCATAGTCCACAACCTTACATCATAGTCTACAACCTTACATCATAGTCTACAAGCTTACATCATAGTCCACAACCTTACAACCTAGTCTACAACCTTACATCATAGTCTACAAGCTTACATTATAGTCTACAAGCTTACATCACAGTCTACAAGCTTACATCATAGTCCACAACCTTACATTATAGTCTACAACCTTACATCATAGTCCACAACCTTACATCATAGTCTACAACCTTACATCATAGTCTACAACCTTACATCATAGTCTACAACCTTACATCATAGTCTACAACCTTACATCATAGTCCACAACCTTACAACATAATCTACAACCTTACATCATAGTCCACAACCTCACATCATAGTCCACAGCCTTACATCATAGTCCACAACCTTACATTATAGTCCACAACCTCACATCGTAGTCCACAGCATCACATCATAGTCCACAACCTTGCATCATAGTCCACTACCTTGCATTATAGTACACAACCTTACATCATCGTCCACAACCTTGCATCATAGTCCATAACCTTGCATCATAGTCCACAACCTTGCATCATAGTCCACAACCTTACATCATAGTCCACAACCTCACATCATGGTCCACAACCTCACATGATAGTCCACAACCTTACATCATAGTCCACAACCTCACATCTTAGTCCACAACCTCACATTATAGTCCACAACCTTACATCATAGTCCACAACCTCACATTATAGTCCACAACCTTACATTATCATCCACAACATTACATTATAGTCCACAACCTTACATTACTTTATAGTCCACAAGCTTACATCATAGTCCACAACCTTACATCATCGTCCACAACCTTGCATCATAGTCCACAACCTTACATTATAGTCTACAACCTTACATTATAGTCCACAACCTCACATCATAGTCCACAACCTCACATCGTAGTCCACAACCTCACATTATAGTCCACAACCTTACATTATCATCCACAACGTTACATTATAGTCCACAACCTTACATTACTTTATAGTCCACAAGCTTACATCATAGTCCACAACCTTACATCATCGTCCACAACCTTGCATCATAGTCCACAACCTTACATTATAGTCTACAACCTTACATTATAGTCCACAACCTTACATCATAGGCCACTACCTTACATCCTAGCCCACTACCTTACATTATGGTCCACAACCTTACAGCATAGTCCACAACCTTATATTACATTATAGTCCACAACCTTACATCATAGTCCACAACCTTACATTACATTATAGTCCACAACCGTACATCATAGTCCACAACCTTACATCATTGTCCACAATCTTACATCATAGTCCACAACCTTACATTATAGTCCACAGCATTACATTATGGTCCACAATCTTATATTATAGTCCACAACCTTACATCATCGTCCACAACCTTGCATCATAGTCCACAACCTTACATTATAGTCCACAACCTTACATCATTGTCCACAACCTTACATCATAGTCCACAACCTTACATTATACTCCACAACCTTACATTATGGTCCACAACCTTATATTATAGTCCACAACCTTACATTATTGTCTACAAGCTCACATTGTAGTCCACAACCTTACATCCTCGTCCACAACCTTGCATCATAGTCCACAACTGTACATTATAGTCCACAACCTTACATGATTGTCCACAACCTTGCATCATAGTCCACGACCTTACATTATAGTCCACAACCTTACATCATTGTCCACAATCTTACATCATAGTCCACAACCTTACATTATAGTCCACAACCTTACATCATAGTCTACAACCTTACATCATAGTCTACAACCTTACATCATAGTCCACAATCTGACATCATAGTCCACAACCTTACATTATACTCCACAACCTTACATTATGGTCCACAACCTTATATTATAGTCCACAACCTTACATTATTGTCTACAAGCTCACATTGTAGTCCACAACCTTACATCCTCGTCCACAACCTTGCATCATAGTCCACAACTGTACATTATAGTCCACAACCTTACATGATTGTCCACAACCTTGCATCATAGTCCACAACCTTACATTATAGTCCACAACCTTACATCATTGTCCACAATCTTACATCATAGTCCACAACCTTACATTATAGTCCACAACCTTACATCATAGTCTACAACCTTACATCATAGTCTACAACCTTACATCATAGTCCACAATCTTACATCATAGTCTACAGCCTTACATCATAGTCCTCAATCCTACATCATAGTCCACAACCTTACATCATAGGCCACAACCTTACATCATTGTCCACAATCTTACATCATAGTCCACAACCTTACATTATACTCCACAACATTACATTATAGTCCACAACCTTACATTATACTCCACAACATTGCATTATAGTCCACAACCTTACATTATAGTCCACAACCTTGCATCATAGTCCACAACCTTACATTATAGTCCACAACTTTGCATCATAGTCCACAACCTTACATCATAGTCCACAACCTTACATCATAGTCTACAAGCTTACATCATTGTCCACAACCTGACACCATAGTCCACAACCTTACATTATAGTCCACAACTTTGCATCATAGTCCACAGCCTTACATCATAGTCCACAACCTTACATCATAGTCTACAAGCTTACATTATAGTCTACAAGCTTACATCACAGTCTACAAGCTTACATCATAGTCCACAACCTTACATTATAGTCTACAACCTTACATCATAGTCCACAACCTTACATCATAGTCTACAACCTTACATCATAGTCTACAAGCTTACATCATAGTCCACAACCTTACAACCTAGTCTACAACCTTACATCATAGTCTACAAGCTTACATTATAGTCTACAAGCTTACATCACAGTCTACAAGCTTACATCATAGTCCACAACCTTACATTATAGTCTACAACCTTACATCATAGTCCACAACCTTACATCATAGTCTACAACCTTACATCATAGTCTACAACCTTACATCATAGTCTACAACCTTACATCATAGTCTACAACCTTACATCATAGTCCACAACCTTACAACATAATCTACAACCTTACATCATAGTCCACAACCTCACATCATAGTCCACAGCCTTACATCATAGTCCACAACCTTACATTATAGTCCACAACCTCACATCGTAGTCCACAGCATCACATCATAGTCCACAACCTTGCATCATAGTCCACTACCTTGCATTATAGTACACAACCTTACATCATCGTCCACAACCTTGCATCATAGTCCATAACCTTGCATCATAGTCCACAACCTTGCATCATAGTCCACAACCTTACATCATAGTCCACAACCTCACATCATGGTCCACAACCTCACATGATAGTCCACAACCTTACATCATAGTCCAGAACCTCACATCTTAGTCCACAACCTCACATTATAGTCCACAACCTTACATCATAGTCCACAACCTCACATTATAGTCCACAACCTTACATTATCATCCACAACGTTACATTATAGTCCACAACCTTACATTACTTTATAGTCCACAAGCTTACATCATAGTCCACAACCTTACATCATCGTCCACAACCTTGCATCATAGTCCACAACCTTACATTATAGTCTACAACCTTACATTATAGTCCACAACCTCACATCATAGTCCACAACCTCACATCGTAGTCCACAAGCTCACATCATAGTCCACAACCTTACATCATAGGCCACTACCTTACATCCTAGCCCACTACCTTACATTATGGTCCACAACCTTACAGCATAGTCCACAACCTTATATTACATTATAGTCCACAACCTTACATCATAGTCCACAACCTTACATTACATTATAGTCCACAACCGTACATCATAGTCCACAACCTTACATCATTGTCCACAATCTTACATCATAGTCCACAACCTTACATTATAGTCCACAGCATTACATTATGGTCCACAATCTTATATTATAGTCCACAACCTTACATCATCGTCCACAACCTTGCATCATAGTCCACAACCTTACATTATAGTCCACAACCTTACATTATACTCCACAACATTGCATTATAGTCCACAACCTTACATTATAGTCCACAACCTTGCATCATAGTCCACAACCTTACATTATAGTCCACAACTTTGCATCATAGTCCACAACCTTACATCATAGTCCACAACCTTACATCATAGTCTACAAGCTTACATCATTGTCCACAACCTTACACCATAGTCCACAACCTTACATTATAGTCCACAACTTTGCATCATAGTCCACAGCCTTACATCATAGTCCACAACCTTACATCATAGTCTACAAGCTTACATTATAGTCTACAAGCTTACATCACAGTCTACAAGCTTACATCATAGTCCACAACCTTACATTATAGTCTACAACCTTACATCATAGTCCACAACCTTACATCATAGTCTACAACCTTACATCATAGTCTACAACCTTACATCATAGTCTACAAGCTTACATTATAGTCTACAAGCTTACATCACAGTCTACAAGCTTACATCATAGTCCACAACCTTACATTATAGTCTACAACCTTACATCATAGTCCACAACCTTACATCATAGTCTACAACCTTACATCATAGTCTACAACCTTACATCATAGTCTACAACCTTACATCATAGTCTACAACCTTACATCATAGTCCACAACCTTACAACATAATCTACAACCTTACATCATAGTCCACAACCTCACATCATAGTCCACAGCCTTACATCATAGTCCACAACCTTACATTATAGTCCACAACCTCACATCGTAGTCCACAGCATCACATCATAGTCCACAACCTTGCATCATAGTCCACTACCTTGCATTATAGTACACAACCTTACATCATCGTCCACAACCTTGCATCATAGTCCATAACCTTGCATCATAGTCCACAACCTTACATCATGGTCCACAACCTTACATCATGGCCCACAACCTCACATGATAGTCCACAACCTTACATCATAGTCCACAACCTCACATCTTAGTCCACAACCTCACATTATAGTCCACAACCTTACATCATAGTCCACAACCTCACATTATAGTCCACAACCTTACATTATCATCCACAACGTTACATTATAGTCCACAACCTTACATTACTTTATAGTCCACAAGCTTACATCATAGTCCACAACCTTACATCATCGTCCACAACCTTGCATCATAGTCCACAACCTTACATTATAGTCCACAACATTACATTACGTTATAGTCCACGACCTTACATCATAGTCCACAACCTCACATTATAGTCCACAACCTTACATTATAATCTACAACCTCACATCATAGCCACAACCTTACATCATAGTCCACAACCTTACATTATAGTCTACAACCTCACATTATAGTCCACAAACTTACATCATCATCCACAACCTTGCATCATAGTCCACAACCGTACATCATTATCCACAATCTTACATCATAGTCCACAACCTTACATTATAGTCCACAACCTTACATTATAGTCCACAACCTCACATTATAGTCCACAACCTCACATTATAGTCCACAACCTTACATTGTAGTCCACAACCTTACATTATAGTCCACAACCTCACATCATAGTCCACAACCTCACATCATTGTCCACAACCTCACATCATAGTCCACAACCTTACATTACATTATAGTCCACAACCTAACATCATAGTCCACAACCTTATATCATAGTCCACAACCTTACATCATAGTGCACAACATTACATTATAGTTTACAACCTTACATTACATCATAGTCCACAACCTCACATCATAGTCCACAACGTTACATTGCATTATAGTCCACAACCTTACATCATACTCCACAACCTTACATCATAGTCCACAACCTTACATTATAGTCCACAACCTCACACCATTGTCCACAACCTCACATCATTGTCCACAACTTTATATTATAGTCCACAACCTCACATCATTGTCTACAACCCCACATCATAGTCCACAACCTTACATTATAGTCTACAACCTGAGCCCTGTAGGTGGGGCTTAGAATACACCTTCCGTATCCTCTGCGTGTTGTAAGAGGTGCGACTAAAGGAGGTAAGGGTGAGGTAACCCTGACAGAAACCTCCAGTGCTGAAGACGGAGGTTCCAGGCCGCACGGCGCACTCTAATAAACCATGGATCCACGCACTTAACGCTTATGATCATGTCGATAGTCACTTAGGACTGTCGGTATGATCAGCGAACGAAAAGAAGAAGTCTACAACTTTACATTACTTTATAGTCCACAACCTTACATCATAGTCCACAACATTACATTATAGTCCACAACCTTACATTATAGTCCACAACCTTACATTATAGCCTACAACCTTATATTATAGTCCACAATCTCACATTATGGTCCTCAACCTTACATTATAGTCCACAACCTTCATAGTCCACAACCTTACATCATAGTCCACAACCTCAAATCATAGTCCACAACCTCACATCATTGTCCATGACCTCACATCATAGACCACAACGTTACATTACATCATAGTCCACAACCTCACATCATAGTCCACAACCTTACATTACATTATAGTCCACAACTATACATCATAGTCCACAACCTTACATCATAATCCATAACCTTGCATCATAGTCCACAACCTTACATCATAGTCCACAACCTTACATTATAGTCCACAGCCTTACATTATAGTCCACAACTTTACATCATAGTCCACAACATTACATTATAGTCCACAGCCTTACATTATAGTCCACAACCTTACATAATAGTCCGCAACCTTGCATCATAGTCCACAACCTTACATCATTGTCCACAACCTCACATCATAGTCCACAACCTCACATCATTGTCCACAACCTCACATCATAGTCCACAACCTTACATTACATTATAGTCCACAACCTTACATCATAGTCCACAACCTTATATCATAGTCCACAACCTTGCATCCTAGTCCACAACCTTACATTATAGTCCACAACCTCACATCATAGTCCACAACCTCACATCATTGTCCACAACCTCACATCATAGTCCACAACCTTACATTACATTATAGTCCACAACCTTACATCATAGTCCACAACCGTATATCATTGTACACAACCTTACATCATAGACCACAACCTTACATCATAGTCCATAACCTTACATCATAGTCCACAACCTTACATCATAGTACACAACATTACATTATAGTCTACAACCTTACATTACGTCGTAGTCCACAACCTCACATCATAGTCCACAACCTTACATTACATTATAGTCCACAACCTTACATCATAGTCCACAACCATATATCATTGTACACAACCTTACATCATAGACCACAACCGTACATCATAGTCCATAACCTTACATGATAGTCCACAAACTTACATCATAGTACACAACATTACATTATAGTCTACAACCTTACATTACCTCGTAGTCCACAACCTCACATCATAGTCCACAACCTTACATTACATTATAGTCCACAACCTTACATCATAGTCCACAACCTTATATCATGGTCCACAACCTTACATCATAGTCCACAACCTTACATTATAGTCCATAACCTTATATTATACTCCACAACCTTACAGCATAGTCCACAACCTTACGACATAGTCCATAACCTTACATCATAGTCCATAACCTTATATCATAGTCCACAACCTTACATCATAGACCACAACCTTACGTCATGGTCCATAACCTTACATCATAGTCCACAACCTTACATCATAGTCCACAACATTACATCATAGGCCACAACCTTACATCATAGTCCACAACATTACATTATAGTCTACAACCTTACATTACATCATAGTCCACAACCTTACATTCTAGTCCACAAGATTACATTATGTTTGCAAAAGTGACATCTTCGTTGCAATGGTTACGTCAGAGTCACCATGGTTACATCACAGTCATTATGGTTACATCACAGTCACCACGGTTACATCACAGTTACCATGGTTACGTCACAGGCAGGACAGTTACATCATAGTGGGCATCATTAAATCATAATCACCCTTATTGCACAGATTCGACACAGTCATTTATACACATTATAATTACAATCAAATCTGATTCAGTTTAATTGCATAGAGAATGAATTTACGCGATCCATCCGTGATAGCCTAGGTCAAGTTGACAGGCTAACCATAGTCAGATTGCTGGTTTACAGTACAGTTGCTATGCCCAGTCAGACACTGAATAGTTAACTATAGTTCATTGCTACCTGATTCCCCATTGAGTTACTGTTGATGAAAATTTGGAGCTGGGTACCAGTCTCGATTACTTTTGTCCGCTAAGATGTCAAGAAGCATCAATATAATATAAAGTGGGAGGGAAATGGTCCTTGAGAACAGTGATTTACTGTAGGACACCATAATTTCATCAAACTTACATAGGGTAGGGAAATAGTAACAGGTTTATGTAAAATTTAACTGTGGCGAGCGAAACCTAACCGCCATTTTGGATTTTATGACAACTTCGTACTAACCATTTGAAACAGAGATCGGGTGCTCGGTCGACTGTAGTTAACTAGCTAGTTAACTATTTCAAGTTCGACTGTAATCTAGCGGCCAATTTGAATATCTGGTTCCATTTGATAGCTCCATGTAGCTTTGACGGACGAACTGACTGTGACAATGTATTGTGTACATGGCACGGAATATCCCTACCAAAATTGGCCTTGGGATTTCTAGGTGTGAACACAAATCAATATGGATTACATAAAAAGTGTAATTAAATCAATTCAGCATAGTATAGGATCGTATTGATGTTTCAATTCCACCATGGTGAGCGTTATACAGTACAACTCTGATGCAACTGAACCCTTTAACACTCAAATTTGTTCCCAAAAAATTTCAATTTTCTCATGTAAAATGTTAATTAGCAGAACAAGAGAAGACTGCTTTTGGAAATTTTGCACTACAATGACTGGATCGGTTATCGCTCCAGTCATTCCAGTGGTAAATTAAAAAAAATAGTCTTCTCTTAGTCTGCAAATGGAGATTTCTCTAGACCGCTGCAGAAGCTGTTTTTGGCTGATATGAGCATTACAGGGTTAATGTTGTGGCCTTACGCAGTCTTCCAATCCAGTTATGTTCAAAATATTCAACAGAAAATTGCTTACAAGCTAACTAGTTTCTGTTTTGTTTTTGAAAACACGTTAAATGATTAACTGTAATGTTACTCGGGGACTATCCTCCTCTTTATCAAACTAAGGCAGCAATCATACATCATTCTTTTATTGAAACATTTTGCATTTGACAATATATTGACCATGTTCCTCATGCCAGGGTTGTCTTTGTACACATCACTGTGTAACCAAAGTGTTTTTGTGACTTCAAATATTTTATAACTACTCGTAATAATTTCATGGATTTTGAAACTGCAATGCATAATTATATAAAATAAAGATGTTAGTATACAAACCTGGTATGTATATATACACTCCTGGGCAGGTATTCACGACGATCACATAGATTTCGCCATGTCATACAATAGAAACAGACCAATCAGAATGCCGCATTTACACCACATGGGAGCCCTAGTTATGCCTCATCTAGGGTGTAAGCTACCTTCGTGAATACCGACCCAGATGTGTGTTAACAAACTACTTAGTGAATAACAATCGGTTCATTGTACGATATTGTTAGCCAATTACTTAACTGAATAACGATTGGTTCATTGTACAATATTGTTAGTATTGTTGACAAATATTTAATTTTGTAAACTTTAACGTACATTTGCCGGCTGCTGGATAATGTGTATATATGCTTGTACATAGAATTATTTGTAAATTGAGGTTGCTGTTTCTATTTTTAATGTTAAAGATGCAGTGATGAAGCAATATATTTATTATATTTATGTATGCAATCAATTTATAGAGATCTATATTTTATAATAAGCGTTCTCATTAAGCAACATTAACAGCCTCAGATTGACAGTCGTTTTAGTCCTCTCATGGAAGAATTCCCCAAATCTCATTTTCAAGACAACCACACAGGACGTCTTCCAGTCAAATTAATTTCAAAATATTCAACAGATTAAGTTTTTATATCGTAAAGAATAGACATATTTAGGGATTTGTCGGTGACAGGGGTAAGGTTTTAATACTCATGCCGTCTGAAAATAGCTTCTGCAAAGGTCGTGAGAAATAGCGATTTGCAGACCAAGAGAAGACTATTTTTCAAAAATATACCACTAGAATGACTGGCTCGATAACCGAGCCAGTCATTTCAGTAGTCAATTTTCAAGAAATAATCTTGTGGTGTGCAAATGGGCATTTTCTATACAATTAAAGGGTTACACAACATTTATTGCCATGGTTTCTAGTGTTCTGAAATGACACTCATTATTAAGCAACATTAACAGCCTCAGGTTGCCATGGTTCCCAGTGTTCTGAAATGACACTCATTATTAAGCAACATTAACAACCTCAAGTTGCCATGGTTCCGAGTGTTCTGAAATGACACTCATTATTAAGCAACATTAACAACCTCACGTTGCCATGGTTCCCAGTGTTCTAAAATGACACTCATTATTAAGCAACATTAACAGCCTCAGGTTGCCATGGTTCCCAGTGTTCAGAATTGACATTCGCTATTAAGCAACATTAACAGCCTCAGGTTGCCATGGTTCCCAGCGTTCTGAAATGACACTCATTATTAAGCAACATTAACAACCTCACGTTGCCATGGTTCCCAGTATTCTAAAATGACACTCATTATTAAGCAACATTAACAGCCTCAGGTTGCCATGGTTCCCAGTGTTCTGAAATGACACTCATTATTAAGCAACATTAGCAACCTCACATTGCCATGGTTCCCAGTGTTCTGAAATGACACTCATTATTAAGCAACATTAACAACCTCACGTTGCCATGGTTCCCAGTGTTCTAAAATGACACTCATTATTAAGCAACATTAACAGCCTCAGGTTGCCATGGTTCCCAGTGTTCTGAAATGACATTCGCTATTAAGCAACATTAACAGCCTCAGGTTGCCATGGTTCCCAGCGTTCTGAAATGACACTCATTATTAAGCAACATTAACAACCTCATGTTGCCATGGTTCCCAGTATTCTAAAATGACACTCATTATTAAGCAACATTAACAGCCTCAGGTTGCCATGGTTCCCAGTGTTCTGAAATGACACTCATTATTAAGCAACATTAGCAACCTCACATTGCCATGGTTCCCAGTGTTCTGAAATGACACTCATTATTAAGCAACATTAACAACCTCACGTTGCCATGGTTCCCAGTGTTCTGAAATGACATTCGTTATTAAGCAACATTAACAGCCTCAGGTTGCCATGGTTCCCAGCATTCTGAAATGACACTCATTATTAAGCAACATTAACAACCTCACGTTGCCATGGTTCCCAGTGTTCTAAAATGACACTCATTATTAAGCAACATTAACAGCCTCAGGTTGCCATGGTTCCCAGTGTTCTGAAATGACACTCATTATTAAGCAACATTAACAGCCTCACGTTGCCATGGTTCCCAGTGTTCTAAAATGACACTCATTATTAAGCAACATTAGCAGTCTCGGGTTGCCATGGTTTCCTGTGTTCTGAAATAACATTCATTGTTAAGCAACATTAGCAGTCTCAGGTTGCCATGGTTTCCTGTGTTCTGAAATAACATTCATTGTTAAGCAACATTATCGGTCTCCGGTTGCCATGGTTTCCTGTGTTCTAAAATAACATTCATTGTTAAGCAACATTAGCAGTCTCAGGTTGCCATGGTTTCCTGTGTTCTGAAATAACATTCATTGTTAAGCAACATTAGCAGTCTCAGGTTGCCATGGTTTCCTGTGTTCTGAAATAACATTCATTGTTAAGCAACATTAGCAGTCTCAGGTTGCCATGGATCAATCGAACACTGAACTCCCTAAATCTCTTATTTCCAGAAAACTATATATAGGTACGCTGTTGAATATGTTTTAACTAATTTGACTGGATGATGTTGCGGCAAATTAGTTTCAAATTATTCTACAGCATGTTTATTAAATAGTAAGGACATACAATTCGTACAACAATGCTTTGTACGTCATCAATTAAGTGTTCGTTGCAAACTTATCTACGTCATTCATGACACAATTTATTATGATGTCATCCTACAAGTCACATAGTCGATTATGATGTATATGATTGATGGATAAATTGGACCGGTCCATCGATGTCACATTCAAATGGCATGTCCATCATGAAATGCCTAACAATAAGCGTCCAAATTATATGTTTTTGGTGAATTTACATTTTAATACACATTCTCTTGACTATTTCGAAACTAATTTGACTGGGAGCTGTTGCTACCATATTATAGGCAGCAACAGCTTCCAGTCAAAAATATTCAACAGCTTTTAAAACTGTAGCGTTATTTTTAAATTGAGATTTTGGAATTGGGGGCTTAAAGTGTTAATATCGATTCAAAAGCGCGTACAAAGTAAGCAGAGTAGATTTTCTAGAAATGTGCAAGTCATAGCTAGAAATGGACCACTCATAGCTAGAAAGAGGCAGGTCATAGCTAGAAATGGGCATGTCATAGCTAGAAAGGGGCAGGTCATAGCTAGAAATGGGCAGCTCATAGCTACAATGTAGAAATGTGCAGGTCATAGCTAGAAATGGACCACTCATAGCTAGAAATGGGCCGGTCATAGCTAGAAATGGGTAGCTCATAGCTAGAAATGGGACAGTCATAGCTAGAAATGGGCTGGTCATAGCTAGAAATGGGACAGTCATAGCTAGAAAGGGGGGGTATAGCTAGAAATGAGCGGGTCATAGCTAGAAATGGGCAGGTCATAGCTAGAAATGGACCGCTCATAAGCTCTAGAAATGGGCAGGTCATTGCTCGAAATGGGCCGGTTATAGCTAGAAATGGACCGCTCATAGTTAGAAATGGGCTGGTCATAGCTAGAAATGTGTGGGTCATAGCTAGAAATGTGGGGGGGGGGGGGCCCGGTATAGCTAGAAATGAGCAGGTCATAACTAGAAATGGGCAGGTCATAGCTAGAAATGGACTGCTCATAGCTAGAAATGCGTGAGTTATAGCTAGAATTGGGACGGTCATAGCTAGGAATGGGTGGGTCAGAGCTAGAAATGGGCGGGTCATAGCTAGAAATGGGCGCGTCATAGATAGAAATGAGCGAGCCATAGCTAGAAATGGGCAGGTCATAGCTAGAAATGGGTGGGTCATAGCTAGAAATGGCCTAGTCATAGCTAGAAATGGGCTGGTCATAGCTAGAAATGGGTGTGTCATAGCTAGAAATGGGTAGATCATAGTTAGAAATGGGACAGTCATAGCTAGAAATGGGATGGTCATAGCCAGAAATGGGCGGGGCTAGGCTAGAATTGGGGGGGTCATATCTAGAAATGGGTGGGTCAAAGCTAGGAAGGGGTGGGTCATAGCTAGAAATGGGTGGGTCATAGCTAGAAATGGGTGGGTCATAGCTAGAAATGGGCGGGTCATAGCTAGAAATGGGCGGGTCATAGCTAGAAATGGGCTGGTCATAGCTAGAAATGGGCTGGTCATAGCATGAAAGGGGCGGGTCATATATAGAAATGGGCAGGTCATAGCTAGAAATGGACCGGTCATAGCTAGAAATAGACAGTTCATAGCTAGAAATAGCCCGGTTATATCTAGAAATGGGCCGGTCATAGCTAGAAATTGGACGGTCATATCTAGAAATGGGCTGGTCATAGCTAGAAATCGGTATGTCCTAGCTAGAAATGAGCTGGTCATAGCTAGAAATGAGCGGATCACAGCTGGAACTGGCTCCTCCTATGGCTTGTGATTGCCTGTAGGCTTTGTGTGTATGACATTGGGCGGGGCTAGGCTAGAAATGAGCGGATCACAGCTGGAACAGGCTCCTCCTATGGCTTGTGATTGCCTGTAGGCTTTGTGTGTATGACATTGGGCGGGGCTAGGCTAGAAATGAGCGGATCACAGCTGGAACTGGCTCCTCCTATGGCTTGTGATTGCCTGTAGGCTTTGTGTGTATGACATTGGGCGGGGCTAGCCTACAAATGAGCGGATCACAACTGGAACTGGCTCCTCCTATGGCTTGTGATTGCCTGTAGGCTTTGTGTATATGACATTGGGCGGGGCTAGGCTAGAAATGAGCTGGTCATAGCTAGAAATGAGCGGATAACAGCTGGAACTGGCTCCTCCTATGGCTTGTGATTGCCTGTAGGCTTTGTGTGTATGACATTGGGCGGGGCTAGGCTAGAAATGAGCGGGTCATAGCTAGAAATGAGCGGATCACAGCTGCAACTGGCTCCTCCTATGGCTTGTGATTGCCTGTAGGCTTTGTGTGTATGACATTGGGCGGGGCTAGGCTACAAATGAGCGGATCACAGCTGGAGCTGGCTCCTCCTATGGCTTGTGATTGCCTGTAGGCTTTGTGTGTATGACATTGGGCGGGGCTAGGCTAGAAATGAGCGGGTCATAGCTAGAAATGAGCGGATCACAGCTGGAACTGGCTCCTCCTATGGCTTGTGATTGCCTGTAGGCTTTGTGTATATGACATTGGGCGGGGCTAGGCTACAAACGAGCGGATAACAGCTGGAAGATCACAGCTGGAACTGGCTCCTCCTATGGCTTGTGATTGCCTGTAGGCTTTGTGTATATGACATTGGGCGGGGCTAGGCTAGAAATGAGCGGATCACAGCTGGAACTGGCTCCTCCTATGGCTTGTGATTGCCTGTAGGCTTTGTGTGTATGACATTGGGCGGGGCTAGGCTAGAAATGAGCGGGTCATAGCTACAAATGAGTGGATCACAGCTGGAACTGGCTCCTCCTATGGCTTGTGATTGCCTGTAGGCTTTGTGTGTATGGCTTGTGATTGCCTGTAGGCTTTGTGTGTATGGCTTGTGATTGCCTGTAGGCTTTGTTTGTATGACATTGTGTACATTTGGCTCTGTACCTGGACCATTTAGCACTTTCATCGATGAATTTCCCATCTCATTTTCAGGGCAACCAGACAGGAAAACTGTTGAATATTTTTAAATTAACTTGACTGGAGCTGCAATGGCTTCCAGTCAAAGTTATTTGGAAATATTCAATAGAATAAGTTCAATATTGTAAAAAAAAGAAATTCGGGTATTTATCGGTGAGTGTGTTAAAGGTTTAGTTTGCAGTGTTATTATCATCTACATCATAAGTAAATAAGCCAGTTATGTATATATAATACTCGAAAATAATGACATGTTGACAATTTATGCTTATGTGTTGTGTTATTACCTGCTATTAACTCACCTGGTCTGAAAATCCAAGTGTGCTTATGCCATGGCGACCGTCCATCATCCATCTTCACCTTTTTCTTTAAACAAGCTCTTCTCAAGAGCCAGTGGTGCGATCTCAATTTTATTTGTGCCATGGGCTATAGGGATCCAAGTTTGTTCAAATGAAGCTAATCGGCCTATTTTCCCGGTGGCCATCTTGGATATTGGCTAACTTTGTGAAATGCCTTTACAAATGTTTTCCGAATCCGCTTAGGAGATCGATTCAAAACTCATGAAAGGTAATCTAGGTCAATGGCTGAACCAAATTTGTTCAAGGGAAGTTGATTGGCTTAATGCTTTAGCGGCTATCTTGAATGACTGAGTTTACGTGAAAACGTCTTCTACAGAATAGTTAAACGGATCGGGTTGAAATTTGTGAGTTATTATTAGGGACTAAGGACCATTAAAGTTTTTTCAAGGGAACTTGATCGGTAAAAAAACATGGCGCCGTGAACCAATCAAAATGTAGTGGTGGACATCTTGGATCTTTTGCTTCCTAAAATTCCCATACTAAAGCAATAAGAAACTTAAAATGTCTTCTCGAGAACAACTGGGCAGATTTCAGTGATATTTGGCAGGAAGCATCGTTAGGGCATGGAGATCCAACTTTCTTCAAAGGAAGCTGATCATCCAATTTGGCCAGTGGCCATCTTGGATTTTGGCTAATTTTTCAAAACTTCTTTGAAAATCTTATCCGAAACTGCTTGGGGGATCAATTCAAAACTCATGAAACCTCATCTGGGGCAACAGCTGAACCAAGTTTGTTCAAGAGAACCTGATCGATGAAATGTTTCGGAAGCCATCTTGGGATCACATAGATTTCACAAAAATGGCTTCTCCAGTATCACTAAACAGATCAGGATGAAATTTGGGGAGATTATTAGTGATTAAGAGTGATTAAAGTTGATGCCTAAAAAAAACATGGACGCCGTGGATTAATCAAAATTTGGCGTTTTTGGTAGCCATCTTGGATTTTCTGAAAATTTCTGAGATAATCATATAAAAGATTACTTATTAACCACAGGGTCAATTTTAATAAAAACTTGTATGATTTTTAGAAAAGCTTGTGAGATGCTCGGGTTGTCCTGACGCTAATGGTTAGTGTCCATTGAGTCTGGATGCTGATGCACTGTTTGCGCGCTCCTTTTATACTATTCTTGTACCCAATTGTACCCGATCCTTTGTGTATGTACCCGGATTTGGTAGACACATCCCATTGTTGTTGTCGGTTTTGTACCCAACTATGTGTATGTGTACCCGATTTGGTGAAAATCTGTACTCTTTGTACCCGGGTTTTAGTGTACCCGACTTGTTTGTCTAATGTTTGCTGGTGTACCCGATTGTACCCAGTTAGGGAATTACTGTGTACCCAATTTGTATAGTTTTATACATTGGGTCAAGGGATAGATGTGTACCCGGTTGTACCCGATCCTTTGTGTATGTACCCGGATTTGGTAGACACGTCCCATTGTTGTTGTCGGTTTTGTACCCGACTATGTGTTATGTGTACCCGATTTGGTGAAAATCTGTGTACTCTTTGTACCTGATTGTGCGTGTACCCGATTGTACCCGGTTGGGAATTATTGTGTACCCGATTTGTATAGTTTTATACATTGGGTCAAGGGATAGTTGTGTAAATAAAAGGTTATAATAAGGCATTGGTCCATTTATTGATAGGCCCTCCATGTGTTGATCCAGACTCTTGTCGTTTCATACCTGTGTTTGGGTTATACTCATCAGAGGAAATGTGTTGTCATATAGTTTATAGACACTTTTTCTCAGTAGTTTTTACTGGGATGTGTATATTCGAAAAGCATTGAATAGGTGCTAAGATGTTTAAGTTTTAACAATTTATGGGTTTTTTGGAAAGGTGTGTGTGGTGGTGAGATGGCTGCCATTTTCTTACCTTATAAATCTTCTAGGATTTGTTGGAGGGTGATTGCCCCAGCTCGTTTTCCCAGATGTTGTCCTCGTCTAGGGAGGGATTGTCCAGGCAGTCGTTTCCAATATCTGCCTGGTAGTCCTCCTCTGCTGTCTGGGCTGTTTCCTCCTGGGCTGAAAACTGGTGTTGATGTGGCTGGTGTGGTTGGCCCTTCAGTGGAGCTGTCTAATTCTGGGCTGGAGAGTGGTGCTGAATGAATGTGGACAATGTTGTGGAAGGATTCTGAAGGTGAGTCTAGCCGGTAGTAATTGCTAGACTTGTCAATTGGTGATCTTGCTCTGGGTGTGATGGGTGGGCTGTTGAGGCGTCCTACAGGTGATGCGGGTGTGAGTGGTCTTGATGATGCAGGTCTGTAGTCTGTTGGTGCGGTGGGTGATGGTGGTCTCTCTGGACTGTATGGTGGGTGGTGCTCAGGTGTAAATCTGCGGGCGGCGGCGTCCTCATGTGCAGCCTGGATATGTTCTGCGCTGACCCTGTGGTGAGGGTTGTGAAGAGAGATGATTCATCCCTGGGCTGTTGCAGAAAGAGCGTGTAGGGTGGATAGATGCGCTCTGAAGCCCCTAGTTCTGGTTGAACTTTGGCCGCACTCGAGGCACCACCAGTATCCTTGTTTCAGATGAACCACACGGTTGTGGCGGACAAGACTCGTCCTCCAGGCAAAATTGGCATCGCACTTTGGGCACTGGTGTCGGTCCATATAAACTTATGCTAAGAATTGGTTTAGACATGCAAATTGCTACTAACATTGTGAAATAAATACGTTTAGTTTAGTGTAACGTTTGGGACGTCAGTGTGACGCCATGCAGGTGTGACGTAATGTGATTGCATCATAAGCATCTCCAAGGTGGAGCATGGTGACAGGTAGCTAATTATTGTATTTTTTATACTACTTTCAGGTAGAGATTGTCACCAATCAGCGTGATTAATCCCAATTGGATCCATGCTGTGCAGCTGGTGGATCCAGAATTTCTCGCGTTCCTTACGGATAGACGTGGCTTCCAGTGAATCAGGATCGTGATGGAGCACTTCAATGATTCTGGAGTTGACTGTGGTGTTGTGGTTTAGTTCACTTCTTCTCTCAGCAGCTGATACGTACTGCAACATATGCAAGTATGTGCTCTGTGGTCTGTTCTACTTCTCCACAAGGACAAGCGGGCGATGTCGTAAGGTGGAACCGCCTGTACATGTGTTGGTTTAGTCTGTTATGTCCAGTTCTGAGACGAAAAATGGTCACTTGCTCTGGCCTCGAGAGATGATGGTAGGCATCTTCTGATTGAGGTGTTCTATAGAGTGACTTGATGATAGTCTTCATCTCTGTATGCGTAGCCATGTTTTCTGTCTGATTCTCTTCTGCACCCACCTTTGCCATCTTGTCTGCTTCCTCATTTCCTTGGACTCCACAGTGTGAAAGGATCCACTGCAATGCTATCCGAAAGCATTTGATGGTTTGTAGTGCTTCTTCAAGTTGTGGCAGCTTACCTTTGGTGATAGCCTCAAGGACGGAGCGGGCATCAGATAAAAAGACAATCTGTGCAATAGGGTCTGCTGTTCTGCTGATGGTATTAGCTGCATGGACCAGTGCTTCGACTTCAGCTCTGTAGTTTGTGCAGTGTATTGCAGCTGACTCATGTTGTCCGTTTGGATACTGTATGTGCAGTCCGGCACCTCGGCTCCTAATTGCATCTTTGGCTGATCCATCTGTGTAGATCCTTATCCATATCTCCTGAGGGTACATTTCTTCCAGCATGGCTAGGGTCAGGGCCTTCTTGCTCACATCACTGTGTTCATCTTTGGTTGTGAGATGAGGTACTGTGGTGTGAATAGCTATGCTCTCTAGTTTGTTTTCCCAGGGTGGAGGATCAAGGGTGTGGTTTGGGTCTTCTATTTGTGCTGGCAACATTTCTTGGTGTTTCCTTTGAAGTGCTTTTGTCTCTTTCACAAAACTTGATCTTTTAAGTCTTCCTGATGACAGCTGTGCTTGCCTGATCTTCATCGGGTGGTTGTTGAATGATTTGAACTTTGCAGCTTGGATCAGTGCTTTGCATTCCCTTCCTTTACTAAGTGAGGGGATGTCGGCGCTGTCTGCTCCATTTTTTCTATTGGTGTTGATCTCATTCCACCAGTGATGATGCGCAGTGCCTGGTTTTGTACTCTGTCGAGGTTCTGTTGATGAGATTTAGCTGCTGTCATCCATGAGCTGGATCCATACTCAAGGTGTGGTCGTACGACACCTAGGTAGGTGGTCTTGAGGATCCTTTCATTGGCACCCCACTTTGTTCCTGCCAGCTTCGTCATGATGTTTAGCTTTCTTCTGGCCTTTGCCTCTGCGTTCTGGATGTGCTCCTTCCATGTAGGTATGTCTACTGGTCCTCGTACTCGAGTGGAGTACCGCCCAGTGTCAGATTGCCAACCTTGGTTTTGGTGGACAGTGAGAATAGCATGGCTGATGATTTTCCTTTGTTGATGGTAATACACCAGCGAGTGGCCCAAGCTGTAGTTCTGTCCAAGGTGAGCTGCATTCTGTACGTGGCAGTCGTTGTGTACTCCTCGGTTTACCAGAGTATGAGGTCATCTGCATAGAGGGCTGCTTGGATCCCATTGGGCAGCTCTGCTACAATATCATTAATGAAGAGTATGAACAGAGTTGGTGATAATACTCCGCCTTGTGGTACCCCTTGTCTCAGCAATACATTCTGTCCAGATTGTCCATCCACCAGCACCATAGCTCTGCAATTGTGTAGGTATGACTTGGTCCATCGGAACATGTTGCCACCGATGCCTGTGCGCCGGAGCTTCACGAGGAGGCCATCCTTCCACACCTTGTCAAATGCATTTTGCAGATCAATAAAGGCAGCTAGCATCACCTTCTTGGCTTGAAAAGTGTCCTCTATGACCTGTGCAAGATGTGTTGTTTGATCTTCTGTGCTCCTGTATCTTCTGAAGCCAGCCTGCTCTGAAACTATAGTGTTCTCCGACTCCAGGTACCACTGCAACCGCTGGTTGACGATGCGCTTCATGGTCTTGCATATGCAGCTTGTAAGACTGATGGGACGGTAGCTCAGCACTTTCGTCTTGTTCTTCCCTTTTTTTCAGAATAGGAGTCATTCTGGCTTCCTTCCAGCGCTGAGGAACCTCTCCATTGGTCCAACTGAGATTAAAGGTGTATCGCAGCTCATAACTAGGTCACTGTAACCTCATTTTCATGCTTCACTCAACCCTTTAACCCTTGAATTTGTTCAAGAAAATTTCAATTTTCTCATAGAAAATGTCCCTTTGCAAACCAAGGGAAGACTATCTTTGAAAATTTACCACTTGAATGTCTGGCTCAGTTATTGAGCCTGTCATTCCAGTGATAAATCTTCAAAAATAGTCTTCTTTTGGTCTGCAAATGGACATTTCTCAAGACCACTGCAGAAGCCATCTTTGGCTGATATGACTGTTAAAGGGTTAAGAATCTTAGAAGATTTCTGTCCTGGCAACAGTTATTTGTATACCATGATCAGAATTGGCGGATGGATACATTGTGTATCGCATACCAAAAGTAGGTCATTGTGAGCTACTTTTCAAGATTCACTGGATATTGGAGAAAGTTCTTGTCCGAACTGTAGAGTAAAGTTCTTGTCCGAACTGTAGAGTTTATATGAGAGAGAGAGAGAGAGAGAGAGAGAGAGAGAGAGAGAGAGAGAGAGGGGGGGGGGAGAGAGAGAGAGAGAGATTGTTTTGTTTTCCTTCCTTGCCTTCCATCCATGCGTCCATTACACACATGTTGTTCGATAACTACTATTTCTTGAAGTATCATGACAAAACTTCATGGGAAGGTTGCCTATGGCAGTAGGGAAATGCAAGTTATTTTGTTGCTCAGTCAGTCCATCCATCCATCTGTCTTTCTGACCATGTGTCCGAACGTTTGTGACAATTTTGTGTTTGCATTCAGTTACATTACTTTTCTCGGAGTATAGTGGTGAAACTTATCGGACGGTTGCCTATGGTATTAGGGAGATGGATGTTATTTTGTGGGTTAGTCAGTCTGTTCATCCATCCATCCAACCATCAGTCCTTCTGACCGGTTGTTCGTCCGTCCATACAAATTTTGGGTTTTCGGTTGATAACTCCTTTTACTTGGAGTATCGGGATGAAACTTCATGTGAAGGTTGCCTATGGTAGTAGGGAAATGCAAGTTATTTTGTGCATAAGTCCATCCATCCATCTGTTCTGACTGTGTGTCTCAGCCGATGCTACTTTTTGGGTGTTTCGTTTGATAACTACTTTTGTTTGGAGTATCGGGATGAAACTTCATGTGAAGGTTGCCTATGGTAGTAGGAAAATGCACGTTATTTGATGGATCAGTCAGTCTGTCCATCTGTCTTTCTAGTTCGATAACTTTACTTTTGCTTTGGGTATCGTGACGAAATCTCATTGTAATGTTTGCTGTGGTGATACGGGAATGTAGGTTATTCTCTGGGTCAGTTAGTCTATCCATACATTTGTCCATCCATTTGTCTTTTTTACCACGCGTCCGCTTGTCTGTGCAAATTTTGGGTTGTTGTTTGATAACTACTTTTGCACGTAGTATCTTGACGAAACTTCATGGGAAGGCTGATTCTTTATTAATTATAATTTGTATTCATAATCGTTATCCGCTTTTGTCAGTGTGTTCATCCATGCATCTATACTAACTAGTGGGAGTATGCCTGCCATTGACCGTGGTGGGTGATCATTTGATTTATACCATCTAGTTTAATATAAAATAACCAAACTTACACTAAAGGCATATCATGTCAAAAGTATGTGACCGTTACCTGCTGGTCACCGTCCCATAATATCAATTAGATTGTTGTCCAGTCTGTATTCTCAAAACTCTCAGCTATAGTCACCAAGCTTGGGATATGAGTGCATCCTCACATGTCATGATTCGTATCAATTATATTGTTGTCCAGTCTGTATTCTCAAAACTCTCGGCTATAGTCAGCAAGCTTGGAGAAAGTCTGGGTGGGTGCATCTGTACCTATCATGGATCATATCAATTAGATTGTTGTCGTCTGTATTCTCAAAACTCTCGGCTATAGTCACCAAGCTTGGAGAAAGTCTGGGTGGGTGCATCTGTACCTATCATGGGTCATATCAATTAGATTGTTGTCGTCTGTATTCTCAAAACTCTCGGCTATAGTCACCAAGCTTGGAGAAAGTCTGGGTGGGTGCATCTGTACCTATCATGGGTCATATCAATTAGATTGTTGTCGTCTGTATTCTCAAAACTCTCGGCTATAGTCAGCAAGCTTGGAGAAAGTTTGAGTGGGCGCATCTGTACCTATCATGGGTCATATCAATTAGATTGTTGTCGTCTGTATTCTCAAAACTCTCGGCTATAGTCACCAAGCTTGGAGAAAGTTTGGGTGGGTGCATCTGTACCTATCATGGGTCATATCAATTAGATGGTTGTCGTCTGTATTCTCAAAACTCTCGGCTATAGTCAGCAAGCTTGGAGAACGTTTGGGTGTGTGCATCTGTACCTATCATGGGTCATATCAATTAGATTGTTGTCGTCTGTATTTTTTTTCTCATGACCTGCAAATGGATATTCAATAAACAAACCTTTGAATTTTCTTGTCCAAATCTGGTCATTAAAGGGGTAACTGCGACCACGTTTGATAATATTTAACACTCTAGTGAGCAGGCTGTCATATCTCACGCGTGTCACATTCATTATAGTAATCACATGGCCAATGTGTACCTTTGTACCGAAATGTATGCATATCCCAACTTTAACAACAGGTAATGGAAGCAGGATGTTCAGTCACTCTGACTGTTGCTGCTGCTTTGAGACAACAAAACCATTCAGCATCACAGTTCTTAACATAATAATAACCATAGATAATAGTTGGAACTAATAATTCAGCAGTAAGTGTGTCACAAACTCCCAGCGACTAATGAGCTTGCTGTGTAATATCATCTTCGCATACTGATAATAATAATTAACCAAGGTATGCCTCTAGGGATAATCATGTTATTAAAGCGATATGATTCATGTTTCACTGGACGATCATAAGAGAGTCTAGTAGACTATATAGCCATGTCATTGTCCTCTCCACCCGAAGGGAAAGATGGTACAAAATGAATGGATTACATTACACCGTGCAATGAAGACTAATGAAGCTGGAGGACTGGTTGCACAAGCTGCTGTTCGTAGCCTCGATTGCTGTCAGGAATTCTGACCAGGTTCCACTCAGTCGATTGTGATGTGTTTTTATAAACTTGACCTTTTAGTTGTTCGTGGCAACTAGTATAAGGACAACTAGTATACATTGGTCAGTCAGTCAGTCGGTTGGTCGGCCTGTCAGTCAGTTAGTCGGTCTGTCAAATGTTTGGCATTTCCGATAAAATTAACTAAAACGCAACTATAACTCTGCACTTGGTTATGTACTTGAGATGTCTTGCATATGAGCAAAGCAAATGTGCGGAAATGTGTACTTATTAAGCACGCCAATACGTGCCTTCTAATGGCAGTGTCGTGCCTTCTAATGGCAGTGTCATGCCGTCTAATGGCAGCGTCGTGCCTTCTAATGGCAGTGTCGTAAGACAAATTATTCAGTCACCAAAATCATGCCGTCACGATCGATGTTATTTTCATGTGGTACAAATATTGCAGTCGCCGGGAATAATGTTTTCTTTATCCACCATAGATTGTGTTTTCGCTGATTCACAGGATGATTTCTACAAGGTGTGGTCAAATTTCGAGTTTTAAAAGACCAACTATCTCATGGTCGCAAATGTGAGCCTATCCTTCTAGGGTGTTCGCTGAAGGTTTAATAATCACATTTCCCTCAAAGTCATGGAGAGAAAAGAATACACGTCTATGAATAAATGATAATGGCCGCTACAGGAGCACCCCTGGAAAGTAAACGTTATAATCAGAAGCTGAGAGGGACAAATGTTTCCCCAAGTAATCATTTTGCAGAAAACCATGCATGGATAACAGTTTGGATGTAATATTTATCCAGATGGCATCCTGAGTATTAATGATAATCACCCATGGGTAGCTCACACTATGAAGCCCTAACCATGTATACAATCTACCCTTTAATAGTGAAGACATATGTCTACTATGATGACTTGGCTAAAACGTTTTGCAGTTTGTGAGAGGTGACCTACAAACATGTGGCATTGTCAGCTTCATATATTCTAAATATTGTCCGATGTAACATCTAACCTTCCAGTATCTGCCATTGTCTGCTTACCCATCATTCTCGGCCAAAGTGCATTCGTGTTTCTTTCTTAGTAGCAACAATGTCAACGCATGTCATAGTTTTTGGAACTATGTCACGTGTAAAGGTTCTACGTGAAGCAATCTGTTTAAACAAGTTAATGGCATTATGACTAGATATGACGAAGAAAAGGCTAATATTCTTAACGACTTTTTCTCAAGTATGTTCACGTAAGTAAATCTTCATTCTACACTAACCATTAGCCTCAGAAGTAATAGTATTGATTAAATGACCTAATAATAACACCTATCACGATCAAAGATAAACTGAAAGCACTCGACCCCAATAAAATCAATGGTCCGGATGAAATACCAGTGAGAATGTTAAAGGCAGCTGCTACAGACACTAGTGCCCCGCTATGCATAATTTTTAACAAGTCTCTAGAAGAAGGCGAATTACCTGACATCTGGAAAATGGCAAATGTATGTTGCATACATAATAAAGGTTCCAAAACGACCCAAGAAACTATAGGCCAATCAATGTTACATGTATCCTTGTATAAGGTCCTATGGTTAGGGGCATTTATTAGGGACAGCATTGTAAATCTTCTGGAAGCAGCCAATCTATTTAACAAGTGGCAGCATTGATTCCGACATAATAGTACAACTCAACCGCAAGAGTACGTCGAAGATATAACAGCCAAACTTGATTCAAATGAACGTGTCGATGCAGTCAATTCAGACTTCTCAAAAGCATTCAATATTGTACCACACCAACGACTCCAAACAAAACTGAAAAGCTATGGTATTAGCAACAATTTAGTAAGATGGATAGGAAACTACCTATGTAACAGAAGACAGAGAGTAAGGATCAATGGCTCAACATCAGACTGGATTGAGGTGACCAGCGGTGTGCCACAAGGAAGTGTCCTGGGACCTACTTTACTAAATATTAATCATATAATTAAATATATAACTGAATTTACTAGTATGTGCTGGGTGCACCTAATGTATAGGCGGGAGATACTAAATTGAATTGAATTGATTGCAATTATCGATAGATAGGTCTGCTTCCCACGTCCGCGTTTTGTGGTAGCATTAAGAGACACTAGCATAGAGGAGACTCGGATAGCGATGAACACAGACGATTAAAACAACAGCAATAGGACCGGCTACGGCATCCACAAGTCAACATGTAACTAAATGCTAGGCACAGCGGGGTCAAATGGGCCGCTCGTCTTCTCTATGTCTATGCCCTAAGGGTGCTTCCTGTCAAATCTGCCAAATGGTTCTCGAGAAGACATTTTAAATGTCTCATTGCTTTAGTATGGGAGATTTCGGCGGGAAAGAGATCCAAGATGGCCAACAAACCGTTTATCCAACAGTTTCGACAATGGCAAATTTAAAATCAGAATACCTAAAAAACCTATATAAAACAAATTCCGGCTTTTAAAATCCATCAAATAAAAATATCCAATGTGGCCGCCAAACATACTACATTTTGATTGGTTTATGGCGGCCGTCTTTTTACTTATCAACTTCCCTTGAACAAACTGTGATGGCCCTTAGTCCCTAATCATATCTGCCAAATTTCGGCCTGATCCATCCAGCGATTCTGGAGAAGTCGTTTTCACGAAAACTAGGTCATCCAAGATGGCCACCGAACTATTCGGCCAATCAAGTTCCCTTGAACAAACTTGGTTAAGCTCTTCCCCTAGATCATATTTCATTAGTTATGAATCGATGCCCCAAGCGGTTTCGGAGATTTTTAAAGATATTTCTAAAAATCGGCCAAAATCCAAGATAGCCGCTGGCCATATAGGCCGATCGACTTCCTTTGAACAAACTTGAATCTCTATGCCCTAAGGATTGTTCATGCCAACTATAAATGGAATCCGTCAAATGGTTCTCGAGAAGACATTTTAAATTTCCCATTGCTTTAGTATGGAATCTTTTGTCGGGAAAATGATCCAAGATGGCCGCCAAACCGTTTATTTGACAGTTTCGAAAATGGTAAATTTTAAATCAGAATACCCAAAAACGTATGGCACTGAACTGCTTTTACCTGGACTATCTGGATGCATAAAGGTTAAATAAATTCTCAAAATTCTTCCGAAACTTCCTCCACAATTCCGATCCACCATTTAGATCCATACATGCGTGCCACATATGTTTGTAGATTAATTCACCATTCCAGTGTGTCCATCCGTCATATGACGTCATAATCAACTACGCCGCGTGTAGACGTAGATAAGTACGTCGCGAACGTATAATTGAAGACGGACTATGCATTGTTGTACGCATTGTATTTCTTTACTATTTAATAAATAGTCTGTTGAATATAGGCAGCAACACGACCTTGTCAAATTAGTTACAAAATATTCAACAGCTTACCTGAATTGATAGTAAGGGCGGTCGGGATCGATCCCACCACGGCGAAGTGTGGGTGGAGCTTAGCTAGTTGTGGACAGGGCATAGCTAAAACTGGAAAGGTCCATTGCCATCTTCAGAATTTCTATCATTATCACCTTCATTATCATTATGTACAGGACACTTGATATGATTGGTTGGTACATTTTGGGAATTAAGTTTATAAACATCCATGGCTACTGCTAATAGAATTGCGAACAAAGTGATGATAAGCTGTCGAGTTTCCTTTTAATCCTTTTTGCAATCTCAAACATGTGAACCAGTGAAGCCGAAATTGAATCAGCTTATGTTGAAGCCACGAATTCAAAATGAATACCAGGGATTGTTTCCATGCAATAATCATACCTTTGTCTCGCTGCCAAGGCGTGATTATTCCTGTCTGTATAAACTGGCCCTTGGCCACTAGTCATTTGACTGCTCCACAAATACAATTGCAGACACTTTCTGAGCGATAACGCGAAATTATTCCATTTTGCCGAAACCGCAATATCGTCGTAACATAGACTTCAAGAATTGTACTCATTTTCATATTGTACTGCACCAGCCATCTGTGAAATAGTTAAATTTATTCATTTCTTTAAGAGAGCCCGCATGAGATGATGCAGTGTTCAATTTCAGCATTTTCCAGTCGGTTGTATGCTACATAGGGATTCAGCATAGATTGATGCTAGGCGCTTTTGCCGGCCGTGGGTTCGATTCCCTGCCAAAGCATAGGGTGAGTATTTTCCCAGTGTAAGCTCTGTATTTCGCCTTGGACGACTGACGAATAGCTCTATGTGAAGCCCACTTGTAAAATGATATTCTCAAAGGATACCATGATTGCTGTCAGTGATTTCATGTCCTGACGATCTGGGATTTTGTAGAAAAATACAGCCGCATCAAGTTTACTATCTCATCTCTCAAATGATCGATAAAATCATCTCTAGACTCATCCTATTTTCCTGTAATGACCTCATTCCAATCTACTTTACTCTAATCCACTGTTTATATACCAGTTCTAATTCTAATTCTAGGTCTTCTTTTCTGCTTAAATAATCCATGAGTCCTGGTTTTCCTGGACAATCTTTTTACTGTCCCATCATACATTTCTCTTCATTTGGTGAGCAGACACTCGGGTATTACAGACCATTTGACTTGCATTTCCGTGGTATATAGAGACACAAACAAAGTGTGTCCCAGAAGCACCTGTTAATACGCATCATTTAGATCGCAATGTTGCGATTGATGAACATCCTATTGTCTTGTCTGCATCTTTTTCCAACTTGCAATTCTTTCAGGTTTACTAGAGGCATTCCCTTTTGACGATAAATCCTCTAACCATTCACGTCCTTTGCAATTAGTCTATCATTCATACTTGGACACATCTTACTATTGGCATCATGCTCATAAATTTCTCTACAGTGCATCTAACCTACCTTTAAGTGTTTTTTTATTTGGCGACATGTCTTAGCTAAATAATGTATTGCACCAAATTCATGCATAGTTCTCTGAATTGTAAATGAAGAGACAGTCAAAAACTGAACACGTTCTTTATAAGAGGTGGATTTTAAAAAAGTGTTCCTTCAGCTCTCCCATCATTTATTCATAATTGTCAGATTTTAAGTCTATGTTAGCCTGCTTCTCTTCTGCCTCATCATCTGAAACCCAATAGGTCATTATAGTTGCTCTCTAGCTTACGGTTCAATGTACTGGTGGCAGACAAACACGCTGCATTTTGATTGACCCACGGCGGCCATGTATTTTTACCGATCAACTTCCCTTGAACAGATTTTAATGGCCCTTAGTCCCCAATCATATCTCCCAAAATCCAAGATGGCCGCTGGCCAAATTGGCCGATTGACTTCCTTTGAACAAACTTGAATCTCCATTCCATAAGGATGCTGCCTGTCAAATATAATTGAAATCGGCCCATTGGTTCTTGAGAAGAAGTCGGTTAAAGAAAAGGTTGACGTACGGACGGTCGCCACGGCATAGGCTCACTTGTCTGTAGTACTTGTCCTGGCACCACATTGGTGAGTTATGTCTGTAGCACGTGTCTTGATGCCACATTGGTGAGTTATGTCTGTAGCACTTGCCTTAATGCCACATTGGTGAGTTATGTCTGTAACACTTGTCTTGGCGCAACATTGGCGAGTTATGTCTGTAGCACGTGTCTTGATGCCACATTGGTGAGTTATGTCTGTAGCACTTGTCTTGGCACCACATTGGTGAGTTATGTCTGTAACACTTGCCTTAATGCCACATTGGTGAGTTATATCTGTAGCAGTTGTCTTGATGCCACATTGGTGAGTTATGTCTGTAGCACTTGTCTTGGCACGACATTGGTGAGTTATGTCTGTAACACTTGTCTTGGCACCACATTGGTGAGTTATGTCTGTAACACTTGTCTTGATGCCACATTGGTGAGTTATGTCTGTAGCAGTTGTCTTGATGCCACATTGGTGAGTTATGTCTGTAGCAGTTGTCTTGATGCCACATTGGTGAGTTATGTCTGTAACACTTGTCTTGGCGCCACATTGGTGATTTTTGTCTGTAGCACTTGTCTTGGCACCACATTGGTGAGTTATGTCTGGAGCAGTTGTCTTGATGCCACATTGGTGAGTTATGCCTGTAACATTTGTCTTGATACCACATTGGTGAGTTATGTCTGTAGCATTTGTCTTGAAAACACATTGGTGAGTTATGTCTGTAGCACTTGTCTTGATGCCACATTGGTGAGATATGTCTGTAACAGCTGTCTTGATGCCACATTGGTGAGTTATGTCTGTAAGAGTTGTCTTGATACCACATTGGTGAGTTTTGTCTGTAGCACTTGTCTTGATGACACATTGGTGAGTTATGTCTGTAACACTTGTCTTGATGCCACATTGGTGAGTTATGTCTGTAACACTTGTCTTGATGACACATTGGTGAGTTATGTCTGTAACACTTTGTAGATATGGGATTGTCTTCTGGGGGGTCATGACCCCGGGGACATCTTATATTTGCAGTCCAAGACCCCCAGCGAAGAATATGACAAGACCCCCAGCAAAGAATATGACTATATTTTTTAATACCAGACGAGCTAGGGAACGGATAACACAATGAGCGAAAATGTATTAGCCCGATCTAGTGTGTCCATCAAGTCGATGCAAAACTGACACGAAAATATAGCTGATACAATAAGTGAAATTGGAATATGAAATTGGAATAGAATAGACTAAGACTTAGGGCAGTGAGCTGATGGAATCTATCGGTGGTTGAAAGATGAAAGCTGTTGCTGCAGGCGCGGCATAACCTTTTATAGTATTCAGCAGAAGTTATGACCAATAGTTTTCTAAATATTCAAGCAAGAGCGTCGGTAGAATGCTACGCACAGAGTGTACGTAGCACAGACTGAATGACTCATAGAATGACGTAGTAAACGTGGCGAGGACCGACTTACCATAAGGACCGTAATAAGGTGACCGGGTTTCTATATTTCTATAGAGGCGACCCACGACACCAGATACGACACCAGATGTTGGTGAATCAGATGTACCACATGGTCACTACGTCATGGCACCCTTCTGAAATGCAGGCGTAGGCCTAATAAGCAAGGGGCTGGACGTGGGCATGATAGCGTCTGGCGCCAAGTAGATTAGAAAACCAGACGAAAAGTTGACAGAAGAAGTTAGTCAGAATAAGATATTAAGAAACGATTAGCAATGATTGTCGAAGCAATGTCCATCACTGTCAAGTTTGTGGGAGGTTATCGGATAGAATTCCACACTCATGAGTCAATTAGGCCGCTTTAACTTGTTCGGTGTTCTTTTCCTAAGAGAGAAAATCGGAGTTTGATTAGTCAGGATGACGTCACAATCAATGAGCATCGAATCAAACTCTGGAAAGAGGAACCAAAACGAACATGGTAGAGGGCTCCAGAGAAGTATAAAAAGTGGACTTTAACTTTTTAGAGGAATCTTGGTTCCGAAAATTATTGCGCTTAGGTAAACCTAGCCTCGAGTCCGTATGGTTCTGTGGAACTGAATTTGTCGAAATTCAAACAAGTTCTTGGTGAATGGCCAAGAACGGTTTTTGACGAAAATGATTTAGAGAATCGTGAAACGCAACTTTGTAATGATAGAATAACCAGTATTCGTATTGTATGAAAATCAGTTATTTCTATAGACGCGAGTGACAGTAAAAGTTACTCAAAGTATCTGGTGGTAGTATAAGCCACCCATGATTGATAGAGATTGGTGGTAGTATAAGCCACTCATATTTACTTAGAGTTTTATTTAACAGTTTGTTTTCTGTCGTGACAGCATAAGTCACACATATCCGTAGCCATATTAGACAGTCAAACTTAAGAGAATAAATTATCACTTCGATATTCTCGAAGCAAGAGTTTGGGTTGTGTATTGTCCAGTCTGGAAGCGACGGAAGACCACCGTCCCGAGCCACCATCTTTTACCCGAGTCAGATCAGGCCCAGATTATCGAGTATAAATATCGTCACCATTACCTTAGACGAGGCGAGCAGATAATCGTACTACTGCATCTTTGATAAGAGGTTGTCGCAGCAACCGGTACATCATATTCTTATCAGAAGTGTAGTAGATATATTTCTAAATTAGACCCGAAGATCGAAAATCTTCAGTGGCTTCGCCGTGCCAGGATTTATATATTCCAGGATTGGACACTGTGTGAACCGTGAGTACAATATATCAAAGTAACGACTGAGATAGACTGCCCAGAATGGCCCAACCACAAAACCCTACCAACCCGGGACTACCGCCAACCGACCGACAATTGAGACCCGAAACAGTGGCAGCCATGCGGGAAATGGGGACGGCAATGGCGGGAGCCATAGTACAAGGCGGGGACCGACGCGAGACCGAGAGAATATACAGGCGAGAAATCCGGGACGCTATAGAACGCATCCAACCCTGTGACGGAGTGGTACCGGAAGAGGTACGAGAGTTTTTGGACGCCACAAGGAGGGCGTGGGCGGCCAACGAGGGGCGACTTGAAGGCGTACCTGTCTACGTCGTTACCCGAGCAGCCCGGGGACCATTAGCACGGGCACTGGACGGATTCCTTGCGGGGAAGGCGAGGGAGGACGTCACCTTCGAACGGGTTGCGGCAATACGTCACATTAAATTTTATATCCGCAAATGAAGGAGAGCGGATCAAATTCGATTTGATGGGGACACATCAACGCCGAAACGAGACAGTGGTCACGTTTAACAGACGGTATTTGGAGGCAAGCGTGCGCGCCTACCCTGAGGCGAACGCAGATAATCGCCGCACCGTCCTGGGCATTTATTTACGTGCCCTGAACGATAAAAACTTAAGCAAACGCATCGTCCGGAAAAGGACGACGACATTGGCGCGGGCCATCGAAATTGCCGAGGAGGAGGAGACCTGCAACGACCTGCTACGGGCAATGAAAATTGACGGCGGCAGGCGTGAAGAGCGGATGGAGATAGATATGTTGGAGCCAGCGGAGGAAAAAGAGGTTGGAAAGTAGTGAGGGGGTTAAAAAGCCAAATGGCGCAGCAGGCTAAAATGATCGAGCAGCTGTGCGGGTTTGTGCAGGATTTACAAGCAGTGCAAGAACGACCTAAACCGGCAGCCCAACGCGCTGCACCCACGCGAAAAACAGCAACCCCGCCACCCAAGCAACTTAATCCGGGAGCGGGACGCAGATCGCCGAGAAGCGCCGCAAACATTACCTGCTACAATTGTGGACAAATCGGTCACTATAAAAGTGACTGCCGTCAGGCAGTGCAACCAACCGCACGACGACTACAACCGCGACCACAGCCCCGACCGCAACGACCACCCATGACATGTTTCACATGTGGCCGAGAAGGACATACGGCCCAGAATTGTTTTGGGACGTATATGAGCCGGCAGGCGACTCCTGCCGTAACAATAAACTGTTTTGGGTGTGGCAAAGACGGCCACTACATAAGAGACTGTCCGCTGCGGAATGGTCCTGCCGGGACCCAACAAAAGGGTCCGGCTAACCGCAGGGCGATCAAGCGTCCCCGCACTGACGAAATGGAGATCGACGAGGTGAACGATCATCGACGACGCACGACACCCAGTGACTGTTCACGTAACAATCGAATGGACATGAACAATGCTCGACGTAACCAGTACGAATATATTGATCGTGATGGTTTTATTTTAACTAGTGAAAATACCGATGCATATGGCCGTCATTCAAACGGTAGCGAAAAGGATGCGTCGGATGACAGGCACAGTTACGCCGAAGTGGTTAATGGACGAAGGAGCCCGGGAAACGACGACGGAGAGAGCCGTTGGTGAGATCACCGACCGAGCGGTTCTTAATCCGTCTAAAAATGGATAAAGACGGTCCATCGGATCAGGGTAAGTACCTGCATGCCTTAGTGGATACTGGTGCTAGCACATCCTTGATTCGTAAGGATATATGGCGTAGCATGTTGAATGCTAGGCCATTGAAAAGAGCAAGAACGCTCTTAGCTGTAAATGGTTCCCCGATAAAGTTGTTGGGGGAAACACAAGTAAAATTTAAGAACGCCCGACCCATCCCTAGTACGATTGTGGCCAGAATGAGGCATGAATGTTTACTTGGAGCGGATGCTTTGCACCTGGGAAATGCAAAGATTGACTATCGGGCCAAAATTGTAGTATGGTTTGGCCAGATATATCCCTTTGAGTATCCGCATAGAGAACAGACAAATTATGTCTATGCAAGCTGTAAGGAAACGACCGGATATAAAGATATCGACAAAGTCATGGCGGACTTTGCAGATATTTTTGATACGGCTCGTCCAAACACTTTAGGATTGGTTCCCAAAGTCAAGTGTACGGTACCGACAGGGGATGCCTATCCTATTAGGCAGAAAGCGTACCGTCTACCGCTAGCCAAGCAATATATAGTCAAGAATCAAGTGGCTGAGATGCTGGCAGCGGGCGTCATAAGACCGTCGTCATCCCCATGGGCGTCACCCGTTACGTTGGTTCCTAAGAAGGACGGGGGGACGAGATTTTGTATTGACTATAGGAAATTGAACTCCGTTTGTCGTAAGGATAGCTATCCTTTGCCGAATATATCGGACATTTTTGATTCTATGGGCGGCGCTACGATCTTTTCGACTATGGACTTGAAGTCTGGCTATTGGCAGATACCAATGGACAGCCAAGACATAGCGAAAACAGCGTTCGTTTGCAGTCAAGGTTTGTTTGAATTTCTTCGGATGCCGTTCGGTTTTGCGAACTCAGGTGCCGTATTTCAGAGGGCAATGAACGATATTTTCCGAGAATTCGTGGGAAAATGTCTACATGTTTTTGTCGACGATATAGTCATATATTCGAGAAACCCGGCTGAACATGCACAGCATTTGCGTACAGTTATGCGTAGAATTCAAGAATATAATTTGCAAGTTAAAAAATCGAAATGCGATTTCGCCCAACCATCAGTTGATTTGTTAGGATATCGTGTTTCAGCACAGGGAGTGGCTCCTCAGGTCCAGAAGGTCAAGGTCATAAGAGAAATGTCACCGCCACGCGACGTGGGTGAGGTGAGAAATTTCCTGGGCGCTACAGGGTATTACCGCTCTTGTGTGCAAGGCTATGCCGAAATTGCTAAGCCTTTGATAGAATTGACTAAGAAATATAAACGTTTTGAGTGGGGTCAGGAAGAACAGCAAGCGTTTAAGAAATTACAAAACTTGCTGTGTAGTGAGACGGTTCTCACATATCCGAATTTGAATGCTCCGTATAGATTGTATACTGATGCGTCTAGCTATGCGATAGGTGCGATACTGGTACAGGTAGATGACGAGGGTATTGAGCGTGTGATTCAGTATGTCAGCTCTACTCTTAAAGACAGTCAGTTGAATTGGCCTGTGATAGAAAAGGAAGCTTATGCGGTGATATACGCGCTAAAGAAGCTTAGACCGTATCTATTTGGCGCGCAGTTTACCGTGTATACCGACCACAAACCCCTAAAGAGTTTGTTTGTGGGCGAAGTTAAAACACGAAGGTGCAGCGCTGGGCGGTACTGATTGCCGAGTACGGATGTAAGATTGAATACATCCAAGGCTCGAAGAATATTCGAGCGGACATGTTGTCCAGGTTACGTCGTCCGGTGGAAGTCGCGACGTTAGACACGGGAGACTTTGTAATACCAGACATCGACGAGGGAGTGTTACCTCACGTCCCTCTGGAAGCATTCGACATACCATATGACGAATTGTGTGCCGAGCAGACCAAGGAATACCCGGAGTTATTAAAAAACACCCCGGAGGAGTATATGGTCAAGAATGGCATTTTGTATTCTTTAATTACGCCTTCAGCGTTGGACGCTGAGTACCCCAGAATTGTCTTACCTACCCTGTTCCGTGAGAAAGTGCTCCGGATGGCTCATGAACCAGCTGGTCACCAAGGTCTACAGAAGACCATCGGTATGGTAAGAGATTCTTTTGTATGGACGTCTTTAAGAAAAGACGTAATTCGTATGCTTGAAACATGTACGAAGTGCCAGGTCAACCGACCTGTCACTACCTGACCCAGGTATAGTGAAATGCCCATGGCCAATTATCCGGGTCAGATAATTGGAATGGATTTGATCGGTCCATTATTAGAATCGAATAAGGGTAACGTGTATATCATGACGGTGATCGATCACTGCTCTGCTTGGGCAGAAGCATATCCGATTGCAGCGAAGACATCTCAAAATGTGGAAGAAAAGTTCTTCAACGAGTATGTCGCGCGTCATGGCGTCCCTGAGATTGTAATAACCGACCAGGGTAAAGAATTGTGTTCCCATTCTCTGGAGGAGCGGTTTAAGGAACACGGTATCGACCATAGACGGTCTAGCCCATACCATCCGCAGACCAATGGACGTACCGAGAGATTCAACCGCACTCTTAAGGAGTTGATCCAGAAAGGTGTGAACAATGCCTCGAGGGCGTGGGAGGACGAGTTGGGTGCGGCTTTGACAGCGTACCGCAGTACTCGTCATTCAACGACCGGGTATACACCATTTTATTTGACTTATGGGCGACGGGCGAGATTGCCGAAAGCCGTTCCCATCGATGCGTCGCAGGACCTTGGTGAGAGACTGACGTATCTCAACAACGCCTTGCTGCGTGCTCGTGAGGGGACAGCTAGATCTCGAGAGGTTCACCGGGAACAAATTAATAAGCGTGCGAACGCCGGTGAGTTTAAAGTGGGGGATTCGGTGGTCGTCAAAGCTGAAGAGAGGATGAAATTGACCTCTCGCAGCGACCCCGAGTATGAGATCTTCAAAATTAACGGACCTGTGGCCCATGTCCGCCATCAAAGGTCCGGGAGAATGCGTGTGCTTAATATATGTAAGCTGCGCGTAGTCGACTCGGAAATGTGCTGGGACGGGGTGCGACCACGCCCCATTCGTAACCCTACCAAAGGGACGAAAGCTAGCCATCACCCTAGGGCGATGTTGCCCGAGCCAGAACCAATGGTCACCGACGCTGAGACGACACCCCAGGCTCGTAAGAAGCGGCCAGCTTCGGATATGGATCCAGAGGTGCGTACAGGGGGTAAGAGGGTTGACCGGAAAAGGGTGCAACCCAGTACGAATCGCAGTCGAAACCATGAGTCACCAAGTGACGTCATCGGAACTCCTAGGCCCATGGTGATTGACGCTCCAGAGGCGGCACCAGAGCTGCTCTCTGGACCAATGGAGATGCTTCCATCGCATCCTTATATACTGCGCAAGCGCAGCCATATACCAGATGACGATTATGACAGCAAGCAACTCAGGTTAGACTTGAAGCGAAAGCAAGGGTATGGGCGGGAGAACGAATCCGGTAACAAGCGACTCCGAATTGGCGTAATAGACTCCGCCCTTTACGATGACGTGCTATACGCTGATTTCGTCAGTCGTGTAAATGCCGTTATTCAGCGGCACAACCGCCGATAGTGTGTATTGTATCGCTATACTGTAACATCGCAAATAGCCAGTACGTAAAATATCATAACAATTAAGACTAAATTTGTTCGCAAGATACTAAAATGTATTCGTTTAAATTGTGTATAATGGCGTTGTGGTTTAGCATGGTATCAAGTATATGCAAGGACTCGAGTATACACCGCCTGCCAAACGGCGTCATGATAACTAAGCCGATGACTGTGTCAGTGATACGGGCCGAATGGACCGTGATAGTATCCATCGACCATCCTTACCTACCCGCGGAGTTCCTGGGACGGTTGGCCCAAATGGCCAGTCTCGCCGCTAGCATGGGTACCAAAACAGCGTTTTTGAGTGGGAACGATATATACGGATTACAGCATCGAATACGGGGGGTAAGAAAGATGGCAAGCCAAACACAGCAAACCATGAGTAGTCGAAGTGGCGCTAGGCAGAAGCGGGGGTTATTTAACTTTGTGGGCGACATCGCATCATCGCTGTTCGGTACCGCTACATCTGGGGATATAGACGCCATACGAGATGTGGTAAGGAGGGCGATGACGAGGATGAACAAAGTGGTGCATTTTACCAACCAGTTGATGTCGCACGTCAAATTAGCTTTCCGAGATATTGGTATGAACACGGACCGTATTAACGAGTTAGGCGACAACTTGGCCAGTGCAACGAGCAACATGAGCCGAGCGCTCAGGCAGCAGGGGATTCGATTGTTGGAACTCTATGCATTGGTACGGTTTGGACATGTTATAGACTCGGCTGAACACGTGGTCTATGACTACCAGAAGGCAGCCGAACGATTCCATAGGCAAACGGCATCCTTAGAGTTGGGTCGTCTAACGGAGGAACTTTTTAGTCCCGAGGATCTGACGTCCGTATCGAAACAGGTTAGTGCGGAATATAGGCTGATAAGACCGTATCAGTGGTATTACAGAAATGTGGTGGTATATCCATTGTGGCAGGACGAATCGAAACTTCATTATGTGGCGACGTTACCGTTAATTGACGGAGGACAATATATCGAATATGGACTACACTCATGGCCTGAACCACTGGCCAAGACAGGGTATTACATGCAAGTGATACTGGCCCGTACCAGCATTGGTCTAGATACCAAGACGGGGTGGTACTTTACCGCATCGGAGTGTCGTGGTGCTGACCCTAGGGTGTGCCAGGGACAACTACGGGTCGACATGACCCACGTGCCCTGTATTGTGAGTGTATTGACAAATGTGACTGATAGCAACTGTAATATTCAACTAACGAAGTCAAACGTAACCATTAGTAAATTATTTGCCAACGAGAAAATCGGAGTAGTATTGCAAACGTTCGGCAAGACGGTGGAAATTCATTGCGACGGACGACTGACGGACCGATGTATGGTGAGTAATGGTGTGTATGCATTGATGTCTGGAAAATGTGGGTATAGTGGGAGGGGCTGGCGATTCGAGCCTGTGGCGTCTTATAGTCGGACGTACACTCGAATAGGCCTAGCCATTGAAATGCCCCATTTGGATGTGTCTGGCGTTCTAAATCAATCTATGATAGTTGACCATTTAAAGCCACAACCGTGGAACCATTTACAAAAGTCTAAGTACGTGCCGCTAGCACCGTTATCCATGATCGACCCAGTGATGGTCGATGGCATTGGGGTACATTCTTTCGTATCATATTCAACGGGTTCCTTCGTAGTTGTGTTAGTAGTTGTGCTTATATTATACAAATGTGGCGTGTTATCACGCATGTGGAATGCGCTTAAATACAAGCCACGTGCGGCCCATAAATGCAAGCCACGTGCGGCCCATAGTAGTGAACCGCATATCATTGCACCAACTATTCAGACCCAGCAGCCCCGGAGACCTGCAGCTCTACCGGAGCCGCTGCGGAGGGCAACCGGGTCGTCACCTAATGCTGACGCCAGGACTGAGATCGACCCGACGGCTGCTGACTGGATAGAGATGGAGACGTACGTTAACGTGGTGGATCCTAACGTGAGCATAAACCGCTTGGGGGTATCACCATGACGTTTTGGCACTAACATTATAGTAATTGGTGAACATTAAATGTTGTAGCACGAACATTAGTATGGTGCCATGTTGGTACTGTATTATTTAATAGGAAAAATTCACATGATCTGTAATGGTATTTGCACTGTAGGATTAAGGTTTTGAACTATAATGTTGTGTCGTGTGATGACGAATCATTACGACACACGAAAAGTGTGTCGCTGCTGACCATGTTGTCGCTGCTGGCAGTAGCGGCAGTTTATATTAATACATTATGTAATATATATTCACTTGTTTTAAACTGTACCGATTGCTCGCTTTTATTGTTAAGTTACGCGTGGATCGAGGTTATCGACCACGGTTTAATGATGTTATTAATGTGTTTCCGGGGGCAGCCTTTTGCTACCCGGACATGTATGTTTGTATAATTATCAACCATACACTAACGAACACTACTAATGTATTTCCGAGCATTCCGCTACTCGGACAAGTATTGGTGTATAATATATTGCCCTGTATTATTAATTTCTTGACCAATTGGATGAATATCAGGTGGTATCCGTTCAGGCTGCTGGTATTGGTTTGGGTTGTTGATAGTCCACAACGAGTTAGTTGACACTCTCTTGAAGGCCTTAAGAGAGATGGTCAAATAACTTTGGTTAAGGGGCGTATGTAGATATGGGATTGTCTTCTGGGGGGTCATGACCCCGGGGACATCTTATATTTGCAGTCCAAGACCCCAAGCGAAGAATATGACAAGACCCCCAGCAAAGAATATGACTATATTTTTGAATACCAGACGAGCTAGGGAACGGATAACACAATGAGCGAAAATGTATTAGCCCGATCTAGTGTGTCCATCAAGTCGATGCAAAACTGACACGAAAATATAGCTGATACAATAAGTGAAATTGGAATATGAAATTGGAATAGAATAGACTAAGACTTAGGGCAGTGAGCTGATGGAATCTATCGGTGGTTGAAAGATGAAAGCTGTTGCTGCAGGCGCGGCATAACCTTTTATAGTATTCAGCAGAAGTTATGACCAATAGTTTTCTAAATATTCAAGCAAGAGCGTCGGTAGAATGCTACGCACAGAGTGTACGTAGCACAGACTGAATGACTCATAGAATGACGTAGTAAACGTGGCGACGACCGACTTACCATAAGGACCGTAATAAGGTGACCGGGTTTCTATATTTCTATAGAGGCGACCCACGACACCAGATACGACACCAGATGTTGGTGAATCAGATGTACCACATGGTCACTACGTCATGGCACCCTTCTGAAATGCAGGCGTAGGCCTAATAAGCAAGGGGCTGGACGTGGGCATGATAGCGTCTGGCGCCAAGTAGATTAGAAAACCAGACGAAAAGTTGACAGAAGAAGTTAGTCAGAATAAGATATTAAGAAACGATTAGCAATGATTGTCGAAGCAATGTCCATCACTGTCAAGTTTGTGGGAGGTTATCGGATAGAATTCCACACTCATGAGTCAATTAGGCCGCTTTAACTTGTTCGGTGTTCTTTTCCTAAGAGAGAAAATCGGAGTTTGATTAGTCAGGATGACGTCACAATCAATGAGCATCGAATCAAACTCTGGAAAGAGGAACCAAAACGAACATGGTAGAGGGCTCCAGAGAAGTATAAAAAGTGGACTTTAACTTTTTAGAGGAATCTTGGTTCCGAAAATTATTGCGCTTAGGTAAACCTAGCCTCGAGTCCGTATAGTTCTGTGGAACTGAATTTGTCGAAATTCAAACAAGTTCTTGGTGAATGGCCAAGAACGGTTTTTGACGAAAATGATTTAGAGAATCGTGAAACGCAACTTTGTAATGATAGAATAACCAGTATTCGTATTGTATGAAAATCAGTTATTTCTATAGACGCGAGTGACAGTAAAAGTTACTCAAAGTATCTGGTGGTAGTATAAGCCACCCATGATTGATAGAGATTGGTGGTAGTATAAGCCACTCATATTTACTTAGAGTTTTATTTAACAGTTTGTTTTCTATCGTGACAGCATAAGTCACACATATCCGTAGCCATATTAGACAGTCAAACTTAAGAGAATAAATTATCACTTCGATATTCTCGAAGCAAGAGTTTGGGTTGTGTATTGTCCAGTCTGGAAGCGACGGAAGACCACCGTCCCGAGCCACCATCTTTTACCCGAGTCAGATCAGGCCCAGATTATCGAGTATAAATATCGTCACCATTACCTTAGACGAGGCGAGCAGATAATCGTACTACTGCATCTTTGATAAGAGGTTGTCGCAGCAACCGGTACATCATATTCTTATCAGAAGTGTAGTAGATATATTTCTAAATTAGACCCGAAGATCGAAAATCTTCAACTTGTCTTGGCGCCACATTGGTGAGTTATGTCTGTAGCACTTGTCTTTATGCCATATTGATGAGTTATGTCTGTAACAGTTGTCTTGATGCCACATTGGTGAGTTATGTCTGTAACAGTTGTCTTGATACCACATCGGTGAGTTATGTCTTTAGCACTTGTCTTGATACCACATTGGTGAGTTATGTCTGTAGCAGTTATCTTGATGCCACATTGGTGAGCTATGTCTGTAGCAGTTGACTTGATACCACATTGGTGAGTTATGTCTGTAACAGTTGTCTTGATACTACATTGGTGAGTTATGTCTGTAGCACTTGTCTTGATACCACATCGGTGAGTTATGTCTGTAACAGTTGTCTTAATGCCACATTGGTGAGTTATGTCTGTAGCAGTTGTCTTGATGCCACATTGGTGAGTTATGTCTGTAGCACTTGTCTTGATACCACATTGGTGAGTTATGTCTGTAACAGTTGTCTTGATGCCACATTGGTGAGTTATGTCTGTAGCACTTGTCTTGATACCACATTGGTGAGTTATGTCTGTAGCAGTTATCTTGATGCCACATTGGTGAGTTATGTCTGTAGCAGTTATCTTGATGCCACATTGGTGAGTTATGTTTGTAGCAGTTGTCTTGATGCCACATTGGTGAGTTATGTCTGTAGCAGTTGTCTTGATGCCACATTGGTGAGTTATGTCTGTAGCACTTGTCTTGGCACGACATTGGTGAGTTATGTCTGTAACACTTGTCTTGGCACCACATTGGTGAGTTATGTCTGTAACAGTTGTCTTGATGCCACATTGGTGAGCTATGTCTGTACCAGTTGTCTTGATGCCACATTGGTGAGTTATGTCTGTAACAGTTGTCTTGATGCCACATTGGTGAGTTATGTCTGTAACACTTGTCTTGATACCACATTGGTGAGTTATGTCTGTAACAGTTGTCTTGATGCCACATTGGTGAGCTATGTCTGTACCAGTTGTCTTGATGCCACATTGGTGAGTTATGTTTGTAGCAGTTGTCTTGATGCCACATTGGTGAGCTATGTCTGTACCAGTTGTCTTGATGCCACATTGGTGAGTTATGTCTGTACCAGTTGTCTTGATGCCACATTGGTGAGTTATGTCTGTAACAGTTGTCTTGATGCCACATTGGTGAGTTATGTCTGTAACACTTGTCTTGATACCACATTGGTGAGTTATGTCTGTAGCACTTGTCTTGATGCCACATTGGTGAGTTATGTCTGTAGCAGTTGTCTTGATGCCACATTGGTGAGTTATGTCTGTAGGAGTTGTCTTGATGCCACATTGGTGAGTTATGTCTGTAGCAGTTATCTTGATGCCATATTGGTGAGTTATGTCTGTAGCAGTTGTCTTGATACCACATTGGTGAGTTATGTCTGTAACACTTGTCTTGATGCCACATTGGTGAGTTATGTCTGTAGCAGTTGTCTTGATGCCACATTGGTGAGCTATGTCTGTAGCACTTGTCTTGATACCACATTGGTGAGCTATGTCTGTACCAGTTGTCTTGATGCCACATTGGTGAGTTATGTCTGTAACAGTTGTCTTGATGCCACATTGGTGAGTTATGTCTGTAACACTTGTCTTGATACCACATTGGTGAGTTATGTCTGTAGCACTTGTCTTGATGCCACATTGGTGAGTTATGTCTGTAGCAGTTGTCTTGATGCCACATTGGTGAGTTATGTCTGTAGGAGTTGTCTTGATGCCACATTGGTGAGTTATGTCTGTAGCAGTTGTCTTGATGCCACATTGGTGAGTTATGTCTGTAGCAGTTATCTTGATGCCATATTGGTGAGTTATGTCTGTAGCAGTTGTCTTGATACCACATTGGTGAGTTATGTCTGTAACACTTGTCTTGATGCCACATTGGTGAGTTATGTCTGTAGCACTTGTCTTGGCACCACATTGGTGAGTTATGTCTGTAGTACTTGTCTTGATACCACATTGGTGAGTTATGTCTGTAGCAGTTGTCTTGATGCCACATTGGTGAGTTATGTCTGTGGCAGTTGTCTTGATTCCACATTGGTGAGTTATGTCTGTAGCACTTGTCTTGATGCCACATTGGTGAGTTGTGTCTGTAGCAGTTGTCTTGATGCCACATTGGTGAGTTATGTCTGTAGCAGTTGTCTTGATGCCACATTGGTGAGTTATGTCTGTAGCACTTGTCTTGATGCCACATTGGTGAGTTATGTCTGTAGCAGTTATCTTGATGCCACATTGGTGAGTTATGTCTGTAGCACTTGTCTTGATGCCACATTGGTGAGTTATGTCTGTAACACTTGTCTTGATGCCTCATTGGTGAGTTATGTCTGTAACAGTTGTCTTGATGACATATCGGTGAGTTATGTCTGTAGCACTTGTCTTGGCGATTATCTGTGTCAATGATGCTTCTGCACATTGATCCTCAATGCTAAGTACCAATGCTAAGTACCAATGTTAAGTGCCTATGCTAAGTACCAATGCTAAGTACCAATGCATGCTATGCTTTAGCTCTCTGAATAATTAATTAAAAACTATGCAGGTGGGCTTTAGGCCATCTTTATACAGTATCTGGTGCAATTTGGACGTGTTTTGTGTGGGTGTGTGGGTACGCGGTGCGTGCGTACGGTCGTGCGAGCGTGCACACACAGGTTGGTTTTATATCACGGTTTTCTTAATCGGTCCTAAATAATACAAACTTACCCGTAGTCTTAAGTAGTCGTATGGTCAGCATAATTAGTTCCAAGATGGTCCACATAATTTTCTATAAATAATGTATGCTGAGAATTGGGTTGCCCGCCAAATATACTCCTGCGCCGTACCTTGTGATACGAACGTTGATCTTATCAGAATAGCAACAGTTAAAATCCAAACACCTTCCTTTATTGACACACTAGGACGCATTTAATCTGTAATTTATATTCTGTTCGACGTGGCATAATAGGGTTATTTACTTAAACATGGTTTGTGACTCCGAGACGGCCGTCACGGTACGCGTTAGCCGATTACTGATGCTCCATTTGCTTCCAGTAATGCCCCGGCATTGATAGGATCACGCGAGTCCATTCACGGCAATATCGACACAACACTGAAGCAGAAAGTTGAACACCACAAATTCCATCAGTTCTAACTCAGCACACTTCCTCTCTGTCAAAGCTTGCTAGTCTAAGAGATTGTGAAATATTGATGTTGTAGGCGTGAATGGGTCGTGTACAGGCACCCCTGTCTGAATCGGACTCTCCCTTTTGGAGCCAAACGTGGCTGGTTCATTAAAGGAGGTGTTCATAAGTCTAACAGACCCGCCTCCATTTGGCGCCAAAGCCCATTACCATACATGGAACAAATGTGCTGCCTTAAGCAACCACCTGACTATTGTGAGCACATTATGTGGGTTCATAGACTGCCCGTTATAGGCAGGTGTGACTGTTTTCATGCCCTCTACGTTTAAGCTCCTGTACATGTGCTTTGTCGCTCCCCATTCAAAGACATGTCAATAATCTAACACTATGCTATTGTATTCCCTTTTTAGAGCTTAGAAAGATCATTGTTTTAAAAGATTTTAATATAATACAATGGTGTCAGATGTTAAAGTACTCAGCCTATCGTCATCGTCCCATCACCACCGTCATCATCTTCAGCATCGTCGTTGCCGTCGTCCTTCTGATCGGTCGTCCTCCTGGTCGTCATTCTCGTCGTCGTCGTCGTCGTCGTCGTCGTCGTCGTCGTCGTCCTAGTCATAAACGTGCAACAAATGCACGACGCTTTAGGATTCAATGCATAAAAAACACGCAGAGGTTTCAATATTTAGTTTACAACTCTGATAGCTGTGGTATTTGCCCGTGCATCTACTCGGGTGTCCAGGTTCCATACAGTAAATATATTTGGTAAATGTCTGACAGAAAATAAAAAGAGAGTAAGTAGGCTAAGAGAATTTCATAAAATATTATTATACTGAGGAATATACAGTTACAATGTACAGCATTAAGTTCAACAAACCATTAGCCTGATGAAATAGACACATTACATATTTTATAAGAAAAGTGGCGCCACCCACCCATATAACGCAGCTTACTGGGCCGATGTCGGGCCAATGCGAAAGCTGTTGAATATTTTGAAACTAATTTGACGGGAACCTGTTGTTGCCATGGACATCAACAGCTCACAGTGATATTAGTTACAGAATATTCCTTACATCATATTGTAAGGAATTTTTCCTTTCTGGCCTGTGAGAAGGGAGTGAAATGATTAAAAACCAATATCTCTGTCAGTAGGCCCTACTCCCAGTAAATGTCACAGCTCTGTCAGTACGCCATACTCCTAGTAAATGTCACAGCTCTGTCAGTACGCCATACTCCCAGTAAATGGCACAGCTCTGTCAGTACGCCATACTCCCAGTACACGTCACAGCTCTGCCAGTACGCCATACTCCCAGTAAATGTCACAGCTCTGTCAGTACGCCATACTCCCAGTACACGTCACAGCTCTGTCAGTACGCCATACTCCCAGTAAATGTCACAGCTCTGTCAGTACGCCATACTCCCAGTAAATGTCACAGCTCTGTCAGTACGTCCTACTCCCAGAAAATGTCACAGCTCTGTCAGTACGTCCTACTCCCAGTAAATGTCACAGCTCTGTCAGTACGCCATACTCCCAGTAAATGTCACAGCTCTGTCAGTAAGCCATACTCGCAGTAAATGTCACAGCTCTGTCAGTACGTCCTACTCCCAGTAAATGTCACAGCTCTGTCAGTACGCCATATTCCCAGTAAATGTCACCGCTCTGTCAGTACGCCATACTCCCAGTAAATGTCACAGCTCTGTCAGTACGCCATACTCCCAGTAAATGTCACAGCTCTGTCAGTACGTCCTACTCCCAGTAAGTGTCACAGCTCTGTCAGTACGTCCTACTCCCAGTAAATGCCACAGCTCTGTCAGTACGCCATACTCCCAGTAAATGTCACAGCTCTGTCAGTACGCCATACTCCCGGTAAATGTCACAGCTCTGTCAGTACGTCCTACTCCCAGTAAATGTCATAGCTCTGTCAGTACGCCATACTCCCAGTAAATGGCACAGCTCTGTCAGTATGCCATACTCCCAGTAAATGTCACAGCTCTGTCAGCACGCCATACTCCCAGTAAATGTCACAGCTCTGTCAGTACGTCCTACTCCCATAAAACGTCACAGCTCTGTCAGTACGTCCTATTCCCAGTAAACGTCACAGCTCTGGCAGTACGTCCTACTCCCAGCAAACGTACTCCCACCATGTACGTGCGTGCGTGCGTGCGTGCGTGCGTGCGTGCGTGCGTGCGTGCGAGTTGTAATCTTTAAGGCGTTTATTTGCTAGTTCCCAATGCTGGGGTCTAGACTCACACCATATACTGGGGTGGTGTTGGGGCTGGTGATAGCGTCTGGAGAATCCCTATCAGCAACAGATCAACGCAACAGATTGCTATGAGAAGGAACACCTGCCGTCATATGACGTCAACATAATGTGACCACAGAAGTTATAATAACTAAGTTGCGTTAAACGGCCACATGTCTTTAGTGACGACATTACAATGACAGGTGTCCGTTATACACAGGCGTGATCCTATGTTAAATGCTATTAAATTGAAGCTTTTATGTTCTAACATAATTCTATTGAACTCCCTTCTGCGTCACGGTTCTGTATAAAATCACGATTCAAGATACTATCAGTGTATACAGACTGAATGATCTCACACGCTTCAATGAGTTTCACGTGTAATAAGGCAGATAATCTCCTTGTCCAGCTAGATAAGTGAGTTCAGAGCAGTTTTACAGTTTTTACTCGAGCTTTAATGTTAGTTAGCAAGTTTTACCCGCATTGACGGTGTTCCTAGCACATAAGGAATCTACAATCAATCAACCGACCGACCGACCAATGGACCTTTCCAGTTTTAGTTATGCCCCGCCCATTACTAGCTAAGCTCCACCCACATATCGCTCGTGTTGGGATCATTCGATCACTGAACTCCCTGACTATACAGGTAAGCTGTTAAGTATTTTGACACTAATTTTACTGGGCGCTGGTCCAGTCAAATTGGTTTCAGAATATTAAACAGAATATTTTTTAAATGATAGACATACAATACGTGCAATGTGTCGGAAGCGTTAAAGACGGACCATACCTTGTCATTCATGACGTCATGATTATGACGTCATCGTACACGTCCCGTAGTTGATTATGACGTCATATGATGGATGGATAAACTTAGAGAAGGTCCATTGATCAACCGGCAGATCGACCAGCCGATCGATCAACAAATTAATCAAGCGACCAATCACTGGCAAGTCATATTTGAACATAATAGAATGCCTTCAAAATAACACCATAGGCTGGCTATGTGTTAGTTTCCTTAAGGAAGGAAGTATAGTGTATATGCATAAAAGTCTAACATTTAAATACATATTGCACCAATTTCCGTTGCTACCAGGGTTACATGGTCACCATTCCCACAATAAATATCAATATGTGTTAGAATTCTAACATTCAACAAAGGAGGAAAACAAAGGTTTACATATACGAGTTCATTGCACAATGACTAGGTTCGTAAAACAATAGAATAATTTGGTAATTATATATCGATTCAAATGTTGATTGCTTTATTCTGAGCAGTTCTGTGATTGGTTCCATGGCAGCTATGTTAGTGATAGCTGACTGGTCCCCGCACACTCATACATCTATTGTCAGTCTGGAATGGTCGTATCTTTTAAAGCACGTCGTAACGCCGCAAGCTTGGATCGGAGCTTTTCCTCTGAAAAGAAATCAAACTTGTTACTGAAATAATTTTATTATGAGTAATTTTAGTCTGCTGCTTCTACTACTACTACTACTACTACTACTACTACTACTACTACTACTACTACTACTACTACTACTACTCCTTTTTTTTGGTCACGCGATCAAAGGATCGTGTGGAAAGCCTTTCTACCCAAAAATATTTACTGACAAAGAACACTGAAATGTAGGGAAATTAATTAACACACAGTATACGTCAGTATTATGTAGAAATAAATTCTATAAATTTAAAAATATATTTATAAACATTATATAAATCATATTATTGCATTGCTATAAAGGCAATGAAACGGTGCACATGCAATGAAATTAATATGGACCACTTAATTTATGTTTATTACAAAATACCCTGATGCAATTGCCGTACACACATGAATCTCCAAAACTGTTTCAAAAATTACCATATTATGAATATTTTGGCTACTGTGAATACATGATTAGACCAAATTACAAAACATAAAATGAAAAAGCCAAGCTAACTTACCTTGAATGGACGTTTTGAAAATTACCCCAGAACAAATGATACTAAAAAAGACATTCCTGTAGACCGTGTGGTTGACTATAAACACTATTTGAATTATTAATCATGATATTTTCAAGGTTAATTTTGTGGTTGTTGAAAATTTAAAGCCAATTTGATGGGAAGCTGTTGCTATCATGCAGCAACAGCGTCCACACACTCAAATACTAAAATAAACAACACAAAATCTAGTGAAAACCATGTTTCCTAGCAAGAAATCCGTTGAATATTAGGAACGTAACTGAACTGGAAGGCATTGCTGTCTTATTTTCCAATCCAGTCCAATCACGCCCAAAACATTTTGTCCTGAAAAGATTTTAAGGAACTACTAAGCTGCATTGAATCTGCAAATTTGTCTTTTTCCATTTTTCCATTACATATTTCAACTTTACACGATCTTCAAAATAACTAATAGCCCAGAATCAATGGAAACCATCTCGCCTCTACACCACTTGACTTTACATCGATGGAGGCTATTTCCATTCAGTGATGCATGGTATTCACATTGTAGACAATATGTAAGCGAGAAATCAAAGATATTTTTTAATTTCGTAAAGTGGATAGTGCTAGGATCGTCAAGTACATCGTAGGCTGTGGAGCAACGGTATTTCCAGTTGCCTAAACTAAGGCAAAATAATGCGATCTTTTTAACATCATTATTTACATTATATCCAGAAAGGTCGTGAAACAGTACTTCGGTAGGTGCAATTTGGAACTGTGATGCATCAAACTTAATTAAAACACGTTTGATGTATGTCCAAAACTGAGCAATAACAGTACAATCCACAAATAAATGGACGAGTGTTTCCTCTGCTGTTAAACACAATAGACACCTGTCACTCTCAGTAATTCCTACTTTCTTGAGGAGAGAGCCTACCCATAGCCTTCTATGGATTAATCGCCAAACAACATCTCTGGCTCTATTAGGGATATGTGAGGAATGAATGTTGCACCACACATCATTCCAATTTACCGGGAAATAAGTGGAATTTTCCCAAGCAGCAATTGCCTTTGGAATAGCCGGATTTTGTAGGTTTAACATGTGGTACCAATACTTGCATCTTACAGAACATGTGAAAATTCTATCCCCATATTTTAGCATAAGTTTTGGTGTTTCAACAGTCATAGATGCTTTGGGTAGGCGAAACCACTCCCTAGGAATGGCTACCTGCAACCGCTTTAAAAGGCGTTGTGCATCAATTGGTCGAAGCTTGGTTGTCTGCACTATCTCATGTAGGGATTTCCATTCACGCGTGGTTGCACTAACAAGATCAGAGAAATATTTTAATCCATGTCTAGCTAATGAGAAATAGTATAGAACCCCACCATTAAGTAGTATTCTATCATTTCCCCAAAGTTGTTGATTTAGTGCATGTTCCCAGTATAATGGCGAGTCTTCCATTTTCACAAAACCATCTAATGCTTTTTTAACCTCCAGATATGGACTAGGAATGCGTGTGTAATTTGGTGGTGGCTTAGAAGACCAAAAAACCGACTTTACCGAAAAGGGTTCCACATATCTTTCAATGAGGCATCGAGATATCTGTGCCCATTGATTGTCACTATGGATCAAATCAATAAAAAAATTCAATCGCAATGAAATACTTTTATTCCTGATGTCTGGAATAGCTAGACCTCCATGAAGTGTATCGTTTGTACATATTCTTTGTGAGACAAGATGTGTATTTCCTTCCCACAAAAAGTCAAACACAATTCTATTAATCTCTTGTTCAATATGTTTTGGCATATGCACCACAGAGGACACATACCATATCTGTGACAAGATTAAACTATTTAAAACTAAAGCTCGTCCAAAAATTGTCAGGTGTCTATGACGCCACATTGTAATTGTCTTCTTTAGTTTGGCAATGACCTCTGTCCAATTTCGAGAAAAAGTCTTTTTTACTAAAGTGGATTCCTAGGATTTTGATTGAATTGCTTGTCCAAGTGATATCCATTGGCTGGTCAGTTCTTGTTTTGCAAGGACCCAAAAATAAGCCAACAGATTTGTCTTTATTTATTTTGAGACCAGATGCTCTTTGGAAGTTTTGTAAGATGACATTCAATCTATCAAAATCCTGATCATGTCCTACAAAGACAGTGGTGTCGTCACAATATTGAGACACCTTAACAGGCTTCTGTATGCCTTGTATGCTCAGACCTTGAAAGTGGATATCTTGTCTTAATGTTGCACCTAGGGATTCCATGGCTATCACAAATAAGAGTGGTGACAGAGAACAACCTGACGAACGCCACGCTCTAATGATACAGGTTGACCAACGTAATTATTTACAATATATCTGCTGGAAATATTTCTATATAATATTCGGACCCATTTTATAAAATTTGGTCCAAATCCTAAGTGGTTCAACGACATAAATAAAAAATCCCATTCCAGTCGATCAAATGCCTTTTCATTGTCTAATCCGACAATTGCTCCATAAATATTATCCATTTCCACTAGTTGAATTACGTCGCGAATCATCATTGCATTAGTTAAAAGAGATCTTCCTGGAATTGAACAAGTCTGGTCAGGATTTATTACATCTGCCAGCACACCACCAAGCTTTAATGACAGAGCTCTGGATATAATTTTATAATCGACTCCAAGTAGTGAAATGGGTCTATAGTTCTTCAGATTACTGCGATCACCCTTTTTATATATTAACCGTACATATGCCTGTGACATTGTCTCGGAAAGATGGTCTCGATGAAAGATTTCTCTGACAACTTCGTGGAATGTTTTACCAATAAGATGCCAGAATGTTTGATAAAATTCTACACAAAGCCCATCCCCTCCTGGTGATTTGCCAGCTTTCATTGTATTGAGGGATTTTGTTATTTCATCAAAACTTAAGTTCTGTTCACATATATCAACTGATGAAGGAGGTAACTTATCTTGAATATTATTAAGCAGATCTTGTGCTATTTTCTCATCAATAGGTTCTGATCTGTACAGAGATTGATAGAAGTTCTGTACAGCACTCAATATATCTGTATTGGAGCTAAGCACTTGGTGATCTACTTGTAAACTTCTAATCAATTTTTCTACACCTCTAAATCGTTCGAGGTTGCAGAAATATTTTGGTTTTTTCTCCTTCTACGTACATTTGAGCTCTAGATCTTATTTTGGCGCCTTCAGCCTTTTCCTCCTCAATTGCACGTAGTTTACATTTTATTTCATTCAGATAATCAACTAAATGAGCTGCGCCATTTGCAACCTTACAGGAAAGTAGGAATAATAGGCGCTCAAGTGCTTTCACATCCTTCCGCATTTTCCTTGCTTTTTTAATAGAAAATTGCTTGGATACGTGAACAAAGCCTAATTTTACTTCTTCCCACCATGAAATCAAATCTTCTGTATCACCTTTGTTGCGCATTTTAAAGTCCCAAAAACTTTGTACGTGACGATGGTATTCTGTATCATTTAATAAAGAACAATTAAATTTCCAAAACCCAGGACCACGTTTTATCTAGTCAGCATTGTCAATGCTTATCGAAACTACACTGTGATCTGAGAAAGTTATTGGACATATGTTTGTCTGTGAAAGATTGCCTTTAAGTGATCTTTGCACATATATTCTATCCAAGCGAGATGCTGTTTGGCCATTAGCTGTCACCCTAGTAAAATCACAACCATCGGGTTCTAAAAGCCGATAGCTATCCAATAAATGTTCAGCATCACAAATCTGTTTTAAGCGATAATGAGTAGTGTCATTATAATTACATAATGAACGTCTATCATTATCCTTGTCTAAGTTACAATTAAAATCACCTCCCAAAATAAGATTTTCTGAACAATCATGGATCACGGATGCAATGCTGGAGAAGAATGTAGCCCGTGGCCCATGAGATGCTGGGGCATAAATCGAGATAACATTTACTCTGTTATCAGAGACGTCACATGTGACTTTAACCCACCGACCAACAGTGTCAGTATCTGCTGAAATGATGTTTATGGACCCGAGGCATTTGGGTAAAAATAAAATAGCAACTCCTGCATTTGGTTCAGCGGCATCAGATGTAAACACTTCACTGTGGGCAAGTTGTTTAAAACTTTCGATGGCTTCAGGGCTTTGGAGTCTTGTTTCCTGAAGCAGAGAAATATCAACCCTAAGCTGCAGCAATTTTTCCAACAATAATCGTTGTTTTAAAATGTCGTTGAGGCCGCTACAATTTAATGTACAAATAATCATAAAAATAAAGAATCTGTATATATTGGCCATTATACCTAATTAGATTTTGGTTTCTTACTTTTCTCCTGTTTGGCCCATTTGCCCATTTTAGCAGTGAAATCGGAGGTTGAGAGGTCAACAATTGTTAAATGTTGATATTTGGCAATATCAGAATCATTCCGCATATGCCTATATCATACACCTTTCTGAGTAATATATGGTACTAAAATTCCTCCAGTTTCAGACCGGTAAACCACCATCTCATCAGAGCGCCGAGACTGTTGTGTTTGAACGGAAATATCAGATTCTGCTATTGAAATCGAATCATCTATATCTTCGTGTTCATTTTCATCATCACCAGAACTCAGATCTTCTATCTGTCGTTTAAGAACCTTTGGTTGTGCTTTGATATTTGGCAAAATACTATCAGTCTCAGTTAATGGCGTTAGTGCAAAATCTGTTTCACTTTCTCTTGATTGCGACCTGAATTTAGTCTGACATGGGCAAAAACTAGCGAGTTCGCCATCTTGATCATCTTCCATGTCAATGTCATTCTGTGATGGATTTGCACTAACATTTGATGACATTGTAACATTATGATTGGCCCCTGACACTGGTGTTTGAGGTAACCCTTCTTCCAATACATCTATCAAATCTTCAGCGTGAACTGACACTGGGTTGGGCAGATTGTGTACATTAGCTACAGTAACAGATTCACTAACTTGATTTTTCCCCTGTTTATTCTCATCTACATTTTGGCTGCCCACCACTAAACTATTTGTGGCCACCTTGCACTTCCATTTGTAATGGTCAGTGCCACCACACAATAGACATTTGTCCTTATGGGGACAGGCGCTCGCCAGATGGGTCACACTACTACAGATACGGCATGTCTTGATCTGCCCTCGGTACCATATTGGTAAAAAGAATGCATTGTCAATAGACAGTGCACTCGGCAATACACTGGGCAATGTCGATTCACTATCCCGCATCCAGACTCGCCTCACGCCATTTTCTAGTGAACGGTCAAAACCATATATATGTCTCGCTTTCTATAAACAACACATCCCCATATTTTGCCATTTCCAATTTAATACGCTCGTTGGGTATTTCTAGAGGTGCTTTGATCTTCACGAGCAATTTATCAGAATCGATCTCCTGAATCTTACATGCCTCTCCATTAACCACCAGCCCATCTTCCAATAGCTTGTTCTTAATCTCCTCAGAACAAACGGTAACATTCCAAACGTTCCTCTTTATATTGACGAGGCCTTTCAGTACTGCGGGACCAGAGCCGACGATATCTTTCAAACCGTGATAGACGTCAATAGCCCCCACACTCCACCCCGCTGTCGTAACCCGCACGCTTAGCCGTTGTTTGTAAACACTAGACATTATGCAGAGTGCACAGCGCGTCAGCACGAGCTCAATGCAATAGCTATAACAATAAATGTATAGCCTTGGGAACGGGTGAAAGAAAACGGGCAACCGAAAATGATCCGGCTGCTAACCAACAACACACACCACCAAAACAACACCTAAACGTGGACAATAACTAGGACAGAAACGAAGAAGACGCCGCAGTGAGCAATGGCTCTCGCGGTCACTGCGAAAAGACAATGCCAAAAACCACCGCTGTAAATAGCGACTTCAAACAACAAAACTTTCAAAAAAGAATATTACAAAACAAAACTATATACACTTATACAGAACCAGGACAAAACTGAAGCATAAATGAGCAGTAGAAATCGTTCAAAATCAACGATATCAGCAGAGCCAAAAGACGCATGTGTTCCCTTTGACTACTACTACTACTACTACTACTGCTGGTGCTACCACCACTACTACTACTACTACTACTACTACTACTACTACTACTACTACTACTACTACTACTACTACTACTACTACTACTACTACTACTACTGGTGCTACTACTACTACTACTACTACTACTACTACTACTACTACTACTCCTACTACTGCTGGTGCTACTACTACTACTACTACTACTACTACTGCTGCTGCTGCTGCTGCTGCTGCTGCTGCTGCTGCTGCTGTTGTTGCTGCTGCTGCTGCTGCTGCTGCTGCTACTACTACTACTACTACTACTACTACTACTACTACTGCTACTGCTACTGCTGCTCCTGCTGCTGCTGTTGCTGCTGCTGCTGCTGCTGCTGCTACTACTACTACTTTTTCTCTTTTTTTTGAAAATCCGACGCTGACGCAGTCGGATACACTTCCCGGAGGAACTCCTTTAAAAAGGCTTGCAAACCCCCATAAAAAATCGGTTGAAATAGCAGGCTTTATTAATAGAATAACAATACAAACCTAACATGTCAAAACGGTGCAAGCTAAAATACTCTATTATCATATACCACAACCGTGGCATAACTACATAGAAAACATAATTAATAAAGAGCTGATAACATAACATAATTCAACAAAGACATTGCTATTTGCACACCGTGTAGTAGTAGGCCCAAATGGCGAGCATAGCTAACCAACAAGTGGTAAAGCCACTCATCAATAATTAGCAGTAAGCTACTGCTAATCATTGATGCCATTGAGCCGATTCATGACCGGCAGGCTAAGTAGATCATATGTAGTTTAACGTAGCACACCGTATAGTAGTAGGGCCAAATGGCGAGTGCAGCTCGCCAACAAGTGGCGAGGTGACTCGTCAATAAGTAACAAAAAGTCACTCATTGACGCCAGTTAGCCGATTATTAAATACCCAACGGACGTAGTAGCCTTTATATAATATAATGCACAAAGCAAACGTATACAAACTATGACTACTTAGATGGCGCTCTGGGTTCACATTCTAAATTTACTTCATTGTAAGTTTTTGCAAATTACCCTGGAACAAATATACCTACAGTAAATATTTACAACAGGAAGCTAATTGTAAGATATCACACTCTGTTAACTTGAAAATCGGATCACCTCCAGAATATTGACATAATGCTCAGTTGATATTTAAATAATCTGATCCCAAGGTTAGGATATTCGTCAAGATTAGAGTCTCCTAAGGCATTACAATTTTAAAATAAAGGCAATTAAATTAAATTAAAATAGCATTTATCAATATACAGCAAGCAGCGAGTGTGCTAGCTTATACAACTTCTGCTTCTGATATTTTTAGATATCCGTATTCAATTGATAATAGGCCAGTTTTGCACCATACGTCTTTAAATCTACTTTCTCTCCCATGTTCTACTAGCCTGTAAAATTCACAATGAATGCAGTTTATCAACAATGATCGAAATATAGCTTGTATGGCTCTCTGATGGTTGTTGCCGGTTTTTTCTCTGGCCTCTGAACACCGATGCTTCCAGATGGCACACACTCCTACAGATAACAGGGTTATTAACAATTCTTTCTCCTTGCTATTAATGATTCGTCCGATAGTTGAGCAATCTTTGAACAAAATTGTTTCAGCCACTAAATCCACATATTTGGTTCCAAATTTAGCAAGGAGCATATTGATATATACCCAAAAGCCTGTAGTTATGCGACACTGAGTAAATAGATGGTCTATCGTTTCCTCCTCAGTATTACATAATAAGCACTGGTCTGTACTTGATATTTTACACATATAAGTAAGATGACCGACCCATAGCCTTCGATGGAGTAATCACCATGCCAGGTCCCGTGCATTTCCTGGTAGACAAGGTAGATGTATTGCTTTCCAGGCATTTTTCCAGTTCTTTGGCGTGCATCCTAAATTGTTCCAATGCCTAACCACAATAGGAGGCTGTCTCCGAATTTGCATTATAATTCTATACCAGTCTCTAGATGCCATGTTGTATTTTATATGTTCTGACATAAATACTAATGTTGGTTGCAACATATCAATGTTGCCACGTGCTTTCGGCAATTTGAACCATACAGCAGGTATTGCATTCTTTATTCTAACAAATAAGCGCTGAGCATCAATATGTCTCATTGATGTTATTCTTGCTACATCTTGCATCGCAATCCATTTACAAGATTTCGGATTTACCAAGTCACGTAAATATTGAATACCATTTTTGGCCATAGAGGGGAAATATAATACATCATCATTATCAAGAATCAACTCGTTGCCCCAAAGACGTTGCTCTAAGGCATCTTCCCAACAATTGGGTTGTGGCATTGATCGTGTAAATATTTTTACGGCGTCGAGCTGTTCTTTATATACATTTGGAATCTTTTGATGATTAGGTGGCAATTTATTGCACATAAATGAACATTCTACTGGAAATGGGTCAACGTACCTTTGGAGAAGTGCCCTTGAAACACTTGACCAAGATGAGTTTGAAGTAAGTAACTTATTCAAGAATTTCAATTTTAAAGAAGCACACTTTGCTGAAACATTAACCAAATCCAGGCCTCCGGCATGCTTTTCATTGGTGAGGATTGACTGTGATACTAAATGGGCTTTGTCCTCCCATAAGAAGGACAAAAGTAACGTGTTGATCTTTGACTCTACTGATTTGGGCATATGAACTACAGAAGCGGTATACCACAGTCCAGATAAAATTAAATTATTAAGGACAAATGTCCTGCCAAAGACAGTTAGGCGACGTCGTTTCCAATTTAGTAATGCACACTTTAGCTTGGATATCCTTTCTTCCCAGTTTAGTAATACATTTTGTTCTCTAATAAAGTAAATACCCAAAATTTTTATGACATCATTTGAGCAGTTAATATCCATCACATTATCAGTTCTGCCCTTCCAATCGCCCAAAAACAATCCCTTAGATTTATCTTTATTGACTTTAAGTCCTGATGCCTTTTGAAAATCTGTTAATACCCCATTTAAAATTCTAAAATCCGTATTTTTACCCGCAAACACAGTCGTATCATCTGCATATTGAGAAACCTTTAGTGGCCTTTCTACACCACGTATACATATTCCTTGAAAGTAAGTCATTGCGCTGCCTCAATGTGGCCCCCAACGATTCCATAGCTATGACGAATAGAAGCGGGGACAGTGAGCAACCCTGTCTGACACCTCGCTCCAACACTACAGGTGTGGATAGCTGATTGTTAGCTAAATAGCAACTTGTTATATCAGTATATAAAATATTGACCCATTTAATAAATCTTGAACCAAAGCCAATATGGTCTAAAGACTTAAACAAGAAATCCCATTCTAGTCTGTCAAACGCCTTCTCGTTATCAAGTGCTATTATTGCTGCTGAGATACAATCCTTTTCAACTAATTGAATAAGGTCCCGTATAAGCAAAGTGTTGTTTAATATTGATCTTCCTGGCACAGAGCAGGTTTGATCATCATGAATGACTTCGCCTAGGACTGCGCCAAGTTTTAATGTTAGTGCCAGAGTAATAATCTTATAATCTACACAGAGTAGAGAGATTGGTCTATAATTCTGTATTTTATTTCTGTCACCCCTCTTGTATATAAGCCGAACATATGCTTGGGCCATCGATGTAGGGAGATGCCCTTGCTTAAAAATGCTGGTTGCTATTTCTTCTAATACTGGCCCAAATATGTGCCAGAATGTTTGATAAAATTCAACTGGAAGTCCGTCACATCCAGGAGACCTTTCTAACTTCGTACCTTTGAGGGATTTTGTCAAATCATCAATTGTTATTGATTGGTCACAGCTTTCGTGACATGAATCTGGAAGTCTTTTCGTTATATTAGCTAAAACATCTCTAGTTGCAGTTTCCTCGCTTCCCTCAGATTTATACAATGATTTGTAAAATTCGGATACTGTTTCAATCATTTCTGCATTTGAGCACACTGATACTCCATCATTAGTCTTCAGTGAGCGCATTAATTTCTCTATACCTCTTGCTTTTTCCAAATTACAAAAGTAACGTGTAGGCTTTTCGCCCTCGGTGTGCATTTGTGCTCTTGACCTTATTTTGGCGCCATCAAACTGATATTGCTCTATTTCATTTAGTCTACCTTTTAATTTAACTAATAGTTCGTAATAATTATATTCCCCATCATTAATTTTCTTATTAATTTTACACAACGACCTCTGAAGCGCCTTTTTACGCTTTCGTATTTCACTTGCTTTCCTAATGGAATACTGCCTTGAAATATATTTCAGGTCTGATTTAGCATCTTCCCACCAGTCTGTTATACATTCATACGAACCTCTTCTTTCATCCCAATGCCTCCAACAACTTTCCACACATTTGCGGTAGCAACTATCTCGTAGCAATGCTACATTAAGTTTCCAAAATCCATCTCCTCGTTTGACCCAGTCAGCATTGTCTAATGTGATGGAAAACATATTGTGATCTGAGAAAGTTACTGGTTTTATGTTAGTTTTACACATGTAACCTTTCAATGAACGTTCTACATAGATCCTGTCTAACCTTGAAGCTAACCTTCCATCGGTTGAAAACCAAGTAAATTCCTGGCCTTCTGGATTTTCAATCCGATAAGTGTCTAACAAGCTTTTATTTTCACAAATGTGTTTCAAAATATTATGCGATGTGTCATTAAAATTAGACCTAGAGTTTCTGTCCTTAGCCTCGTCTAATATGCAATTAAAGTCACCGCCCATAATTAGGTTTTCCGGCGTTCTGTCTTGAATTATTGTGGAAACATCATTTAGAAATTCACTGCGCAATTGATGAGAGGTAGGTGCATAAAGGCACATCAAATTTAAACTTGTGTTTAGTACATCAATTGATACACAAATCCATCGTCCATTTGGATCTGATGACGACGATATAACGTCAACATAGTTGAGACAGCGGGGCAGGATAAGAATGGCCACTCCCGCACTATTATCTTGTGATAAAGAAAAAAAAATCTGCCCTTTTGAAATATCTTTGAGAGATTCATACACTTCAGCTTTTTGAATTTTGGTCTCTTGTAGAAAAGCAATATCAACTCTCTCATTTGCTAATTCTTCAAGCAAGTGGCGCTGCTTGAATTCGGTATTTAATCCTCTGCAATTGCTGGTGCAGATAATCATAATTTGTAAAATGATGTTTACAACCGCCATCATTAGATTAACTAGATTTGGGTTTTTTAGCTCGTTTCTTAGACCATTTACCTAATTTTCCTGCGAATTCAATATTTCCTAGTTCTACCACAGACAAATATTCATATTTGGAAATATCAGAATCATGGCGCAGTAGACGATATTTCACGCCTCTCGCCGTTACATATGCCACTAATACTTCACCCCCTTCTGATCGGTACATTACCATTTCATCTTTCATCTGTGAACTCTGTGTTTGAATGGACACATCTGGATTCTGCAACTGACATTGTATCATCATCCATATCATTTACTTCAATCTCAGATTCTGAGCTATTGTCATCTTTATGACGCTTATTGCTACTTAAGTAACATTTGGCAGGAGCATCATTTACCATATCTTCAAGCTGACTTAAATCAAGTGGGCTTAGCAGAAAATCGACTGAACTTTCTGTCTTCTGAGTCCTAAACTTATCCTGTCCTAATTTTAATTCATCTAAGGAATTGTAAACTGGCTCTTCTGTAAGATCATCATTTTCCTGCGTGTCTTTTACAGCAACGTTTGGCTCCACTGCATTTTGAGTATTTTCTTGACTTAGGTTATACCCTCCTCTAATACATGAATTTCATCAACTGCAGTTACTTTAACAGGATTTGATGATTTGTTTGTGTCATTTACAGTGGCATGAACCAAAACAACAGCCTCCGTAGCGGTTGCTTCAGAAGCATTTGACTCAGTTGCATCCTTTAATGGGCGATTATCTCCTGATACCGAGGGCTTGTTTTGATTTTTTGGACAGCGCCATTTAAAATGGTCAACTGAACCACAGAGCAAACATTTGTTTCGATTGGAACAATCTGTTGCCAAATGGTCAGTACTTAGGCAGATCCGGCATTCTTTAATTTGCCCTCTATACCATAATGGCAGGACAAAGCTGCCATCAAGCGTCAATCTGCTTGGTAAAGGGCTATCCACTTTATCAAACCAAATACGTCTTACACCGTTTTCTAGCGTTCTGTCAAAGGGATACGTTTCCCGTTCAATCTTTTGCACTTTGCCATACTTCTTGAGTTCACTCATGATTCTGTCATCTGGAATTTCTAGTGGAACTTTCATCTTCACTAGCAACCGATCTGACTCGATTTCCTCTACGTTACAAACTTCACCTTTTACAATAAGAACATCTTCCAGAAGCTTTTCCTTGACCCCCTCATTTGACACTGTTACACCCCATACAGTTTTAGTAACATTGATAAGCCCCTGCAAATTAGCAGGTCCCGCGCCAACGACGTCTTTTAACCCATGATACACGTCGATAGCCGTGACACCCCACCCCTTAGTTGTTATTTTAAGGCTTAGGGTACGCTTATAGGTTGCCATGGTGGTTTATCAAAGGAGGAACCACATACTACTACAACATAAAATAAATATATACTTATATAACACCAGGACGGCAGGGAAAGAGCTAAACACTAAATAAATAGTGTCCCCTTTTGAAACCCTGACGTCTACCAACAAATATACGAATAGAGAGTACAGTCGTATATTTGTTAGTTTGAACCACTTTCTAAGTGGTTCACTAACACCTAGCCGATTAAAGTATACTAACAAATATATGAATAGATAGTACAGTCATATATTTGTTAGTCTGTTCGAGTTGACCGGGGACAGCCAACTGACTATAAGGATTTATATAGTTAAAGAACTAGGCTTGTGCTTACAAATTACAAAGGAATTAAATCCACTCACTCAAGCGATCTTGCCAAATATAATGCGCTAGCCTATGAACTATAGAAATAGCAGGCTGGCGCGGGGAGAAATGTATTGCATTGACCACAGTAAGAGGAGCCCTATTAAATGGCGGAAACCGCCAGCTAAGAGGAATGCCTTTAGAAAATGGAGACACAAAATGCGCTCCAACCAAGACAAGAATTTACAAATTAAACATAATGTTTGAAAGGAAATACTAATACGAAATATATGTATAAAATTTATCTACAAAATCGCGCTAGAAACTAGCAAATTCGGCAGCAATTGCAGAGCTAAATAAACGCGTGCGTTCACTTCGACTACTACTACTACTACTACTACTACTACTACTACTACTACTACTACTACTACTACTACTACTACTACTACTGCGTCTACTACTACTACTGCTGCTGCTGCTGCTGCTGCTGCTGCTGCTGTTGTTGTTGCTACTGCTACTGCTGCTGCTGCTGCTTCTACTACTACTGCTACTGCTGCTGCCGCTGCCGCTGTTGCTACTGCTACTGCTACTGCTGCTTCTACTACTACTACTGCTGCTGCTGCTGCTGCTACTACTACTACTACTACTGCTGCTGCTGCTGCTGCTGCTGCTACTGCTACTACTACTACTACTACTACTACTACTACTACTACTACTACTACGACTACTACTACTATTACTACTACTACTACTGCTGCTGCTGCTGATGTTGTTACTACTACTACTACTACTACTACTACTACTACTACTACTACTACTACTACTACTACTACTACTACTACCACTACTACTACTACTACTACTACTACTACTACTACTGCTGCTGCTGCTGCTGCTGCTGCTGCTGCTGCTGCTGCTGCTGCTGCTGCTGCTGTTGCTGCTGCTGGTGCTGCTGCTGCTGCTGCTGTTGCTGCTGCTGCTGCTGCTGCTGCTACTGCTACTACTACTACTACTACTACTACTACTACTACTACTACCACTACTACTACTACTACTACTACTACTGCTGCTGCTGCTGCTGCTGCTGCTGCTGCTGCTGCTGCTGCTGCTGCTGCTGCTGCTGCTGTTGCTGCTGCTGCTGCTGCTGCTGCTGCTGCTGTTGCTGCTGCTGCTGCTGCTGCTGCTACTGCTACTACTACTACTACTACTACTACTACTACTACTACTACTACTACTACGACTACTACTACTATTACTACTACTACTACTGCTGCTGCTGCTGATGTTGTTACTACTACTACTACTACTACTACTACTACTACTACTACTACTACTACTACTACTACTACTACTACTACTACTACTACTGCTGCTGCTGCTGCTGCTGATGTTGTTACTACTACTACTACTACTACTACTACTACTACTACTACTACTGCTGCTGCTGCTGCTGATGTTGTTACTACTACTACTACTACTACTACTACTACTACTACTGCTGCTGCTGCTGCTGCTGCTGCTGCTGCTGCTGCTGCTGCTGCTGCTGCTGCTGCTGCTGTTGCTGCTGCTGGTGCTGCTGCTGCTGCTACTACTACTACTACTTTGGTCAGAATTTCGGTGATCTTACCAATTTCCTGTCATTGTATTGAAAACAGAGTATCCATACAATCCGGTTAACGGCCTGAATAGGCAATTAATGGGTGATTATCAGGGGCTACAGCATAACTAATCCGTGCAGAAAATCCCTCAACGCTAATAGACCATGTCATAATAACGAAAACAAAGAACATGATGAACATTCATAAAATCTGAAACAGCATCAGGACGAGCAGTAATAACTGTTTTTTCTGCCATTGATGGTTCGTTTTAAATAGGTTACGACTGCGTTTTATCTTTGCAACGGTTTATGGCCGCAGCTCCCAGATTCATTCAATAACATAATTTCTAAAGAAATTGCTTCGCCCATCATCGGATGGCACGCACTTGGTTGTGTTGCCATCCTTAGGGGCCGACTGCACACCTCAGAGCATGAGTCTGCAGTCAGGCACGAACAACTGCGTGATGATGAAACCATGCCACTACACTTAGCTCTGTCAGTATCATCTTACTTACAGTTTGCTAGCATTGTTCCACTAGAGTACTCACCTTAACACGTAGCTCTATCAGTATCATCCTCCTTACAGTCGTCTAGCATTGTTCCACTAGAGTACTCACCTTAACACGTAGCTCTATCAGTATCATCCTCCTTACAGTCGTCTAGCATTGTTCCACTAGAGTACTCACCTTAACACGTAGCTCTATCAGTATCATCCTCCTTACAGTCGTCTAGCATTGTTCCACTAGAGTACTCACCTTAACACGTAGCTCTATCAGTATCATCCTCCTTACAGTCGTCTAGCATTGTTCCACTAGAGTACTCACCTTAACACGTAGCTCTATCAGTATCATCCTCCTTACAGTCGTCTAGCATTGTTCCACTAGAGTACTCACCTTAACACGTAGCTCTATCAGTATCATCCTCCTTACAGTCGTCTAGCATTGTTCCACTAGAGTACTCACCTTAACACGTAGCTCTATCAGTATCATCCTCCTTACAGTCGTCTAGCATTGTTCCACTAGAGTACTCACCTTAACACGTAGCTCTATCAGTATCATCCTCCTTACAGTCGTCTAGCATTGTTCCACTAGAGTACTCACCTTAACACGTAGCTCTATCAGTATCATCCTCCTTACAGTCGTCTAGCATTGTTCCACTAGAGTACTCACCTTAACACGTAGCTCTATCAGTATCATCCTCCTTACAGTCGTCTAGCATTGTTCCACTAGAGTACTCACCTTAACACGTAGCTCTATCAGTATCATCCTCCTTACAGTCGTCTAGCATTGTTCCACTAGAATACTCACCTTAACACGTAGCTCTATCAGTATCATCCTCCTTACAGTCTTCTAGCATTGTTCCACTAGAGTACTCACCTTAACACGTAGCTCTATCAGTATCATCCTCCTTACAGTTGTCTAGCATTGTTCCACTAGAGTACTCACCTTAACACGTAGCTCTATCAGTATCATCCTCCTTACAGTCGTCTAGCATTGTTCCACTAGAGTACTCACCTTAACACGTAGCTCTATCAGTATCATCCTCCTTACAGTCTTCTAGCATTGTTCCACTAGAGTACTCACCTTAACACGTAGCTCTATCAGTATCATCCTCCTTACAGTCGTCTAGCATTGTTCCACTAGAGTACTCACCTTAACACGTAGCTCTATCAGTATCATCCTCCTTACAGTCTTCTAGCATTGTTCCACTAGAGTACTCACCTTAACACGTAGCTCTATCAGTATCATCCTCCTTACAGTCTTCTAGCATTGTTCCACTAGAGTACTCACCTTAACACGTAGCTCTATCAGTATCATCCTCCTTACAGTCGTCTAGCATTGTTCCACTAGAGTACTCACCTTAACACGTAGCTCTATCAGTATCATCCTCCTTACAGTCTTCTAGCATTGTTCCACTAGAGTACTCACCTTAACACGTAGCTCTATCAGTATCATCCTCCTTACAGTCGTCTAGCATTGTTCCACTAGAGTACTCACCTTAACACGTAGCTCTATCAGTATCATCCTCCTTACAGTCTTCTAGCATTGTTCCACTAGAGTACTCACCTTAACACGTAGCTCTATCAGTATCATCCTCCTTACAGTCGTCTAGCATTGTTCCACTAGAGTACTCACCTTAACACGTAGCTCTATCAGTATCATCCTCCTTACAGTCGTCTAGCATTGTTCCACTAGAGTACTCACCTTAACACGTAGCTCTATCAGTATCATCCTCCTTACAGTCTTCTAGCATTGTTCCACTAGAGTACTCACCTTAACACGTAGCTCTATCAGTATCATCCTCCTTACAGTCTTCTAGCATTGTTCCACTAGAGTACTCACCTTAACACGTAGCTCTATCAGTATCATCCTCCTTACAGTCGTCTAGCATTGTTCCACTAGAGTACTCACCTTAACACGTAGCTCTATCAGTATCATCCTCCTTACAGTCTTCTAGCATTGTTCCACTAGAGTACTCACCTTAACACGTGGCTCTATCAGTATCATCCTCCTTACAGTCTTCTAGCATTGTTCCACTAGAGTACTCACCTTAACACGTAGCTCTATCAGTATCATCCTCCTTACAGTCGTCTAGCATTGTTCCACTAGAGTACTCACCTTAACACGTAGCTCTATCAGTATCATCCTCCTTACAGTCTTCTAGCATTGTTCCACTAGAGTACTCACCTTAACACGTAGCTCTATCAGTATCATCCTCCTTACAGTCGTCTAGCATTGTTCCACTAGAGTACTCACCTTAACACATAGCTCTATCAGTATCATCCTCCTTACAGTCTTCTAGCATTGTTCCACTAGAGTACTCACCTTAACACGTAGCTCTATCAGTATCATCCTCCTTACAGTCGTCTAGCATTGTTCCACTAGAGTACTCACCTTAACACGTAGCTCTATCAGTATCATCCTCCTTACAGTCGTCTAGCATTGTTCCACTAGAGTACTCACCTTAACCCTTAGCATGTACCAGGTAGTAATTTTAAAAGGTTATGGGTCTGAAAACCCAATTTTGGGCGCATTTTTAGTTTTTAGAGGAGATAACTATAGGGTGTGGATTGACTGCTTTTGCGGTAATTGAATCCCAGCAATATGTCGCGGGTCGCCATTGGTATAAGGCGATCATGAATACAAGGTTCTGAACAGCTTTGGTCAGGGTTCATAAAGGGTCGTGAAACACACAGTATTGTTCACAGAATGATTTGGTGGTGCTTGCCTTTGATAGGCGTTCGTCAGGAGAAGATGTGCCTGCGTCTGATGAGGACCATTCAACTGGTTCTGCGTTCAGTCAGTGTATCAAATTCCATTCCACTACTTTTAAAGGTGTAATGTCCATGTAAAGTTTCGAAGTATACCCCATCTGTGTGAATGAGTACACTTATACCCCATCTGTGTGAATGAGTACACGTATACCCCATCTGTGTGAATGAGTACACGTATACCCCATCTGTGTGAATGAGTACACTTATACCCCATCTGTGTGAATGAGTACACTTATACCCCATCTGTGTGAATGAGTACACTTATACCCGATCTGTGTGAATGAGTACACTTAAATGGGTTATATCCATAGCACGCGAGGTGCCTGCCTATATGGACACATTCAAAGCTTCCGAGTGGCATAGACCAGGTTCGTCCAGATAAACGTACAAGTTGTTGTTTGGGAAGATAGATGTGTATTTGTTGAGACACAGTTGAGGCATGTCAATGCATACAAATCTGGTAAGAACAGTAAATCAACGTACTGGTTCTAGTGAACAGAGATACAGACTAGGTTGGAACAGTTCAACGTGTTGTGGACTTGTGGTGTACACTAGAATGTATATAAATAGTGTAGGGGTGCAGCCTTTGAGAGAAACCTGACATTGCAGCTTGGTTACTAACGGATACAAATGGACTAACCAAACTTAATAAACTCCCGGTAGCACGCACTGGTTGACAGATTTGCAAAATGCATAAAAGTCATCCATCCTTGGCTGAAGATTCGAGTAAATAATAGCTCCAAAGATATATCCGTAGTTCTCCTGATGCAGGGTTTGACACCAGTGAGCTTTGGGCCATCCCAGACATTTGTACTTGGAGAAGGCAGACTAGGGTGGCGATTATACTCGTTGTATCGGGAGGCACGTTTTGTCTGTTTGAGAACGGTTCCGGAAGGCGGTACAACATCCTAGAAGTAGTTGCTAAGTTTTGATTGCTCCGTTATAGATGGTCTAGGTGACAACACGATACAGTTTTTATTGTAAACGCAGCAGTGAAATCCGTTATATTCTGAGCTTGAAGTCAAGATGCTTTGCTTCCACATTTGCCCATGTCCAGTAACCGATATGCTTGTTAGACTGACATTCTGACCATCCAGACTGGCTGATTGTCTGGGCCAGCTGATTATCCGAACCAGACTAACACACTGGACATGCTGAACTCATGAGCAGTTTAGTGACCGTTCTGTTAAGCAAGGGACAGAGTTAGTCAACCGTACGAGTGATTGGTTTAGTACCCCTCATATGCATTAATTAACCGCTTTTATGGCGAGAACACACCAGTATTTTAGATACTGACAGGTACTTTGGAGTACGCATATGCTTGATCAAAGTTTCGAAGTTGTGGCGTCATTGTCTGGTATGTACATGATGTTAGGAAGAGGTGACGATGATCAAATGGCTGGGGATGCATCATGTGTGCTACATCGTAGAGTACCAAAACAGAGATAGGCGAAACGTTGGACGGTGCAACAACAATCCACGCCCGCGACACCAGACACAAGTACAGATGGACAGGAACTGTCCATGAGAGTAGCCCTTGCCATAGATGCCCGGATGAACATAACCAGCCCGAGATAGTAGCCTTAGACACAGTTGTACAGACGGGCATGATGCGGCCCGTGACAGTAACCACAGCCACAGATGTGCAGAGGGGCGGGACTGAGTTGTTAGTGTAACCACAGACATAGATGCGCATAGGGGCGGGACTGGGCTGTTAGTGTAACCACCGACACAGATGCACAGACAGAAAGACAAATCTTTCACCAGATAATATATATTTCACTATAGAATAGGTCTTACCTTTTCGTGCTCTCGATGACGCCATGGTTTCTGGCTCCATGGGTTCGCTTATAATGGCGTGTTCAGGTGGACGAGTTTCTGTCTTCTTCCGTTTTCCATACACGTGATAGAACTTCTGGCTTGAGAGGTAGGATTTGTCTTCCACGGGACCATGCTTCACCGAGGTCGACCATAACAACATTCTCCACAGACGATTACTGAAGAGACCTGTTGAAAACAAAGACAAGATTCCAGCAAAAATATCTATGAAGCATACACATCTATTCAATAACTGTAGAAACAGTGGTCTCATATCCACACACCATACAATAAAACCTGACCACGCGACCACCTGGCATTATGTGGCAAAGAATATGGTTCGTTATGATGGGTTGTCGTAAGTAAACATTTCTTACCGAATCACCGTCTTGCGCCATCCATAGTTATATTCCACTGTGCATCGCCTGTATTAAGATATGCCTTTAGTGACACCTTTTCTGTGCCCTATAAGCTGGGCTTATCACATGTTTCCATATTGTCTATACCATACCCTTAGACGTGATAGAACACTGAAAATCCTTGTAAATATAACGGAGATTGGATTTAATCTTTTTAAAAACTAATCAGTGAATCTTGCACATCTGCGAGATCGTACTATAAGGCATTGGTGACGATTTAAATGTGTATTGAATAAAATTCACGCACGAGAGGACTTTGAGTAAATATGGACGTATCTAAAGGCTTTTGATAAGGCGAGCCTCAGCTTACTCATACATATTAACTTGACCAATACTAAATCCGCAGTCATACCAACAGATGGGTCAATTCATTTCTGGCTGATCGAATTCAATCTGGTGTGCTGGCAAGAGAAAACATCGATTATCATTGAATTCCCTCAGTGGTCGGTACTGGGCCCAAGTCTCTTTCTTTTTATATAATGGAATACCAATAGGAATACAGCCAGTTATGTAACAAACCAGTACCAAAAACAGGGCCAGTATAAATGACATGGTAGCAAACTCAAATGGACACGCATAATGTTATCCAAAATGGTTAAGAGCATGGTCAAGGTTGACGTGGGTGGCCGTCTAATCGAACAAAAGACACAGATGCACAGATGGACCCAAGTTTGGTCAAACTCCCTCCAGTAGAGTCTTCGTCTCATATGTATAGCACCGAACACGCATGCACGCACGCACGCACGCACGCACGCACGCACGCACGCACGCACGCACGCACGCACGCACGCACGCACGCACGCACGCACGCACGCACGCACGCACGCACGCACGCACGCACGCACGCACGCACGCACGCACGCACGCACGCACATTTGGAATTTCATCAATAATTAGACATGGTGACTGCGACGCAAAAGAGAATCATACTATTTTAGAAGACAGTTCGTCCATCCGTTCATCTGTCTTTCCCTTGATCTTGCGGAACATTTCTTCGATTATGGGGGAATCTAGTTTTAGCTATGCCCCACCCATCTCTAGCTATGCCCCCCACCCATCTCTAGCTAAGCTCCACCCACGATATATATATATAATTTGTACAACTTGACGGACTATTATACGTTTGTGACGGACTATATCGTGGCATTTATGATGTAGTTGATTATGACGTCATATGATTGACTGCGAAACTGGATTCCTCCATTATTATAAGTTCTACAGAAGATTATTATTATAGGTTCTATAGAAGAAGCATAAAAACACAGCTTGGGAAGTTGAGGGATAAGATGAGTATGATGTTGGAAGAGGTATCTTATCTTGTGCTGCAATCTAGGGTTAGGGTTATATGTTCGTCCGTCCGTTAGCGTTTCAATAGTCTGCACAAATTTCGATTTTTCTCCGATAAGCCAAGTTCTCAATTGAGCATATTAATAAAGCTTCATGGGTATGTTGATAACATGCCTTAAAATAAACCTCTTTTTTGTTTGTGTCAACTAGTCAAGCCGTCCATTCCTCTACACGTGCGCGTGTAAATTGTGGGCTTTTGTATAACCTTGATTACCCTTGGAGCATACTATTGAAACGTCACAGGTATATTGATCACGGAGTTTGGAAGAAGTATACTATTTCTTTGCACAATTCATCCATCCCCGAGGCATGACAAATGCTGCCGATAAGCGCTACCTAATGGCCTTTCAATTCAATTTGTAACACTATTTGCAGAAAACCTGATCTTAGTTTGGTGACGTATATATACAGGCCTGCATCTAATATAGACACGCGAGTGGCCTAAGCTACAGCCAGACATTAGATGCTGCGGGCGGAAAGCCTTCCTGATCTGATTTATGCTAATGTTCTATCGAGAAAATATTGTCGCAAAGCTGATTATTACTTTTTCGTAAATTCTTTCACTGAAGCGGTCTCGGCACTTCCTCTTCATTTAGTTTACTAGTCGAACAAAGTGAAATTCTCCAATAGAGAAGGCCATTTCTACCTATCCCGCGCCAATTTCTAGCTAAGCACCGCGTAGTAGGTATTTGTATTGGAACCCATTTGAAACATGACTTACCAAAATTTAAATTTTAAGAAAACAATACAGGTAAGCTATTGAATATTTTGAAACTAATCAGCACCGACTTCTAGTAGAATCTCCAAAAATATTCACCAGTTTTAAAATGATAATATTGGAAGGGGTGGAGGCGGCATAATTGACTCTCATTGTTGAATCTTATACGTGTCTCTCTCTTTCACTCACCTCCGACTCCCACCCCCAATTCTTTCCGTCTCCCCCCCCCCCATACTCGTCTTTCCCTCTCTCTCTCTCTCTCCCTCCCCACCCCCCTCTACGCCCCCACTCCACCTCCTCCCCCACCCCTCTCCCCCTCCCACATCCCCACCTCCGCCCTCTCCCCTCCCCTCTCTACCCCCCCCCTCCCCTCTCTCTCCCTCCCTCCTTATCCCTCTCTCCCTCCCCCTCCCCCTTCCCTCTCCCTCTCTCCCCCACCCTCCTCTCTCTCCCTCCCTCCCCCACCCTGCCCGCCTACCTGCCCGCCCTCTCTCTCTCTCTCTCTCTCTCTCTATCTCTCTCTCTCTCTCTCTCTCTCTCTCTCTCTCTCTCTCTCTCTCTCTCTCTCTCTCTCTCTCACAGACTAACTGACAGATAGACCGAGTAATGAACCAATGCATGAAGACTTTAAAAAATAATAGATGTCTTTCAAATCCCAAAATTAAGGTGTCGATAAATTCGTGAACATGCATAAATTATGACATAAATAATCCAAAGCAAATCAAAGTTAGCATTGGACCCGAGTTACGATATCGAGCGCATACACAAGACTACTATCTTTAATTGGTCTATGGTTTGTTCTGCCAAAAGTACAATCGTACTGGGCTATTGATGATGATTAGTGACTGCTTTATGCTGCTAAAAGAAGTGCAAACTTCTTCCCATTACAATCCGTTTTCTCCCCATTGACTCATCCTTTGCTAGCTTCCTAAGCTTATCAAGCTTTTCATTCTCTTAGATTACGTTTTAAATGTCATAAAAATCACTTAACAAGTTGGTGTGATGGCGTCCTGTGCGCGCCTTATCCATCAATTACTGAAACCTCAGTGATAGTGGGACCGGGTTGTACAGTTGGTAAAGTACTTCATATGACACTAAACTGTGAATATATTTTGTCCAGTTTAGTCTATTCTCAAAAACTCTACAGAGTTACAGAGAGAAAGTACATACAAAATGTACAATATTATACTATTAATGTATAAATAATTATTATCATTATTTCATCAAGCAATATATTATTCAATAAACAGTAGTTTCTCTAATTTAACTCAATCAATGTATATTTTCATATCTACACGCAGATCCCCTTATATACAATTTGTGCTTGTTAAAGGGTGGGAGAAGGAGACCATCAAATTCAGCCGGCTGGAAAACCTCTAATAATACATGTATTGATACACACTTGAGATCATTTAAATAATCTAAATATACTCATTATGAATTTACAGTGATATCATTTTCGCTCTGGGTTGTTCATTCATTAACTTACTCATTTTAAATGTATTTGGGTGAAGACGGAAATATGTATCTATAAGCTGTTTCCGGTCTCCAGTGAGTATTGAGTATTCAAACAGATAGTGGAATTCATCTCCCATTTGATTTTTTATCGCATATGGAGCACATAACTTCATAGCTGGGTGTCACTTGGCCATACTTTCCCACCTCTACTGGTAATTTGTGGTTGGAAGTTCTGAATTTACATAATAGTTTTGACAAGTTCTGCGGGAGGGAAATGAAATATTTTTCAAACTTAAACTCGTCTTTAAACTTTTTTTTATAAGTTATGCAGCCGTTACTATTAAGAATTTCACCCCTCCAATTTTGTATATGCTGAGGGCAGTCGAATCTAGCAAGTTCTTTATGTTGTTTAGCCATGGCCAATGATACTCATTTTTAGAGTGCAATGCAAGTGAAATATTAAATTGAAAAACCTGTGTGCAATCAGTGTGACCACTGACCAGCGGTGATTGGTGATGGCTTGCAAGTGTTTGGCATGACAAGCATGGAGTTTGAGAGGCTCTTTGAAGCTGCTCAGCTGCCACGGTTGATGACAAGGGTGGAGTTTGAGAGGCTCTTTGAAGCTGCTCAGCTGCCACGGTTGATGACAAGTGTGGAGTTTGAGAGGCTCTTTGAAGCTGCTCAGCTGCCACGGTTGATGACGAGCGTGGAGTTTGAGAGGCTCTTTGAAGCTGCTCAGCTGCCACGGTTGATGACGAGCGTGGAGTTTGAGAGGCTCTTTGAAGCTGCTCAGCTGCCACGGTTGATGACAAGCGTGGAGTTTGAGAGGCTCTTTGAAGCTGCTCAGCTGCCACGGTTGCATATCATCATTAAGACAGATAGATAGATAGGTTATTGCAAAAATCCAACATAAGGACACGGCAATACAAGTACAATCGTATAAATAAACAAGATATATAAAACAACTATAGGTCCTATATAAATAAATAAACACTACTTAATTAAATATATACATATTGTACAAGGCAATAGGAAAATCGCGTCCACAACCGGATTAACTACCGCAAAGGATTAGTCCATATCAAGTTATGCGCCGGACATTTGCAGCCCCGCCCACGTTCTGAGCGTGTTTGGATCGATTTATGTACTTTGAACCCTGATGTCATAGGATCCTCTTTTTTCAAGGTGACTATACATATAGGTTGCTGAATATTTTGTAACTAACTAGACCGGGCGCCATTGCAGTCTACGAGTGCACCAACACCCTGCCGAACTAGCCTCAAAATGCCAACAGAATGTTCATTAGATAGTAATTAATCATTCAAAGGATCTGTAAACTTGACGGACTTTTAAATGATTATGGTTGAGTTAAATTCGTCAATCGTTAGGTAGTTTGATTGTGACGTTAGGCTACATATGGCGTAATTGATTATGACGTCATATACTTGAGTGACTGATCGGATCTCACCATTAGAGTTATTTATGAGCAACTGTTATATTAGTATACGGGTTTTTTTTTTATCAATCTTACGATGAAGTGGGGAACATTACCTCAAGGCATTTCGTTTCTCCATAATACCGTTGACAAATTTTAGAATCATTTTAGATATGTCTGTAGAGCCACGATTGCATGACATTAAAAGGACAAATTTATCTTGCTCATTTAAAGAATCGAAGTTAGAACAGCTAGAAAACTCAGAAAATAAAAACCTATGCAGCATCGTACAAGGGCATCTTGACTTTCATGGTAATGTTATATCGCATGGCTTCCAGAATGATTGGAAAGCAATATTTCCTGCTAGACAACGAGTTGTAATCTCATCAACCTGCAGAGAAGTGATCCGAATATTCCGTTCTTCTCCACCTTTTCTCGCCCTGAAGTAACGTTCATCAATGGTCTCCTTTGTGTTAGCAGGAGCTCCGACCGCGATTGGTCAACCAACGTTTATCGACTATTGAGCCAGTGATTCCAGTGGTAAATTTTCAAAAAATACTCTTCTTTGGCCTGCAAATGGTAATTTCTCAAGACCAGTGCACATGCCACTTGGCCAGCTTGGTCATTATATGGTTGTAATGTGACACAAGAATGGCTAGTGTCCGCATTACTCGTGGATTGTTACCCGCCATGCGAGTCTATAGTTATTATCTTCTAGTTATTATGCTATCTCAACTGACCATTCATAGCTTTACACGTGCTGTACCAACTAAGCTGACCTACACTAAACTAAACTGACATGTATAACTGGTGCTCCTATCAAGAGGGGAACTATCTGTCGGTCAGTTAGTCGGTCGATCGGTAGGTCGGCCAACCAGCCAGACAGTCATGTAGGGGGCGCTGCTGACGCGCAGTAGCCCCTACCCCGCCCCCAGCCTATAGGACCGCAATTCGTTCTTCAGACAGGGGTTCTAGTCTGTATGGCGTTGATCCACTTCTACACTGCTTTATTCTCAGACTTTCATTAAAGTAGGCCGACCTCTCAATAAATCTTTTATATTTTTCATTTAGATGTGTTGGGATTTTCGTTTATTGCGCTTGTTCGGTATAATTACTTGGCACACTTTACCATCACGGACCCTCGAGTCCCGCTTCACCATAATTATATAGTATCGTTTCCGCAGCTGTCGCCGTCTCCGGCGCTTCATAACCTTCAATGGACATTCCCAGCTTTAGCTATGCTCCGCCCATCACTAGCTAAGCTACACCCACACCTCGCTCGTGTTGGGATCGCTCGAACTATCAATTTCCAGAAAACTACACAAGTAAGCTGTTAAATATTTCGAAACTAATTTGACTGGGCGCTGTTACTGCATATGGCAGCAACAGCGCCCAGTCAAATTAGTTTCAAAATATTCAACAGAATGTTTATTGCATGGTAAAGACATACAATTCGTACAACGCGTCGGACTATTAAGCGCTAAAGACGGGCTTTTTCGAATCATTCATGACGTCATGATTATGACGTCATCTTACACGCCACGTAGCTGATTATGACGTCATATGATGGATGGATAAATTGGAAAGGTCTATAGCTGTGTTTGGGGCCACAAGACAGTTCGTCTTTAAGGGGATGGTCATAAGAGTGGTCATAACATTGGTCATAACAGTGATCGTACTTGAAGAGTGGCCAAAACTGTGGTCATAACAGTGATCGTACTTGAAGAGTGGCCATAGCTGTGGTCATAACAGTGATCGTACTTGAAGACTGGCCATAGCTGTGGTCATATCAATGATCGTACTTGAAGAGTGGCCAAAACTGTGGTCATATCAATGATCGTACTGGCCATAGCTGTTGCCATAACATCACACGTCTTAAAGAAACACCAACTTGTGGACCTCAAAAAGTCATTTCCTTTTGGAACCGACTAATGTTAAGTGGCCGCCTGTTTTAAAGGAAAGGATCATGGAACTAACATATGCTCTTGAATTGCAGCTTTATATAATAATCAACCTATAGACCACCGTAAAAACAGAAAGAAATCAGAATAATTAGAAAAAAGCAGCAAAATACCATTTATGTCATTCTGGCAGGAACCAATTAGTGACGCAGCTGGACCTAGGCGCTTTAGCTGGTGCATGCCGAGCGAATAAATAATACCCTCTACGGTCGATCGTATAAGCTCGGTTATATTAGCGCTAAGCTCGTTAGCCACGACGTCATACGGGTAAAATTCTGTCTAGTTTTAAAACAATTTGACTGAAAGCCATTGTTTCCAGAGACACGAATGTTTCACACGAATTTCAAAATATTCAGTAGGCATCATATTGCGACCTTGGAAACTAGCAGTGTATTTTGAAATCATTTTGACCGAAACTTGTTGCTTCAAGCAGAAAAGGTGACTTTCAAACATAACGCTTTCAAAAGGATCAATAGTGAATTAGCAGTAGTGAGTTAATGGCTCCACATCTCCGCCTCTAGCGAATACTATTCATACCGCCTACACAACTATATTCAGGTGAGCCTTCGTTATATTCATATAGGCCTATATGCTGTACACCTGCACACACTATTGACGCACGACGGAGCGCGCACCAGCGAAGTCACTAATTGGCTCCAAGTTAAGTGCTCCTAGATTTAGTAAATGCGTTTTCTCAAATAATCCCCATTCATTTCCATTTTTTTTTTACCGATGGTAGTTTATTTAATATTGTATGAAATTACCAATAAACATCATTTGTTAGTTCCCTTTTCCCTTCCTTAATCTTTCAATATGCGTTGGGCGACATGCGTGCGACGTACGACACGAGCAACATGTCCAACCAAACGCGGGCGACGAGTGCGACTTATATGTCTACGCATGCGTTTAACATTTCTGTAACAAAACCGATTTTAATAAAGTCACGCGTGTCCCATGTGTCGCTCACTACGTAGCCAATCAGAAATAACTGTGTGACGTTTTACTTTTTCCCATACGACAACAAATGGAGCCCGGAGCCATTATTGGAGAAGTTTCCAAAGTCGAAATCTTATGCAACACATATACCATTACTGTTTACACTCTCTCCCGCAGCTCTGTTTAAAGACATGATTAGGTTGTTATGCGGAATATGTGTTGCTTTGACTACATCGCCCACTATAGCAGGGTTCCACTAGATTACCCGATGACAGACACGCCATCTGTTAGATGGAATTCCAAACATATTTTAACTGCACGCCTAGCGCGAAATAAAGGGGTAATTATATACCTTTCTATCCACTGGTTGTCGAAGGGCTGTGTATTGCCTCATTACAGCTTTTTAAACCTATTATTACGTATGGCATTGGTCCTAACTCAGTGCATCCTGGCATCTCCTCATCCAGAATATTGAGACCACCGCTTTCTAATTTCTGTGCAATCTTTGAACTGGCATAAATGCCGCAATCATTTCCTCTACCACTCTATGTCCACAAGTCGAAAGCAATACTCAGCGTCAACAACTGCTAGCAAGACAATAGAGAATGCCCCCATTGTATTTGAAAGATCGCGGTTTTGAATTGTCCTGGCACCGACTGATGCTATGCTTACTACCAATCGCACATATGTAATATAGAAAATTCCACCTCGTTGCGAATTTGCGAGAAATATTTTCCCAGTCTTTTATGACTGGGATGACATGTAGATTCACAGGTATTCCACATATAGCTGGCCATCTCTCCCGGATAATTTCACATACTGTGGAAACATCAACACGGTAGCTATACACAATTGTTGGGAAGGAATCACCAGTCGCCATGCGGATACATATACTTTTAGAAAATGAATCAATAGTTATTAAAGAAAACGTGACAGTGTGTGAGCGGCTTCTCTGTTAATATCGTCAATAAATTGAACGCCTAAGACATTTGTCTGGAAGTTGATGAATGCTACAGCAAGTAGTATTTATTATCATCACACCGTAAATGGTAGCCTACTACATTTGGGTCCGTCGGTCGGTCAGTCGGTCGGTCTGAAACTACTGATCTGGTTTTCTGACATTATGACACAATAAAGTCTGTTAACCTATAGCCTACTTAATCGTGATCAGGATCGAAAAAGCCGGATTGGGGCAGTGGCGGTAGGAATTTCTTTGATGCAGGATTTGATGTAACCATTTTTTCCTCTTAGACTTTCTGCATCTTTTCTGTTTCCATTCTAAATCTTAGTAGCAATAAGAAGAGTAAAGTTTCCTCATCCAAAACTAAATTTTAATGCAAGAAGAAAATTGTTGGTTTGTTTTTTTAGCAAAACACGTGTTGCTTGCTTCGATCAAGACAGACCTGGTGTTTGTTGTCAAAACTACTATTGTTTAGGTCGCGTATTCATGCGGTGTGAATGCTATTTTCTTGACGCATTGGTCGTGTCGCACGTGGGTGATCTGAATGCGCCTTTAGTGACAACTTCTAAATGGTCCATAAGGTGGTCGTTATATACAGGTTTGACTGCACATTTATTGTACTAGTGGCGTGATAGTGACATCCCGGATGTATTTAGCGCAATAGCAATAGCCTTCCCTCCTGCGCACGCATCTTCTTGATACCGCCTAGGGACGTTCAAATTACGTTCACGATAGTCACAGAACAGTCCTGACATCGTAAAACATGTAATGTGTCGATCAAAATGTCATTCAAAAACATAAAGTGTTCGGGATAATGTGATTTTCTGGTCGTGCGATTCAGATGCAATTAGGGGTGTGTTGGACTGCTATTTTCTACGCGACGTTGAATTTTTTTCCATTGTTGGATGTGGGCACTTCCGGCTGTTCTCACATCCAACTGATGCCGCTTAGCCATACTGGGACACTGAGATATTACAGATCGTTCGTCCATGTGTCTGTACGTTTCGATATTTTACAGTTTTGTGCAAAACTTTTGAATGATGGAAATTATAACAGTTAGACTTTGCATAGGTTCTAGAGAATAATCACTTTGGCTTGGAACGTTTTCATGACATGTATTCAGTTCCCGCCCTTCCTCTGTTGGTTCATTCATCTGTTTGTCCCTCACATATATTAATGTATTTAAAGGTTCCGTACCTAACTGTCGAGTAATAAACTACAATCAGTTCCCACAAGTGTAGCTCCTAAAACCACACTAATTGGATACAACCCCACATATGTTTTGATGGCTATCCGGCTGTCATCCAATTTATTTTTCTATCAATATGCGCATAATAATTCATTATGGTTCCGGAAAACCTTGACCATAGACATGCAAAACCATGCATGTTTACACATGTGATATGTGTTGGTCTATCACGGCAGCTTGGTGATATTTTATTTAATTTCCACCCGGGTCGAGCATCCATCTAATGACATTATGACGCCATACGCTAAGTTGTTATATAACTAGGAACTTGAGAATCATGCCATCAATAATTATGGTCTGCAATGGACCGTTCCAGTTTTAGCTATGCCCCACCCACCTCTAGCTAAGCTCTATACACACTTCGCCATGCTGCGATTGATCGATCCCCGAACGCCCTAACTATTAATTTCCTGCTGTTGACTATTTTGTAACGAATGTGACTGGGTGCTGTTGCTGCCTATGGCACAAACAGTGCCCAGTCAAATTAGTTTCAAAATATTCAACAGAATATTTATTAAATAGTAAATACATACAATTCGTACAACAACGCATAGTCCGTCTTCAAATATGCGTTCGCGACATCCTTATCCACTTCATTCATGACGTCACTCATTATGATATCATTTTACACGTCACGTAGTTTATCATGACGTCATACGGTTGATGGATAAAGTGGAAAGCTCAAGTGTGTATGCGCAATGCTTTGAGAAAATGATGGGGAATCTTGAATAGACCTCAAAGTCGTACTCGCTATCTCTGGATTGTTAGTTTAATCAAGCACACGTTCATTATCGTGCTGTTTGTTCACGCAGCGCATGAAAGTGATGAACCTTTCACGTTCTGACCACTCTCTCGCGTATGCTGCCTTATGTCGCACTAACCGCGCAGTAGATCTACTTCAAGTCTGGCATCGTCCCCATCGTGAAACAAATAATAAGATGCCACTGGAAGTTGCGTGCGTCATCAACTAGTACTGTGGTAGAAATATATGTGATGCGATATATAATATAATGTATGGTGTGTGATTTATATATATATATATATATATAGTACATGAAAAAGCGGCCTCACAATGAATTATAAAGATGTGCAATGATCATCACGTGACACACATTCCCAAGATAGCTGCATAAAGATTTGAAAGCTGTAAGACGACTACAACATCAAACAAGTCACACGCCATGCTTAGGAAAGCCTCTCTATAACACAGTCTGACGGAGAAAATAGAACAATAATTTGAAATATGCTCAGTGCATGCCTCTACTCTAAATTCACACAGATCATGAACAAAAAACTTGGATGGAGAATATATCAAGCTGAATTACCGAACGACTTTCATGCAGACATGCGCAAGAACATTGTAACGCGTGCTATCGACACAATAAACCAGCCAAAGTCAGACACGTAGGCCAACATCAAATCTGTCTCAAAGAATACAATGCACGTGGAACTGGTAAGATGACAGGAGACTATACTCGATTGTCATATTATGACACAAGAGAGTTGTAATAAGCAATGACGAAGATGATCATCTAAACCGCTAACGGGACGAGATCACAAAGATGGATTACTTCTACCAAACTTAGGGATTTGTCATTAGTCACCTAGAATAAACAACACTGAACACAGTTTAACAGGAAAGTAACTAAATAAATGTATTATGTATAAAGTTGTACAGAAATAAGGGTGTGTATGTGTGTCAATGCGTGTGCATATAAATGTACACGACACGATATAATGTTCATACTTATGCAGAATATTTGGGTGTGGCTTGATGTTAGCCTGGTTTGCAACACGTGCTGCAATGCTGTATGACGGTGGTATGAAGGAAATTCGGTCTCAGTAGGATGGCAGTGGAGAATCAGTATGATAGCAGTGGAGAATCAGCATGTTGGCAGTGCTCATTCAGTACGAGGACAGTGTGAAATCAGTACGATAGCAGAGTGGTAACAGTACGATAGACTCTGCTCGATAGAGGGAATAGTGGTGGATTGTAGTGCTATTTTAGACTCTGTTCGAAAGAGGGAATAGTAATAGATGGGAGTGCTATTTTAGACTATGTTCGATAGAAGGAATAGTGATAGATGGGACTCGTCATGGGAGTGTTATTTTAGACTCAGCACGACTGAATCGACCAATCAGTTTGTCTGAAATTTGACAAGTTTATATATCCTCTTGATATTAGATTTAACGAAATAATCTTCTAGTTCAGTTAATGCTCATCGTCACCTTTTTCTATGTCTTTTTATCGATCATCTTCGGTTGAACAAACTTGAATAGTTCGTCATTCTTAATAATACTTCCCAAATCTTGGCTCGATCTCTTCAGTGGTTTAGGAAAAGACTCAGGTCACCCAAGATGGCCGAGGCACCAATCGATTAATCAACATATTATTAAAACTTATTTAATATATCGGCTTAGATTACGTATCTTGAGTTTCACATCAATTGCCCTACAGTTTCGTAGAAGAACACCCTTAAAGGTGTTTCTAAAAATAGCTCGAAACCGAAGATGGTTGCGGATCAACCCAACCAAGCCGTTCCGTTTGAACAATCGTGAATTCCTATGACCAAAGGATAGACCTACTCTCAAAAGTGGCGTTCTTATGATTGTGTTGACCCTGAGCCAACTCGCATAAAAAGGTTCCGGGGTCGCTCCTTAAGAAAACTTTACGCCTGAGATCATCTCCTGCATCATGAGTGATACACACAATGCTTGCTTAGCAAGTTTGCTTCCTAACTTTGCCAATAAATTTCTTATGGTGGTCAACATTTCCATTTAAATGAATTCGCAAGAATCACTGAGGTGATATATGGTCCCCATGGCATAAACTCACTTGGTCTTTCGCGCACACAGCTAACACATGTTTTACTTGTAATGTAACAGTAATAAAGACCATTTTCTGGCAATTCTGAGACTTAGCTGGTCTGCGAGTTCTAAACAAATTTCTCATGAATTTATAATGAACAGATGAATGGACTGTTTTCGATTTACGGGATGTTGTCCTCTTTGTATCTATATCGCATGCTTTGTTTTAATAGAAGCGCTTTGGGACCATTGCCTTTATAGCTCAGGTGGTTAATTATGCATACTACCAGAAGTAGTATGGACTTCAGATAATGCATTATCGCGTGGTAGGGAATTAAACTCCACTTCCCGTCACCCAGCGCGCCCATGCCCCATTATACACGTGCGTGCGTGTGTGCGTGCGTGCGACGGGTGGGTGGGTGGGTGTTAGGGGCGGGGGGGGGGGGGAGGGCGTTGGGTGGAAGCTATCGGGATGTGGGTGTTACGCGAAAGCTACAGTTGATGCTCACGCGGCAACTCTAGGATCGTTATAACATGGATGCAAGAAAATGCTTAAGGAGATGGGCTAGGACAATCTGGAAGCGTATACGGTGTTCAGCATTCTATCTGAATATTTGACATCAAATAATTATGAGGGAACTGAGGGTTGGGTGGTGGTGTGGTGCGGGGTGTGTGTGTGTGTGTGGTGGTATGCATATCCAGCAGCCAAAGCATATATATGCTGGCCCGCCCATGGTATTATTAAAGCTTAACAGATGCAAAATTTCAGTAACAGGAGCCGGCTCTCGCCCAGGCAGATTGGTTCCATGCATTCTATTGTAGGAGTAAGAAGATTACGAGAATTAATACTGATAGATATAATATTAATAGAGGTCCGGGATTAAGCGACCCGGAGGCAGAAGTTATCTCTGAAGTGCACCTTCCTATACACTGTACTAGATATGAATGGCGCTGACGTCAAGCGTATTGCTCATCAATCCAATGTCCCACGATCCGTGCGTATTCCGGAAACAGGCCGATGATAATGGTCGCCGCAGAGACTTAGCTACAACAATATCTCATCAGATTATGGCCCAGCTGGACTTCGGGGAATATTTGGCACAGACAAAATCAAATCGATTATTTAATAATTAAAGAAAACTCTTAATCGAGAGATGTTTGTGCCATTATACATGATAGTTGTAGGCTATACTGCTATAGCTATAAAAAGGTCCTATAGTTCTACTGGCTATAAGCGCATAATCAAAGTTATTCCCATAAGCAAATATTATCATCTGTGGCCATATCTAGTTATCGTTGTCTGCATATTTCGGCCATTATAATAATGCTCAATTACTTTTTAACATGGTCCGAAGGGCGGCCCTGGTGCTACATGGCTGACGCTTGAGACACGGCGCCTCATATTATAAATATCATATAATTAATCAGCAAATAGACATGCAAAATGTACCTTTGGAAATCTAGAGACAACACATGTTTCACCTACACGGCAAAGTAATAGTGCTGTAGGCTACGAACTTTTGTCATTTCTAATAATGGCGAGATTGTCTGTCAAGGGTCTTAATGGTCCTTTCCAGAGTACCCACCCATCATATGACGTCATAATGAACTGCGTGTTATGTAGAATGACATCATAATGAATGACGTCATGAATGATGTCGATAAGTACGTCACGAACGCATATTTGAAGACGGTCTATGGGTTGTTGTACAAATTGTTTGCTTTTACTATTTAATAAATATTCTGTTGAATATTTTGAAACTAATTTGACTGGGCACTGTTGCTGCCTATGGAATGGTCCATTACGCAACCACCACGCGAGTGTAACAGTTTCAGTTTTCTCAGTTTTCTTTATTCACCCAGGCCATTTACACAGCATATGGGGTAGACATTATTATTATATATATTTATACTATGGTGGTAGTTATTATTATTATTATTATTATTATTATTATTATTATTATTATTATTATTATTATTATTATTATCGAGATTATTTTGTGATTAGCTGCTGCAGTTGTATATTTGAAATATTTTGTTTTGACATCTTTTTCTTTGTCGTTGTCAACATCTTTGTTCTTGTGGATTGCATTGTCGCTGTCGTTGTTGTGGTGGTGGTGGTTGTGCTGGTGATGATTGTAGCATATTGGTGCTGGAGCCGTGGTTGTTGTGTTGGTAGTAGTAGAGAGGTGTGTGTCCGAGGTGCTCCTAATGTCGTAGTAGTAGTAGTGGTTGTTGTTGTTGTTGTTGTTGTTGTTGATGCCGTTGTTGTTGTTGTTGTTGTTGTTGTTGTTGTTGTTGTTAATGCAGTTGTTGTTGTTGTTGTTGTTGTTGAGCGGATCTGTCTTTTTTCTTTGAGAGCCGCAGATATTTGCATAACCTATTCAGTATTGGTTTGTTACAGATCGCAAACAGGCCTTGAGTTTTCTCTGTTGTGTTCTGCTTTACATAGTAATCAGGTATAAATTGTGTACTTTCTTTTGTGTATCTTTCGCAGCAGAAAAGAAAATGTATTTCTGTTTCTACTACGTTACATGTATTACAAAGTCGTTCCTCCCTGTCAACACCCACCCACCTTTTAGATTCTATTGCGAGTTGATGGTTCAATGTTCTAAAATGACAAAAGGTTATAGCGTCTCTATAAGGTAGTATTTTAAAATAGTCTTAGAATTCAAATTTTGTTTTTATTTCTTTATAGAACGTTAGCCGTGTTGAATCATTTATGAGTTGTGTCCATTTTTCTACATACTGATGCTCTAAAGCTTGTCTTGTTCGCTGCACTACGTGTTTTGTGTTCACAGTTTCTGACAAAAATATGTCCGATTGTCCCGTTATTTCTAGAATGGCTTTCACTTTGTTCATCCATTTAACTTGGATTTGGGTTCTTGACATAGAATCCAGACACGTGAAGCAAAGCACTGACGATAATTTCCCATAACCTCCATTTACTAACCCGGCCCAAAATCGTATCATGTTACATTGTATTTGGATGTCAAGTGGCATTCTTCCTAGTTCGCTATATACCATGACATTAGGTGTGCTTTTCTTTAGATTTAGTATACATTTAAAGAATTTCAATTGACATGATTCTATTAAGTTAGTGTTTTCGAAGCCCCATATTGCTGATCCATATAAAAGAATAGGCACTACCATTGTTTCAAAAAGTACAATTTGTAGATCTATTGGGATATCGTGTTCGTTGATCTTCGTGCTTAATGCACAGTTTCGAAATTATATATATGCATTAACTTAGTGAACATTTTACGTTAGAACTACATAATACATAAATGTTTAGAAAATTGAACGAGCTTTCCACTGGTGTACGGCTTGTATACTAATGTGCTTATAGTTTATCAGAGGAACTCTTTAAACGCAGTTATGCTGTGCAATGCCAGTATACCGTCATGACACGACTACTTGTATAAGTTTAAAACGCAGTGTCTTTTAACACAATAGCAACTCAATGCGAACCCCTGCTGGCTGAGTATTTACCAGCCACCAAACATGCTCAAAGCGTTGATTTAGAGATATCCCCGTGTAATGACGTGAATCCAGATCAGTGGAAATGCTTAATGTGGAATGGGCTTAGGAATTCATAATGGCGGATAGCCTTCGTTTGTATGTATGATTACTGTATTCTGCGGCTGTAGTAGTAGAAACATCATACAGCTGCAATCAGTCCTTCTTCGCTTTTGTGAAGCGAATTATGTCTTGTCCTCAGCCGAAATCCTTAGCTTTCTCAGGTCCATTGTGGGCTTGAGTGTACCGAGTCCTGCTTTCTTGAGGTCACCTCGTAGCACGCTTAGCAGATTTATGCAATGACGTCCTCTCCTGGCTTTGTATTTGCTGGCTCCGATTTGGGCGAATTCCAAGGCTCTCTGTGTTGGTGTCTCTTCTGGCATCCTTAGCACATGGCCAAACATGGACCATCTTTGCTGGGCGACTTTTACAGATAGCGGCGACGTATTACACATCTTGTATAGTGCATCGTTGGAAATTATGCTGTCTGGCCATCGGTGTCTAGTGGTGGTGTGTAGGTGTTTGCGGTGGCAGGCATCGAGTTTGTCTAGAGCTGCCTTTGGAGCTGCCCAGCTGGTACAGTTATACAGTATCAAGGATACGCAGGTTGCATTGTATAAACGTAGCCTCTTTATCAAGGGCATCTTTGATCTACGAATCCATAGCTTCCAGAAGGACTGGAAAGATATGCTCCCTATGACGCAGCGTGCAGAACTGTCAGCAGTACTGCAAACCAGTGAGCCCAGTATTTTACTTTTCCTCCATGGTTCTCCACCACGAAGTGGGTCGTCATTTTCTATAGTTTCATGCTTTGTCGATAGGTATATGTGGATGAACTCTGTTTTGGATTCATTCATAAAGAGATTCTCAATTTTTAGTTTGCTTGCAGCTATTGGGAGAAGTTTGTCAAGGGGTTTCTTTTCCTCGTCTATGAAGCCCACATCGTCGGCATAGTCCATCTCTAGTGGCATGCCCAGTATTGACACTGGGGTGGGGGGGGGTTGCTCTTGTGGAACTTTCCCGCACACATTTCAATGCGGCAGCAAGGTAGCAGGTGAAAAGCACCGGATATAGACCATCTCCCTGTGCGGAGTCGATTGATGTCTCAAACTCTACAGACTTCACGGACTTGACTCGTACTCTCAGCTTGGTGTCTGCAAGCAGTAGTCTCACTAGTCGTAGCTCATCTTCATTCCAACTGGCCTGGCGTAGTACATGTAGGATCTTTGAGCGTTTAATTGTGTCGAAGGCTCGTGACATGTCAATGCCCATTTTGTGGAAGTCCCAGTGTTTGGACATGACTACCGACACAAGCATGCGTTGAGCCCATACAATGTCAGCACAGCTGCGTCCACGTTTGCCGCCACTTTGACATGATCCAGTGAAGTAATCGATCTTGTCTCGGATGCGGCATAGAGTAACATTGGATCGTATGCTGTTGAGGAGCACAATGGGCTGCAGATTGGCTGTGGCCCAGGTGGCTTCTTGGGCTTGAGTAGTGCGATAAGGGTGCCTTGGCCTACAGCGTCGATGGGAAGGTGGTGCATAAAAGCTGAATTGATTAGGTGCATGATCGGTTTTGAGATAATGTCACTTGCATAGCTTTCGTTTGCCAGTGCAAAATGCACATAGATATGCAAATGTTTCACTAAGTGATAGACACTGTTTGACGTGTAGCTAACCAAAATACCACTTTTTCATAATCCAAGCAGATAGCCATTACTAAGGGAGGGGTTAACCTAGACTGGTACCCAGTTTCAAATGTTCTGCAATCATTATTCGATGGGGAATCGGGTACCAACTAACTACGACCGGTACCCAGTTTCAAATGTTCTGCAATCATTAGTTAATAATTGGGGGTTAGTGACATTCATCGGTGGTATGATTGCATAAATTTGGTAAAATTTGGCATTTAATAAAAGTAAGATTAGTTACATTTGTTAAACCTGTGGGAGCTACCATAAACAGGGCCGTTTTTCATTGATTACTACATTGCCAACTGACAATTGAGTGATTTTATATTCACTGGTACCTTGTTCTCTAAAAGCTGAATGGTTTTGCAGTCACTGGTGCATTGATGTCTGATAGGTGAATGGTTTTGCAGTCACTTTTGTAGTGATGTCTGATAGGTGAATGGTTTTGCAGTCACTTTTGTAGTGATGTCTGATAGGTGAATGGTTTTGCAGTCACTTTTGCAGTGATGTCTGATAGGTGAATGGTTTTGCAGTCACATGTGCAGTGATGTCTGATAGGTGAAATTAAATGGTTTTGGATTCACCAGTGCATTGGTTTCTGATAGATAAATTGTTTCCAGTGACCTGTGCATTGATGTCTGATAGGTGAATGGTTTTGCAGTCACCTGTGCATTGATGTCTGATAGGTGAAATTAACTGGTTTTGCATTCTTCAGTGCATAGATGTCTGATAGGTAAATGGTTTTGCAGTCACCTGTGAATTGATGTCTGATAGGTAATGGTTTTGCATTCACATGTGCATTGATGTCTGATAGGTGAAATTAAATGGTTTTACAGTCACATGTGCATTGATGTCTGATAGCTGAATGGTTTTGCAGTCACCTGTGCATTAATGTCTAATAGGTGAAACTAAATGGTTTTGGATTCACCAGTGCATTGATGTCTGATAGATAAATGGTTTTGCAGGCACCTGTGCATTGATGTCTGATAGGTGAATGGTTTTGCAGTCACCCGTGCGTTGATGTTGGATAGATAAATGGATTTGCAGTCACCGGTGCATTGATGTCTGATAGGTGAAATTAAATGGTTTTGCATTCATCAGTGCTTTGATGTCTAAATAGGTAAATGGTTTTCCAGTCACCTGTGCATTGATGTCTGATAGGGGAATGGTTTTGCAGTCACCTGTGCATTGATGTCTGATAGGTAATGGTTTTGCATTCACATGTGCATTGATGTCTGATAGGTGAAATTAAATGGTGTTACAGTCACCTGTGCATTGGTGTCTGATAGGTGAATAGTTTTGCAGTCACCTGTGCATTGATGTCTGATGGGTGAAATTAAATGGTTTTGCATTCACATGTGCATTGATGTCTGATAGGTGAAATTAAATGGTTTTGCAGGCATCTGTGCAATTATGTCTAATAGGTGAATAGTTTTGCAGTCACCCGTTCATTGATGTCTGATAGGTGAATGCTTTTGCAGTTACCTGTGCATTGATGTCTGATTTGTGAAATTAAATGGTTTTACATTCACAAGTCCACTGTTTTCTGAAAGCTAGATGGTTTTACATTCACTGTGACTGCACATTGCACTCTCAGAGTTGAATGGTTTTACATTCACTCTACAGTGCGCCCTCTTGGCTTATGGTTTTACATTCACCCTACCGTGCGCCCTCGTGGCTGAATTGTTTTACATTCACTCTACAGTGCGCCCTCGTGGCTGAATGGTTTTACATTCACTCTACAGTGTGGCCTCGGGGGTGAAGGAGTTTACATTCACTCTACAGTGCGCCCTCATAGCCGAATGGTTTTATATTCACTCAACAGTGCGCCGTCGTAGCTGAATGGTTATACATTCACTCTACAGTGCACCCTCGTGGCTGAATGATTTTAAATTTCACTTTGCCGTACGCTCTCGTGGCTGAATGGGTTTATATTCACTCTACAGTGCGCCCTCGTGGCTGAATGGTTTTACATTCACTCTACAGTGCGCCTTCGTGGCTGAATGGTTTTACATTCACTCTACAGTGCGCCCTCGTGGCTGAATGGTTGTACATTAACTTTACAGTGCGCCCTCGTGGCTGAATGGTTTTACATTCACTCTACAGAGCGCCCTCGTGGCTGAATGGTTTTACACCCACTCTACAGTGCGGCTTCGTGGCTGAATGGTTTTACATTCACTCTACAGTGCACCCTCGTGGCTGAATGGTTTTACACCCACTCTACAGTGCGGCTTCATGGCTGAATGGTTTTACATTCACTCTACAGTGCCCCCTCGTGGCTGAATGGTTTTAAATTCACTCTACAGTGCGCCCTCGTGGCTGAATCGTTTTACATTCACTCTACAGTGCGCCCTCGTGGCTGAATGGTTTTACAGTCACGCTACAGAGCGCCCTCGTGGCTGAATGGTTTTACACCCACTCTACAGTGCGGCTTCGTGGCTGAATGGTTTTACATTCACTCTACGGTGCACCCTCGTGGCTGAATGGTTTTTAATTCACTCTACAGTGCGCCCTCGTGGCTGAATGGTTTTACATTCACTCTACAGTACGCCTTCGTGGCTGAACGGTTTTACATTCATTGTATGTTGCACCCTAACAGCTTGCCTGTCCCCATGGTCTACATCGTATGGTTTTGTCTGATATTTAGGCTATGTTCACATCTGTAGATCGAAATAGTTAATCCGACACAAAAGTGAAGGGGTGTTGTTTCCAAGTAAACGTTTTCCGTTTTATACTAGGATATAGTTAATGGATGATTCCAGTTTCTTGGTTAATCATATGACGTCATAATCAACTACGTCATGAATGATGTAACTAAGTTCGTCACGAACGCCTAATTGATGCCGAACTAAGTGGTGGTGTACGAATTGTATGTATTTACCATTTTAAAAACATGCAGTTGAATATTTTGAAACTAAGTTGACTGGGTGCTTTTGCTGCCATTATCAGCAACAGCACCCAGTCAAATTAGTTTCAAAATATTCAACTTCTTACCTGTATTGTTTTCTGGACCTTGAGATTCAGAGTGTAGGGATCGATTGGTCCCAACATGGCCAAAGCGTGGGTCGGTCTTAGCTAGAAATGGTCGAGGCATAGTTAAAACTGGATTATTCCATTGGGAGTATGGTACATCTGAAACATCATGATCATAAAGGGACTAGACAACAGGGGGTGGCGGTGATGTTAGCGCGCTCGATTGGTAATCAGGCGCATGGAGGTTTAAATCCTGCTCGTTGCTCAGCCGATCGGGTGGATGGCGAGCAATCAGTGGAAACATTGGCAGTCTCCTTCACCCCTCGTTGCTTCTCTCCGCCTAGGAGTATAAATGGGTACCAGTGTAAAAACTGGGGAAGTTACGAATACTGATGTATACACCAGCCTAGATATGTCGTAAATGTGATCTGGAATCAGGAACTCGATGGGCGCCAATCACACCAATAACTTCTTGGGCCTTGTGGCTGATCATATGTCACAAATTCCGCGCCATATTGTATTTGTACTGTATTTCGTAATTTCTTCCTTTATATAGGAGCACCGCCCAGACTGACAGCGTCGCTGCTCAGTGAGGTTCCTGGTCACAGATCCGCAACCCTTGGGGTGTTTCTACAATTATTTGTAACGTATTTACAGACAGTCTAGATAGTGAACCAGGGAGCCACTTACAGCGTCGCCGACAACTGTGACGTAGGTTGGTTAGAGCAGGCTGTCAACTACACCTCACAGTGAAGTCCAGTATGCTCACATCTGCACCACCCGCCTTTTAGATAGGCGTCTTACAGGCTTCAGTTAAGGCCCCCCCCCCCATGGCACAGCTACCACACGAGACGAGGCCGACGGCTTTACGTCCCCACCGAAGGACGTGTCGTTTGAATGACTTATGGTATGGCGCAGGTTTTTACACCTTGATCACATGCCTGAACTCGGAATCGAACCCGGCTCTTTGGATTGGAATTCCAAGTATGTGCGGCACAACGGTTTTGCAAACCGAGCCAATGCGCCATATTGGAAGGCAGATACTCAAATTCTAATTCAAATTCAAGATATTTTATACATATAAATAAACTAAAAACAGCCAGTCCATCAAAGGCATGGCCTATAGAGCGATGGACTCCTTACACATATTACATAACATTTCTACATTAACATATATGACACATATCACAAGACAATGGCACATTGACAGAATGCTAAAAAACTGGACTTGACTACCCTTCTGGAATTATTAGACAGTAAATTAATCTATTTGTGGATTTTATTGGCCATACATTGACTCTCTGTGAAAAGGATACGAATCTCGCCTCAGACTTTATATTGTACAATGGATCATATATATGAAGATACACGCACGCACGCACGCATGCGTGCGCGCACCGTACGCACACACGTACACACACGCGCACGCGCACGCAAACGCGCACGCACGCACACACGTGCGCGCGCTCACGCATGCACGCACGCACGCACGCACGCACACATCAACTCTGGATATATCAAATAACCCGAAGGCAATCTGACGGAAAGCTGTTGGTGGCTATAATACCGTACCATGAACATTGACCCCGAAACATTCAGCAGGTCCTAAATCCTGTTTTCTCTGGTGGCTAGCAACAGTACGACGGGAGTTAAACTTTAATCGGCGGGTGGGTAGGGCTGTTCCTGCTTTGATATGTACATAGATATATGACACTGGCGATGTTGCCTATGTGCACAAACATAAAACACACGACGTTCAAACATATTATGGCATCCATAATTACATATACGCATACATAGTTACCGACATAAATAAACATATATTATACATGTACTCCCTAGTTACATCATTTTCCTATTTTATATAAATTTTGTTTGGAGTGGTCTATTATTGTATGGAACCTTTTGTACGCTACTAACGGTGGGGTGCGGTGTGGAGGGGAAAGGAAGAGCTCATCATGTTTAGCAAATTACAAAGCGCAAAGAATCTCGGACATTTTTGGAAACGGCCTCTTAAAGTAAAGAGAAATGCTAACAGTCAGCGGCGATATTTACATTTGCTTGTTGCACGGCTTATAAAGCGCTTGAGTTTAAATACTCGTAATTTGGCTGTTAGTTAAAAATTACCCCGGGCCTTTTCATGAACTGGGCATAATAATGTAGGTATGTCGTTATTGTATTAGTATATTTCTATTGAACATATATTTTGAATCATATTATTTTGTGATGGAAAGACTGATGAATTTGAAAGCTTGTTTTTCTGTTTACGTGTGTTTGGTGTGTGCGTATTGTATGCTTTGTCAGTATTTTGTATATTGAAGGCTTTCCGCCCGCACCGTCCGTTGATCGTGTCATTAAAAAAAGAGAACAAAAAAAAAAAAAGTAGTAGTAGTGGTGGTGGTGGTGGTGGTGCTGGTGGTGGTAGTAGTAGTGGTGGTGGTGGTGGTGGTGGTGGTGGTAGTGGTAGTGGTGGTGGTGCTAGTAGTAGTAGTAGTAGTAGTAGTAGTAGTAGTAGTAGTAGTAGTAGTAGTAGTAGTAGTTGTAGTAGTTGTAGTAGTAGTAGTAGTAGTAGTAGTAGTAGTTGTTGTAGTAGTAGTAGTAGTAGTAGTAGTAGTAGTAGTTGTAGTAGTAGTAGTAGTAGTAGTAGTAGTAGTAGTAGTAGTAGTAGTAGTAGTAGTAGTAGTAGTAGTAGTAGTAGTTGTAGTAGGAGTAGTAGTAGTAGTAGTAGTAGTAGTAGTAGTAGTAGTAGTAGTAGTAGTAGTAGTAGTAGTAGTTGTAGTAGGAGTAGTAGTAGTAGTAGTAGTAGTAGTAGTTGTTGTAGTAGGAGTAGTAGTAGTAGTAGTAGTAGTAGTAGTAGTAGTAGTAGTAGTAGTAGTAGTTGTAGTAGTAGTAGTAGTAGTAGTAGTAGTAGTAGTAGTAGTAGTAGTAGTAGTAGTAGTAGTAGTAGTAGTTGTAGTAGGAGTAGTAGTAGTAGTAGTAGTAGTAGTCGTAGTAGTAGTTGTAGTAGTAGTAGTAGTAGTAGTAGTAGTAGTAGTAGTAGTAGTAGTAGTAGTAGTAGTAGTAGGAGTAGTAGTAGTAGTAGTAGTAGTAGTAGTAGTAGTAGTAGTAGTAGTAGTAGTAGTAGTAGTAGTAGTAGTAGTAGTAGTAGTAGTAGTAGTAGTAGTAGTGGTGAAAGTAAACTGTAACGTCTGTTTTATCCATTGCAGGAACTGACCTCCTAAGTGACCATGCGCTAGTTATGTTGATATTTGTCTCAGATATAGCAATTAATCAGATTCTTGGTTAATATTTTTCGTCCCTTCTCTTGATCTGGCGTATCGGTGCTCGCAATAAGGGAGTTTGTAAATCTTATCTCTAAATAGTAAGCGGCCATTATGAACACAAAGGGTGTGTTTATGTAGCACGTATAATCTATATATGTATGTTTTATATATGTCTATCTATATTATCTGTGCGTCACGTATTTCATATATCACCTTATTAAGGAAAGGTATAGCATGCCTTATCTGATAATTAGTGTGAGCTGCTTCAAGCACACACACCCCCCCCCCACCCACCCCCACCACCCACCCCCACCCCTACACCGCACCCCATGTTGTATCGTGTATCCTCTTAATAAATACGTAGACAATAACAATTAATATGTTGTTGGTAGAGTATACATAAATCATCGATCCTTGTCATTTTTATCGCACCCTGACACAAAGTAGGTCTATAATTATATCGTTAAAAATAGAAAATGGCAACAAACAATCTAGATTCTTAGAGTCCACTTAGCTAACTAACTATACCAGCTATATCTGGAGATGGCGGGTATGTCCTTATAAGGGGAAAGCTTTCTGATTGGAGTATCCATAACACGGGGTCCTGATAGAATCTTGTACTCATTGTGTTAATTCTTTCAAATAGAAGCCCACCTTCATGCCAACCATGCCCGAATGTTAACTCTCTCAATCCCATCTTCATGCCAACCATGCCCGGATGTTAACTCTCTCAGTCCCACCTTCATGCCAACCATGCCCGGATGTTAACTCTTTCAATCCCACCTTCATGCCAACCATGCCCGGATGTTAACTCTCTCAATCCCACCTTCCTGCCAACCATGCCCGGATGTTAATTCTCTCAAAACCCACCTTCATGCCAACCATGCCCGGATGTTAACTCTTTCAATCCCACCTTCATGCCAACCATGCCCAGATGTTAACTCTTTCAATCCCACCTTCATGCCAACCATGCCCAGATGTTAACTCTTTCAATCCCACCATCATGCCAACCATGTCCGGATGTTAACTCTCTCAATCCCACCTTTATGCCAATCATGCCCGGATGTTAACTCTCTCAATCCCACCTTCATGCCAACCATGCCCGAATGTTAATTATCTCAATCCCACCTTCATGCCAGCCATGCCCAGATATTAACCCTCTCAATTCCACCTTCATGCCAACCATGTCCGGATGTTAACTCTTTCAATCCCACCTTCATGCCAACCATGCCCGGATGTTAACTCTCTCAATCCCACCTTCATGGCAACCATGCCCGGATGTTAACTCTCTCAATCCCACCTTCATGCCAAGCATGCCCGGATGTTAACTCTCTCAGTCCCACCTTCATGCCAACCATGCCCGGATGTTAACTCTCTCAGTCCCACCTTCATGCCAACCATGCCCGGATGTTAGTTCTCTCAATCCCACCTGTATGTCAACCATGCCCGGATGTTAACTCTCTCAGTCCCACCTTCATGCCAACCATGCCCTGATGTTAACTCTCTCAATCCCACCTTCATGCCAACCATGCCCGGATGTTAACTCTCTCAGTCCCACCTTCATGCCAACCATGCCCGAATGTTAATTCTCTCAATCCCACCTTCATGCCAACCCTTCCCGGATGTTAACTCTCTCAATCCCATCTTCATGCCAACCATGCCCGGATGTTAACTCTCTCAATCCCACCTTCATGCCAACCATGCCCGGATGTTAATTCTCAATCCCACCTTCATGCCAACCATGCTCGGATGTTAACTCTTTCTATCCCACCTTCATGCCAACCATGCCCGGATGTTAATTCTCTCAATCCCACCTTCATGCCAACCATGCCCGGATGTTAACTCTCTCAATCCCACCTTCATGCCAACCATGCCCGGATGTTAACTCTTTCAATCCCACCTTCATGCCAACAATGCCCGGATGTTAATTCTCTAAATCCCACCTTCATGCCAACCATGTCCGGATGTTAACTCTCTCAATCCCACCTCCATGCCAACCATGCCCGGACGTTAACATGTTAAGTCTTTCAATCCCACCTTCACGCCAACCATGCCCGGATGTTAACTCTCTCAGTCCCACCTTCATGCCAACCATGCCCGGATGTTAATGCTTTCAATCCCACCTTCATGCCAACCATGCCCGGATGTTAACTCCTTCTATCCCACCTTCATGCCAACCATGCCCGGGTGTTAACATGTTAACTCTTTCAATCCCACCTTCATGCCAACCATGCCCGGATGTTAACTCTCTCAATCCCACCTTCATGCCAACCATGCACAGATGTTAACTCTCTCAGTCCCACCTTCATGCCAACCATGCCCGGATGTTAGTTCTCTCAATCCCACCTCCATGCCAACCATGCCCGGATGTTAACTCTCTCAATCCCACCTTCATGCCAACCATGCCCGGATGTTAACTCTTTCTATCCCACCTTCATGCCAACCATGCCCGGGTGTTAACATGTTAACTCTTTCAATCCCACCTTCATGCCAACCATGCCCGGATGTTAACTCTCTCAATCCCACCTTCATGCCAACCATGCCCAGATGTTAACTCTCTCAGTCCCACCTTCATGCCAACCATGCCCGGATGTTAGTTCTCTCAATCCCACCTTCATGCCAACCATGCCCGGATGTTAACTCTCTCAATCTTCCAGGCATGTTACTTTATGGATATTTAGCAAAATACGACCATGCGACTCCAGTATTAAGTGGCCGAATGATGCTACAGGACACTTGATGGGAAGTTCAACGTGGCCACTCAAACAGAAGATTCCTTTTATAAATTGGTCGGCATATGAACTGGATTTGGTGATGGTGGTTCATTAGAACGTGTCATGTTGTGGCCACACTTATTCCTACCCGTCTTAAAGAACCACCACGTTGTGGCCTCAAAAGCAACCGTTCGCTACAAGCAGGTGTGACCACATTTATTGGAGAAATGACGATTTCTTCAATATGAAGTGTTTGGCGGACACAACTCGAATGAAAAGTCTTTTGTTTGATGTGAGAAAAATAAGTAGGATCATTCGTAGACTCTATATCGATGCATCTACTGAATAATAAGTTAAAACCGCTTACGGCCGGATCCATAATCCCTGACCCACATTCTGGTTTTTAAAAGGAATGACTGTGTTCCCAAAGTATTTGCGTGGGCTGGAACTGAAATAGCATGGTACCCTTCATCATATAGTCGGAAGATTAGTACCATGGAACCAGCTTAGAAGCTGAATAAATTCAGTAAATATTTTGGTTTAAAGACCATGGCTTTAATTGCGACACGTAACTAGTACAGGTCGCCTGTCCGCTCGATCGATCACAACTCAAGCGAGGTGTGGGCGGAGCTTAGCTAGCGAAGGGCGGGACATAGCTAAAACTGGAAAGGCCCGTTGACGTTATTACTGAACGTGTTAACACTGCGCTAATGTCATGCACGTGCTCGCTAGCTCACAAGGAGTGTTAATTAGGACAGATGTGTGACGAACCATTATCTCTACAAACACGGTGAGTATATTAACAACCATAATCAATGCTATACTTTACACTGAGAACACACATTCCAGTAACCATATTGACTGAACAACGGCATTACTGTTTAATTAGTGGGCGAAATGGCGGGTGATCAGTTTGTCCAGCAGTTAGGATATAATGCGTGTTAGAGGAATAAATAACATGTAAAAACGCGTGCGCAGTTTGTATAAGGCGTGTTAGAGTATAATGGCATATTAAAAGACTGCGTAGATTTAATGAGTCCTGGTATTGAAGTTAATAGAGTTAGCAAACACTCAGCATACACGCGGAAACTGACATGCCAGCAGAACGGCTGAAACAGGCGTGAGATAATGCGATGTTATGTTGTTTAACACACCATCGGTCCTCTTGTTCTAATGGTTGCCATACTTTCCTCTTTAGTATGTTGCCAAAGAAACATTCATGTACAATTTCCGTTTACCCTACAGGGCATATATAAATGATACAGATTGCAAGATGTTGAGGACAGCCTATATATACGATAATATGCGATGGCAAGTTTGGTGTCGATCATTGAAACAGTATTGGCGGATACCGCATGCAACAAATAAATAAACACAGAGAAACAATGAGACGCATAGCCGGATTTGGCTTGGCACGCTAAAATGCCACAGAAAACACAGCGAAACCGGTTTATCTATGGCAGATATGTGCTTTGGGGCGGAGTGGTGGTGTGTGGGTGGGTGGGTAAGGGTGTGTGTGTGTGCAAATGTTGACGGTTCTTTGAGAATCATGTCAAAGACACACCACCCTGCCTTAATGAATTGTCATCATTTGGTCCCATTAGATATAGGCTACCACAACACATGTTCTGTATTTTACTTTCAGTGACGACAGCGGTGCCCGTTATAGAGAGGTTTAAATATAAAGTGGCAGTACATGTTATCCTAAGTGTTATAACTACCACGTCGGAATAGAAATTAAGAATCCGAACATTTCAATTTTAAAACAACTGCATGGCCCATAAATTTGACTGAACACTTTGAAACGAACTATTCATCTCATTTTATTCGACAGATTCATAGCGTTACGAGCAGCGACACTCGCTTCAATAGTGTCCAATCCAATAAGATTATAAATATTATTTTTAAATTGCATATATCCTCCTCCTCCTCCTCCGCCTCCTCCTCCGCCTCCTCCGCCTCATCGTCGTAGTCGTCGCCACTGCCACCACCGCCGCCGCCGCCAGCATACGAGGCATTATCGATTGACGTGTTATTGCCTAGGTACTTCTTGAAAACATGATACATACATCCTGTGAACTTCAAATATCGTTTCTGGTCTATGCATCTGAATACGTTAATGTGAAATTTCAGATACATTGATTCAGCAATCGGGAGAGACATTCTTTTTACTGCGCATGTTTAAACTTGAGAATTTCTGGTGTGAGTAGATAGTCTAACGTCTAAGGCTCTGCACTCCTTAATAAGCATGCCCCTGCAAAACTAAAGTCAATTCCGCAGAGACCGGAGTCATTGTGGCTCTTTACACCTGAGATTAGCAAAGCAAAAGCTACGAGACGACAAGCGGAGCGAAGTTGGAGAAAGTCAAAATTGGAAATACATCGACAAATTTACAAGGCCGCGAGAAATTCGGTTACCATGGCAATTGATGATGCGAAGCGATCATTCTTCACCGATAAAATTCAGAGTACGTCATCCGAACCTAAGGCTCTGTACAATATAATGTCCAAGCTAATGGGCAAAAACAGCAGTCCCACGCTTCCAAATATTGACGACCGAGACCTCATGGCCAACTCATTTTCTGAATATTTCCATGATAAGATAAGGGCGATTCGCAATCAGCTAAATGATTTACAGGATACAGATCAGCCACCGCCCAACATACCCACAGCCTGTCATGATCATCTGAACCAGCTTCATCTTTTCTGTGAAGACGAGATTCTATCATTGCTGAAAGACTTAAAACCTACCTACTGTGCATTAGATCCGATTCCAACTAAGCTCATATATGAACATATTGATATTTTCGTTTCAATCATCACTGCTATCGTCAATTCTAGCCTTACATCCGGTATTATGCCTAAGCCCTTTAAGACTGCTCTGATTAACCCGCTGATTAAAAAATCGGGCCTTGATCAGGACACTTTAAAAAAATTATCGGCCTGTGTCTAATTTACCTTTTATATCCAAGGTTGTTGAAAAGGCAGTCAGTAAGAGATTGGCAAATCACATGCATTGTAATGGTCTGTACGAACCATTTCAGTCCGCCTATCGTCAAGGACATAGTACTGAAACAGCTCTTCTTAGAGTTCTAAATGACCTTCGCTGTGGTGTGGATGAAGGAAACGTATCACTCTTGCTTTTGCTCGATTTAAGCGCCGCGTTCGACACCATTGACCACCTAAAGCTGTTGACACGACTAAAAGTTGAGTTTGGCATAACTGACAGTGCGTGGAACTGGTTCCAATCTTATTTATCACAAAGATTCCAGTCCGTTTACATTAATGGTACGCAATCTGCGCCCATTGAACTTACATGCGGTGTCCCTCAAGGTTCGATATTGGGACCGGTTCTATTTACGCTCTACACCAAACAGCTAGGATCCGTTATCGATTCTCATAGTTTGTGTCACCATTTTTACGCGGATGACACGCAGCTCATTAATACATTTCCTCCTCCAGCGGCATCTGCATCTCTAGCAACCAAACAGCTAACAGATTGTTGTGCGGACATAAAAGCATGGATGACAACCAACATGCTAAAGCTGAACGAAGAAAAGACTGAATGTATGTTGGTGGGTCCATCTATCAGACGAGACAAAACAGAACTAAGTAGTCTAGTCATTGGTACAAATATAATTCCGATCTCCAACACGGTTAAAGACCTCGGCGTGATACTGGATAGCGAGTTGTGCATGGATAAACATATAAACTATCTGCGCAGAGTGTGCTTTTTGCAGCTGCGGAACATTGCACACATCAGGAATTATCTTACCACAGAGGCTACCACAAAATTAGTGATCATGACGGTAATGTCTAGGTTGGACTACTGCAATAGTCTCTGTATTGGTATGGCAAAAGAAAACATCCACAAGCTCCAAACTATTCAGAATACAGCAGCACGAATAATCTCACGCCAGGCAAAAGATGTACACATCACTCCGATTCTCCATAAGCTTCACTGGTTGCCAATTGCTCAACGTATCCAATTTAAAATCCTCTGTCTAGCTTACCAGTGTGTCTCAGGAACTGCACCTACATACCTTTCTGCATTAGTCGAGCCATACCAACCAACCCGGTCACTTAGATCCCTAAACAAGCAAATGCTCAAAATCCCAAAATACAAAATGAATTCATACGGCTTTAGAACATTTTCTTTCTCGGCCGCCACTGAATGGAACAACCTCCCTATTCATCTAAAATTGTCAAAAAATCTTACAACATTCAAATCAAATCTTAAAACTCATCTCTTTAAACAAGCGTACCAGAATTTAAATTAATGTTTATATTATCATTTCATTGTCTTGCGCTACGAGCATGCTTGCATGGAGTTTGGCGCGTTATAAATTCACTTATTATTATTATTATTATTATTCAACAAGCCGATTTCACAGATCCGCAGACTTGTTCAGGCATGATACACATTCACCGTTCGTGTGGGCTAACTCAGTGTTTCTGACCGCTGTCCAGGATCCCTGAATGCAAGCTTAGCCTAATACACCTATGCTCAGAAATCTACCACCTACGCAAGTTGTAGTAACGATCAACTGGGTTTTATTCCAGGCTGGTTCACCAGTTTACAATTAGTAATCCCAATAGAAAGATGGACACATCTTCTAGTCACTGGTGGGGTTGTTGATATCGTTTACATTGATTTTCTAAAAGCATTTGATAAAGTATCGCATCCTAAATTTATTCACAAATTAACTTTATATAATAACATTGGTAGCAGAATCACAAACTAGATACCATGTTTTCTGCTTGGCTGTACCTAGGCTGTAGGTTGTTATTAGGGAACACTCAGAATTGAGATCGGTATCCGGTGTAGTCCCTCAGATTTATCAGAAGAATGCGTAACATATAATAGTGAAGTATATTTATATTCAGATGACAGAAAGCTCGTTCAATGTTATTACATGATTGGTCCAGTAAATGGGTCCTGCAGTTTCATCCTGAAATTGCAAATCTGTGCTAATTGGTAATCACGAAGATAACAGTTATAATTATAGCCCAACAACAGATGGAGTAACCATCACATTTACTAATGCTGAAAAAGATATTGCAGTTATTATAGATGAAAAGTTGTTCCTTGGGAAGCACGTTTGGTAGGAGAGCCAACATACCCAAAAGCCTCTATTTAAGGAGTTTACCTATCGTAAAAATATAGTTGATAGCTTTACAATTTTTCTATTTTCATATATGTCATGCTTATGAAAACGCCTGCTATTAGCAAGAATATGGGCCTATAGATTGCAAAAATGAGATACTGGCATGGTTATAGCCCTCTCACACTTTTCCTAAATTCAGGCTGTGATATATTATACCGATAGTTTTTAAAAGGTTTAATTATAAGGAATATTTTGCCAGCATTTATTATTGATTACGGCATATCCTTTTGAAAGGCTCTAAGTAGATACAATCACGATTTAATACCCCCCCCCCAACCCCATTTTCCTCAACATTTTGTTAGAAGAGCAACTACTTATAAGAGTATCTAAGAATAAGTCTATTATTCCCACCTACAGTTTGAGATATTGGTATGTCTGATTTGTGGAAGTACTACATTGTTCCACGCTACAAAATATACCTAATATACCTTTTGAATTTGCAAGATGGCTGCTATATGGAAACAAATGAATCTAGTGTCTATATACACATTATTTGGGTCAGGGAGTCCACGTGTTATACTTAAAAGACTGTAAAGATGTACATAAGTTTTTTTTAAAATGTATAGTTTCACAAATTTAGAAACTGAGCGAAACAATTTACGAAAGCTGACTAATTAGTTGACAGGCCACCGAAATAACCCTAATTAAGTTATCGACTGATGAATGATGGCCATTGCTCCCTGATAGGTGATGTAAGATTATACGGGCAAACGGCATAAAATCATATACTGCTGCTAAAATTTAGCGATTCTTCTTAAATAGTTCAAATTCACAGTCGAGCAAATATGTATATAACGTAAATTAGGTGCTCTCAGCAAATTCTGGGTAGTTATTGAATTAAGCGGCCAGTCCTTCTAGTACATTCTAATTATTAATATTTTCTCAAACAGGACGAATAGACAGAAAGCTCTTAAACTATAAATACATAATCCACGAGTCTAGACTCAGATGCCTCTTGGTCATATTCAGTCAATAATTCACCGCCATGAGTCATCAAACTGATCAAATAATGAAAACCAAAGTGAATCCATAAGAGTTGTCATTTTGAATGCTGTGCACACTCTGTTGTCACATGATAAGTGTCGTGGTTAATGAATCTATTTATCATTATAATTTACACTGTCGTATCACAGTTTATTAGTTTATCTAATTGGTTAAAATACGAATATCTTTTGGCACATAATATGCCTTCTTATTAGATTCCTTCTATGCAGAACTGAGCTCCGCCATTACAATCCCAGCTAGATGCAACTGTTCGTGTGTGGAGATTTCAACTCCAAGCTGGGTAAACTCGGAATTGCGGACAAAAGTTCAGGACTTGGCTTATGCATGGGATCCTATGGAGAGGGCACACGCAACAGCAATGGAGATGCACTGGTGGCATTCCTTAGTTCCAATGGCCTATTTGTCACAAATACGGCTTTCAAACACCCATGCCGTCACCGAATAACATGGACTGGACACATTACTGATCGCAAAGCCCCAAAAGGTTCTAAGGCTACAACAGCTGTCTTCAACCAAATAGACTTCATATTATGCAAGACAGAAGCAAACCCTTTACTCTGGAACGCTCGTTCGTATGGAGGCGCAGACCTCAATTCTGACCATAAGCTAGTCATTACACGCCTTCAGATGAACGACCTCTACCTAATGTATAAACACCATACCAGACAAGAGGGTAGAGTCACCTACAACCTACCCAAGCTCATCAGCGACACTGACACTCAAATGTCATGCAAAAAAGCCCTCGGGGAGAAGATAGCTAACATTGATGGCTGCTCCGATCCAAACGAAGCCCTAACCAAAATACTGAAATCTATGGAATCATCCGCTACCAGCACCATAGGTGTTCTTAAAAACAACCAAACTATGTATACTGACGACCCTCTAGTAGTAAAACTGCCAGCAGAGCAGAACGGCTATCAAAGTGGCCAAAGTGAAGACCGCAGCAAATTACGCTGTGAGCGCAATATTATTCTGCGCCACATGAGCGAATGCTATTCAACAGGCAGACTCCCTAGCAGATGAAATTACTGCCATGGATGACTGGCAAAATGTTTCGGGCAGCCCGAGCCCTGAGAGTTACTGACTACACACCACCACTCTCCATATACAACTCTGAAGGACACTTTATCGGGACTGACCAGGGAAAAGCCGAGGCGATCCGAGAGTGGTTCAAGGAACAGTTCACTGACAACGATGATGAGCCCTTGCACCCGTTCTCAGGAGACCCCAGCCCATTACTAACACTAATTAAAACAGCAAAAGTTGAGAAGGCACTTAAAGCCCTGAAAAATGGACGTGCATCGGGACCTGATGGCATGAGCAATGAACTATTCAAATATGAATCAATTCAGCTTTTATGCACCAGCTTCCCATCAATGCTGTAGGCCACGGCACCCTTATCGCACTACCCAAGTCCAAGAAGCCACCTGCGCCCCCAGCCAATCTGCAGCCCATTGTGCTCCTCAACAGCATACGGAAATCCTATCCAATGTTACTCTATATGCCGCATCTGAGACAAGATCGATTACTTCTCCGGATCATGTCAAAGTGGCTTCAAACGTGGACGCAGCTGTGCAGACATTATATGGGCTCAACGCATGCTTGTGTCGGTAGTCATGTCCACACATTGGGACTTCCACAAAATGGGCATTGACATATCATGCACCCTCGACACAATTAAATGCTCAAAGATCCTAGATGTACCACACCAGGCCAGGTGCAATGAAGACGAACTACGACTAGTGAGACTACTGCTTGCAGACACCAAGCTGAGAGTACGAGTCAAGTCAGAAAAGTCTATAGAGTTTGAGACATCAATCGGCTCCCCACAGGGAGATGGTCTATCTCCGGTGCTTTTCACCTGCTACCTTGCTGCCGCATTGAAATGTGTGCGGGAAAGTTCCACAAGAGCAACCCCCCCAACCCCTAGTGTCAATACTGGGGAATACCACTAGAGATGGAATACGCCGACGATGTGGACTTCATAGACGAGGAAAAGAAACCCCTTGACGAACTTCTCCCAATAGCTGCAAGCAAACTAAAAATTGAGAATCTCTTTATGAATGAATCCAAAACAGAATTCACCCACATATACCGATCGACAAAGCATGAAACTATAGAAAATGACGACCCACTTCGTGGTGGAGAACCATGGAGGAAAAGTAAAATCCTGGGCTCACTGGTTTGCAGTACTGCTGACATTTCTGCACGCTGCATCATGGGGAACATAGCTTTCTAGTCCTTCTGGAAGCTATGGATTCGTAGATCAAAGATGCCCTTGATAAAGAGGCTACGTTTATACATTGCAACCTGCGTATCCTTGATACTGTATAACTGTAACAGCTGGGCATCTCCAAAGGAAGCTCTAGACAAACTCGATGCCTGCCACCGCAAACACATATGCACCATCACTGGACACCGATGGCCAGACAGAATAATTTCCAACGACGCACTATACAAGATGTGTAATACGTCGCAGGTGTCTGTAAAAGTCACCCAGCAAAGATGGTCCATGTTTGGCCATGTGCTAAGGATGCCAGAAGAGACACCAGCACAGAGAGCCTTGGAATTCGCCCTACTCGGAGCCAGCAAATACAAAGCCAAAAGAGGACGTCATTGCATAAATCTGCTAAGCGTGCTACAAGGTGACCTTAAGAAAGCAGGACTTGGTACACTCAAGTCAAGAATGGACCTGAGGAAGCTAAGGATTTTGGCTGAGGGAAAGACACAGGGGGCAAAAGTGAAGAAGGACTGATTGCAGCTATAGGATGTTTCTACTACTACAGCCACAGAATACAGTACTCATACATACATACATACATACAGGTCTTCTTAGGCATCACATAACATTGTCACTGTCATCACGCTCACTCGTCAATATGTTGCCCTGAGGGTCCTCGTCGTCATCACATTGGGTGGTGCACATACAGTGAGCTGTGCATGAAAGGTTTGCCGATTTGCAGGAAGACTTTCGCACGGAACAGTTTGTCTTGCATGGGTGCGGGTAGGATAGTGGTTGTAGTTGGCTTGAGCTGACCATCAGAAGCAATGTAAAATCCATTCTCCAATGTGTTCAGGAACTCTTTGCTTGTTGACGGTGGCCTGACTTTATATCCTGGCCTAGATATTGAGTCTGAGGATGTGGTGTTTGACAACACCCATAGGAGGTGGAAGCTTAATATTCTCAACCACATGTTTGCAGAATAGATGGCATCGCAGTTCCGGGATACTATTGGTCTGACCACTTTTTGGTGTGTATGCAGCTCACACAAATGCAGCTAGCGTTGACAGTATATCTTGGTTACATTGTCAGCATCCGCTAGTTTTGGCAGAGCCTTAATGTCATTGAGTTCTGCATTTCATGTATTCTGGAAAACCTACATGTGTTCTCTGAACCTGTGAATGCCGGCAATGCCTTAGCCCTCTAATCTCCCAAGGCGGCCTAGATTTCCTGTATCTGGATGACACAATTGAGATATGCGTGTTTCTCAGAAGTAAGATTATAATTCGCAATGGCCAACACAAGGAGAGAAGACTGTTAACTGTACATCATTTGGACATCAGTTTGATGCCAATGCTGCCTGACTGATTGATCAAGAACGTGTCAGATTCTTCAAGATTGTTGTCATCAAAGAGCAGATTGATGTTGCTTCTAGTATGTCCCGATGCAGATGTGATGACCCGTTTTGGAAAATCCTCATTTTATTCGAGAGTTTTCTCAGTCAGTTATTCGGTTAGATCAGCCTTTGTCCTGTCACGAGGAAGGAACAGTTTAATCGTGCCTAATGCATGTGCCATCTTGGATATTGTATTGTGCAGGGTCATGCCACTGTTGCCTTGCTTCTCTTGTAGCACACTTCAAGGACGAATCTTTGTAAGTGTCAAATATAACGATGACCTCATCGAAATCCATTGTCATAGACATCTAACTGGCACTAAATCCCAATTCTAAGATATAAAAAACTGTCTTCATTATGAATAGTTTCCTCATGGCTCGGATGACAACCATGCCGTCTACAACTGGTCTGTGCCTGGATGCAGTGTTTATTGTTCCTGCATTCAGTGTATCTTGTTGTGTCATCGTTGCAACTTGCGGCTGCTTTTGATTTACTTGGTGAGGTAATTATGATTTTATCAACTTCTCAATGAGTAAGATTAGCGTCGACGTATCAGTACATGGTAGAGCTGTTCCATTTTGTGCAAACAGTGCTTTAGGGTCAGAGTGAACTCATAGTTACAGATAGCATGTTTCTGATTGGCATCGGTGCCTGACTTGGATCCATTACCTTTCTATGCAGATCATTATCTCCTTCCGATCTAGTCCTGTCTCGAGCATTACGACCATCTTTTTGTTTATTTCGTTTCTTCACTGGCTGATATCACCATTGATTCGCTTCGCAACATATGCTTCATCCCACCTTTGCCCATCATCATTGCTATTCAGGATCTGTGTTACATACTCATCTTGGACATAGTTATGGATGTTCACATTATATAGCTCGTCACCTTCAATAGCAAATGGATTGCCATGATTCAAAATGGAAGTCTTGCTTTTTGTCAATTGCGCCATTACTGCTCTTTCCTATACTTGGGTAAAGGGGTCATGCCGTTCTAGTACTTTGCTTGATTCTATCTAAAACTGACTTTTGAACTCTTTTGACAAGTGTGATAGTTCTGGTGTCGCCAAGCGGAATCTCTGCCTAACATTGGCATTGTTCGAAATGCCAACAAGGCCAAAGTGAATCTTCACCTACTTTTTTCGAGATGTTCGCATGCATGGTCCACGTCGATTGATACGAATTGAATGCTCTTTGGCTACACATATGTTGCCTCCTTAAATTTTCCTCCATGTCTCTGGGTGAGTGGTTTTGATATCATACATGTCTGAAATATATAATGGCCAGAGGCACCTATACCTGATCCAGTCCATCGCCAAGAATAGTTTGTTCAGTGTAGTTTCAAGGTAGAGCATTAGATCAGTATTGCGTGATTCCGCCAGCCACAGAGAACAAAATCATCTCCACTCGATGAAGGAAATTCATCATGAATTTAAACATGGAATTCTTGGGCCGCTGTTCTTCCCAATCATGAAATCACCACATCAGCAGACGTTAAGGCTTGTAGAAGCTTGATTGCTGGCGTGTCACAGATTCTGACATCGTAGATTTGCTCATTTGAGAACAGACTAGTTCTACTTGCTCAGTTGCCTCGGGGTAAATCTCTTTCAGATGCGAGCTGTCCGTGAAGAACTCTCCAGAGCCATCTCATATTGCGTCATGTCTGAGAAGATTTGGGAAAGGATAGTGGATTTGTATTGTGTACACTTGAGTATTTGCCTTGGCATGGCAGAAACATTCTTACTCGCACAGACATCATCTATGCTATCTCTATGGAGAACCCGAGAGCTCACAGAGCTGCCAATACAAGTCTGGGTATTACTGTTTGCTGCAAATCTGACTTGGAATCTAGCAGTTGAACAACATTGCCATGTCGAATGAAATAACAGTTTGATGCACATCACGAACGGCTTTTGCTACAGAAGTAAACTTCTCTTTAGGGAGTAATTCTCCCAGTTTACGCATCGATTCTGCCTTTGCTCCAGAATGCATTCTACCATTTTCTGTGAACACGCTTAATGATACAGATGAATTTTTTAAGACATCACTCTTTCCAGTGGCACGTTTCTCTGAGTTTATTGTCAATAGTCTAAAATGCATAACTGCAACGTTTATCTTAACATTGCGTTTGCCAATTTTAATTGTCGAATTCTGGCTTTGTTGACCGACAAACATGCCATTTCCATTTCCTGACGCCGCCAAGAACATTGGGAATGGTATCCAAACTTTCTCCAGACAACCATCCCAGAGTATAAATATTGGTGAAATGTGGCTACTCTCATCATGGAATTGCTTGATCATCGGTAGCAACGGTATCTCAATGTTACTTCTCATGTCATTCACAACAGCTGTCAGTGGATTACAGGATTTGGAAACCAAGCTTTTAAATGACAAAGAATCTCAAGGCCCTCTAAAGGCTGAAAACGATCTGACTGGAGGAACAGCCGGATTCTTATTGGTAAAAGAACAAGGATATGAATCAATATTAAATTAATCTTTCCATGCAGGGATAAAACTAAACTCGGCCAATTCCGATAGCAATTCTCGATACTTTGCGTCAATTTCTTAATGCATTCTGGGTAATATTTAGACTCTATATGAGAAGTATTTTTAGGTATACTACACTAATGGACCGTTCCGGTTTTAGCTATTCCCCGACCCATCTTTAGCTAAGCTCCACCCACACCTCGCTCGTGTTGGGATCGATTCATCTCTGAACACCCTACCTATCAATTTCCTAAAAAAAACTACACAGGTAAGCTGTTGAATACTTTGAAACTAATTTGACTGGGCGCTGTTGCTGCCTTAGTTTCAAAATAACAGCACGTTTATTAAATAGCAACTAATTACAAAGACATACAATTTATACAACGTGTCGGACGCTGAGATTTGGTGACGGTCTATATGGAACCCGTTGTGACGTAATGATTGTGACGGCATCATACACGGGCTTAGCTGAATATGACGTCATACGAGGTCAGATGATGGATCGATACTCTGGAAAGTGAACTAACATCTTACCTCCTGACCCCATACACAGAAAACTAATACGTCGACTGATTGCTAATTTATTTAGTTATTTCTATGCTATTCTAAATCACTACATCTAATAAGCACACTTAAAATGCATGCCTTATGAGAAAGGTAATGTCGGAGGCTATTGCTTCATAATGTATATTGCACCGAATCCCTTACGGAAACTAGGTGATAGTTTGATTTGTGATAGCTTGTCATCCGGTATTTTCTTATTCCCCACACTATAACGAATATTTTTATATATGGCGATATTTATTAATATTCCTATCTGAGTATCTCACTAACTAAGCCACTTTTTGGCCTTTGCTTCTCTATCAATTATACAAACCGCTTGTTAGACCACGCGTAGAACTTGCTAATCAAATTTGGATTTCACATTATAAGAAACATAGCGCTATTAGCAAATGTGCAACATCCAACAACCAGTGATTCCCGGGTTGTCACACCATAATTGCGAGTATAGAATTCGGATACTCAATACTCGGTGGGGGGAAGAGAAAAACAGGGAATATGATGGAATATATATATACACCTGTGCAAAAGTTAAGCACCAGCAAAAACAATAGAACGTAGAAACATGATGGTATAACTAGGCTGCCATACTTTTTGTCCCCGCGTTAGCTGACATAATTCCAAGTACGAAATGTACATGCATGCATGACTTCACGCCGCTTGATGTCCGTGCGTGGCGGGAAACAGCACACGTGTTCAGTTATGTAAAAGTCCAGTTTGAGGTGTAGAACATTACATACAGATTTAGGCGACAAGATTAGGAATTTTGTGTTCATGACCGTGGTTTATTTGTACAGAGAGAATTAGCTCTTGATTGTGAACCGCCATGGCAAGACGAAGGTTAAGTGATCGTGTGAAATGGCAAATCATAGGCATGCATACCACTGGTATGTCATGCAGAGAGATTGGCAGACAGCTGAACATTAACCATACTGTAATCAGTCGTTTGATTGCAAAACATGGGCAAACTAACGAGGTGAAGGACAGGCCTAGATCTGGAAGACCGAAGAAGACTACTGCCCGTGATGATCGAGCCCTAGTACGCCTTGTTAGGAGATCTCCATTCACCAACAGCAGAGTGCTCAGCCAGTAATGGGAAACGCGCAATAGAGTGTCAATGTCTACCGTCAAAAGGAGACTGTATGCTGCTGGCATGAAAGCTAGGAGACCTGTCAGACGTCCTCTCCTCACTGCACACCACAAAGAGGAGCGTCTGAGGTGGTGCAACGAAAGAAGACACTGGAACATGAGATCCTGGAGACGGGTACACTGGTCCGATGAAAGTCGGTTCCTGCTTCATGCCACAGATGGTCGAACTCGTGTATGGAGGTCCAGACGCACGGCGTACGACCAACGTAACATCATGGAAGAAGTTCCATTTGGTGGAGGTTCCGTTATGATATGGGGGTGCATCTCATTTGATTGTAAGCTGGATCTGTTGACTGTACCTGGAACACTAAATGGACAAAGATATCAAGATTCCATACTGGATAGAGTTGTGGTCCCTCATTTTGTAAATCATGCACCTGGAACCCACCCTATATTCATGGATGACAACGCCCGACCACATCGTGCTAGAGCTGTGCATGAATACCTCCGCCAGAATGCCATCGAAACCCTACCATGGCCAGCAAGGAGCCCTGACATGAACCCTATTGAGCATATCTGGGACATTCTGGGAAACATGGTGAGAAGGAGGGATCCTCCTGTGCAGAACCTACAGGAATTAACAGACGCACTCCATCTTGAATGGCAACGAATACCACAATGGCGTATCAGTCGGTTGGTGACCAGCATGAGACGTCGTGTCCAGGCCGTCATCCAGGCACAAGGTGGATATACCCGGTATTAATAATGACAGTCTCAAACTCGTGCACAGATGTTAAACTTCGTTTGCAGACACCATTAATGACAATCTAGCCACGTGTGTCAACTGTAGGGCAATAGTTGTCAGTTGTGTCAACGTAACCATATTCAGGCCTCGTTTTCAAGTTCAAACAAAAACATACAGTGTTTCCCCACCATCATAATCAGCATTCCTCTAGTTGCATTATTACCTCTTGCACTAAGATGGATGGGTACATAAATGTTTATGCTATTGCTTTCTTCATAGCACATGAATATACCCTCGCATGTGCGTAAAAATAGGGTGGTGCTTAACTTTTGCACAGGTGTATATAATACACCATTGTCCCTAGATTTAGTAAATGAAGCCGCTAATAGGGTATATTTTAAGATTATAATTAGCGTGACAGAATTTTAAACAAGGAAAAGTGTGTCCAATACCCGCACGGTCGATCCTTTTTTCATCGGGCCGTAAAAAGGCCAAATGTGTCTATTTTGGAAGCAATGTTGCTGAAAGCTGTTGCTCTTACACTTTAGTTTTTTACTGTTAGATACACACGTCTTCGGGACCCCACAGACAGACACCGCCAGACAAGCGTTCGCAGGGTTCGGTTTTGGACTGACCAAAAGTGACTTTGAGCGGACATTGTCCAAAACTTGTCTGAAACCTTCCAAAACTGTCCAAAACCGTCTAAAACTGTCCAAACCAGTCTAAAACTGTCCAAACCCGTCTAAAACTGTTCAAAATTAATGTGAACATATGTTTGTTAAATGATTTATGCTTATTTAATATGTCAATGCAACAATTAAAAATATTGATATATGAGAAATCAAACACCTTGCATTTTATGTACATATTAAAGAATCTAACCGATAAGTGAGGGGTCATTCCAGTGGTAAATTTTCAAAGGTAGTCTTCTTGGCCTACCAATCGACATTTTCTAGGAAAAGATTATAAAGTTTTAATTAATTACATATATTATACTAGGAATAACATGTAATTCAGTCTACCTAAATTATTTTCAAAATCTTAAGCAGATTTTATGTAAGGTACATTAAAACGAATACTAGGATTCAGAAATGAAATTGTCTAACACATATTGCTCATCTGTCAAAACTAAATCCACTCCTCATTTGTATTTTATTTGTTTATTTAACACTTTAAATCATAGACTAGTCTTACCAGATATAACAGATTACTAAATACTTACAATTTAAGTAATTTTGTGAACATTAAAAAACCAGATTTGCCTGGGAGGTATGCGCAACGCAGCAATAACTTCCAGTCAAATTATTTAAGATATCTTCAAAACAGATTTCACGTTTGGATGAATTAAATTTAAAGTACTCGGATTCAGAAATGAAATGGTCAACCACAGGTCATTACATGTGCATTATGCGTTAAAACTGTATTACCATCTAATTATAAACATGTAGGTTGTGTATGTGACACTACATTGATTTGTAAAGAAACTCAGGGTGTGCTTGATGGTTATCAGTGATGGATTGAGATACAAAGAGATCTAATTATGCAATCACCTCTTTACACACAGATGTATGGATAGGTGATACATGTGGACAATCTCATGCTGATTATTTTGATTGAAAGTCATTGCTTTCCCATGCTACATCAGTCTACATGCATGTCATGCATGGTGTAAACAATATTTTTAAAGAACAACGGAATATTCAATATCCTGTTTTAGTATACAACCTTGTTGATGGAAAATTGGTCCTGTCCCAGGTAGCACCACCTTTTAGACAATATGCTTTGGAAAAATTCAGAATGAAATTAAACATTGCTTTGAAGATAATTTGACTGATGTGCATCTTTTGACGTCAAATGATTTTCTATCAAATTGTTTTCAAATTAATCTAAGTGTATATGGCAAGTAATTCTACATTACGTGCATTTCACTGCACATGTAAATATTAACTTATTGGCATCGGTGTAATAGGTGTCCAGAATAGATAGTTTTGACCATTGCAATGCACATCTATGTGTACATATATTATACATATTCTTAGACAATTGTTGAACATAGCTTTCAACGAAATAATTTAGTCTAAGATTTTAGGTTTTAGACAGTTTTGGCCATTTTAAGGTGTCTAAAACAGATGGCTATTGGCATTGCAATGTACTTAGATGTGTGCATTATATTACACATATTCTTAGACAATTGTTGTAGATATATAAGCGTTCAAGGATATAATTTAGACTAAGAGTTTCGGCTTTAGACAGTTTCAAGGTTACCAAAGCCTATTGTGTTCAAAACTCGCTAACCCTACCTGTTCGGGAACCCATGAGCAGGATTTCACCAAGATTTGGAAAAGATTGCACCAGGAGAACACACCAGTTATTGAAGAATGCGTAGAAATGTCTATTTTGAAAACCGTTACTGAAAGTTGTTACGTTTTTTTCTTGATCCCAAAATTGCGTTTGGGGTCCCACTGAAATGATTTCCTCATAATTTTTCGAAGATCCATCCAGTAGACCAAGAATTATTTTAAATGCCTTAAGAAGAAGGGGAAGAAGAAGAAGAAGAAGAAGAAGAAGAAGAAAAAGAAGAAGAAGAAGAAGACGAAGAAGCATTCCATACAGTGGGGAAATTAGGTCACTCGTGTACATTGTGAAACAATGGACCTTTCCAGTTTTAGCTATGCTCCGCCCATCTCTATCTAAGCCCCATCTACCCCACGCTCGTGTTGGAGTCGATCGATCTCTGAACTATCAATTTCCAGAAAACTATGCAGGTAAGCACCCAGTCAAATTAGTTTCAAAATATTCAACACACATGTTTATTAAATAGCAAAGACATACAATTCGTACAACGTGTCGGACTATTAAGCGTTAAAGACGTACTATTTCGAATCATTCATGGCGTCAGGCTTATGACGTCAGTATTCACATCACTTAGTTGATTATGACGTCATATGACGGATGGATAAACTTGGAAAGGTCCATTATGACATTTGCCAAAATTCAAAGTGGAATAACTGGGGAACATTTCTAGATATAGTGCCATTTTGTATTCGCTTCCTAAGCTGCTATGTTGCCCATCTTAACCCTATGGGTATGGGAAAGCCCATTTTAGAAAGGTTTAACTGAGTGAATAAAACATGAAGATTTTAATAGATATACCAATGTGGAGAATTTGTTAGGCCCTATGTGTAACTGAACAGTGGTATGGTTAATTTCAAAATGGCGGCCATGGTCTACCAGGGAAAATAGCTTTATAATTCTTTCCGTTAATTAAATTCTAGACTACCTCTCTCATGGACGAAACTATTTTGCCCCGTATGGGTCTTCAAATATTTTTGTGAGCAAAAGTAGGAAGAAATTGACCCGGCAACAATGACGTGGTAAGCCCTGGAGCTTGGCGCATAGATAAATGAACCATGTTTGCTACACAGTTTCTGCTTGTGTAGCAAAGCTCTGGGTCAGTAACAATAACTAATCATGTTTATTGCTAAACTGATGAGCAGAGCACCTTTAAGACATCTCTCGCGAATACTAGCTTTTCGTCCATCTTAAGTTGAATAGCTTCGTGAGAAACAAAATTGAAGAATTAAGACTTGTTTTATCTGCACGGAGAAAGCTTTGCCAGTTCTTTGGAAACAGTACATCGGTTGCAACCCGCCGGCCCATGCCATCTCTTCATCTGGATCTAGTTGAACATTTCAGGCTGCTTGGTATGCATTTCATCCCAAATGAGAGCTAACCTCTGAACGTGTGACATTTGTGACTCCAGGTAGTCATCAAACGCCTGCTGACTTAGTCCACAGATATTTTGAGACAATTGCGGCTCCATCTAATATTATTGTTGATACTTTTGGTGACCTGGCAGTGTCTGCGTCAGTGAATTTTTTAAGGCGTGTCAGAATGTCTGACTTAGTCCCACAAAGGATAGTTCTATTACGAGAGAGAAAGGTGGAATGCCTGATTTTCGCGAGAGAAGAAATGGTCCAGATCGCCATCACGATTCTGGCATCCAACGTATAGTTTGGAAAAGAGCGTGCAATCGTTAAATGTTGCTGATAGTTTTTGTGGTAAGCGTCCCTTTCACTTTACTGGACGAGTTGAGCGCAAGGGCAATTTATTCAGTGAATTACATGACATATTGGTTTATTTCTTTCTATCAGTCTCGTGTGTACGTAAGACTTGTATTGAACTTGCCTAGATCTCTTGCTTCTCACACAATATTGGCCATTGTAGGTTAGTTAGATCATTTGTCATAATATTCAGAATGTATGTCCTGTCTTCTTCAAAAGGATTACCAACATCATCAATAACCGACACTAAGGACTTCATATTATTTTTAAATCGAACTTGAAATGAATTAGTTTGTTAGTAATGAAGTACACATTCGACCCTGCTGTGGTCCAGTGAATATGTAAGCTCCTGCACCAGGCGTGACAACTCTGGGCTTGTTAACATCCATCTGTGCTATGCCGCCGGATCTTGCGTCAGTCTAATGGCCCCGTCATTGGCTTTGTCTAAGTTATTGTTTTGTTCATGTACCTGACCAATTGATATTGCGGAGTTCCATAATGTCGCGAATATGAATCGGCAATCATCTAGAGTAGTGCATATGATTTAGTGCAAAAAACCAAGGCCATAACTGAGCCAACGTTTCTATGTACAACGGAAAGTTAGATTCTCGTACAGCTCGCATGAATGGCAAAACCTTAAACTCTAGATCAATGGACTAGTACCAAAATTGTGGATGTTGATGACATCTCACCTCACACCATGATTCAAATGATACAATGTGGGCCAACAGTTGAGGGTACATATGAATCATAAGCTTTACATTGGAGGCTATACAGATGTGCGTACCTTGTTCATGTAACACGACACGCTTTTAGAAATGAATCTGTTAGTCCCGGTGATGATATCCCAGCTTTCTCCAAAAGCATCAGTCCATCCACTTCCTTCCATCCAATGCTGCAATGTCTTCAAGGCGGCCATTTAAATATGTAAACCGACACGCATCAGTACAAACTGGCCTTCGCCATATTCATCTGGCCATCTCCACTAGATTTGTTTAGCAAGTGCACACAAGGGTTGACGACATATTAGAACAGCCGATCATTTGCATGTATCAGTGAAATACCAGTGCCGTGAAAGGAATCAGAATCAGTTGTGGGTGATGGATTATAATCTATATTATGAATGGCTAATGTCGTAAACACACTGCCACATAGATCTGCTGGTGACACAGCGCCTTGCTCTTCAAACTGATCACAGATGGCATTCCTCATATCTGCAGAGATTCGTAAAGCTCTGTCATAAGAAATTGATATATCAAGTTCAAACAGCGTAGCACCGTGAACCTGTATACCAATATAGAGTAGCGGTGGGGTTTCTTGATTCTTCGTGTGAAGTCTATTACTCAATGACAGTCCTTGTCTTTTTGGACTGAATTGAATGTCAGTAATTGGCCAGCTGATAGTGCAGATTGATATTTTGGATTGTTTGCTTGGTCCTTAATGTTTGGCCCATCAAAGATCATACTAACAAGCGATGTGAGAGTGGCTTTCCGGAACACACCATTGAACTCAGGCTGCTCATTAAACATTTCTCTACGGACAATCTTTACTGCTTGGGCCAAACCAATGGATTCGTAATTTGCCGTACACGCAATTTTTAATGCAGAACCTATATCCTCTGCAAATGCAAACAAAACATCTCTGCCGTGAGGTGAAGAAGTTGAGCCAGTAGCTTTCCCTTCAGTCGTGTTGAGTGTATCGACCCCCCCCCACCCACCCCACCACCCCCGTTGACCCCCATTTGGTTTAACATACAGTGGCACCGCTTCTTCAGTTCTTCCAACGTGAACACACTGGTTATATGCTGCTATATATGAAAGCAGGTCAGCCAAAACTATCCCATGAGTTGTATCTAGCATAAAATCATCCAGAGGCTGGTTACTGTATTTTGACTTCACGATTATAAAATGAATTTAGATACCTTCGTTGGTACTTAGCCTCAGCAGCATGTCACTTCTAATAAGCGTAGCTAGATGTTTAGTATCTTACAGTAGAATGGCAGCTGACCACACACGTGAAACCAAACAAGTGTCTGCGTTTGTTTAAGGTCCTGTATCGGATCTTCTTTTTCATAGAAAAAAAAATCTTTTGTTATTTTGCAAAATTACCCCGGGTTATTTATATTTGTTCTGGGAAGAATTTCTCCCTGGAGTTGATCAGACATATGTATTAATATTGGCTCGTCATAAAAAAAATCATTTTGTCTAGTCGTTTTATTTGGCAATTATCTGCAGTTGTGGAAGAATGTTGGCATACCCACATATATGTCCAATGGTTACTACGTCTGAATAGTAATTAATCAGTCCACGGTCACAAGAGACTTATTTCGCTTGCCACTATATGAGAATCCCATTTTTCGGCCATGCCGCCCCATTTATGCTTAGAGAATTGGATGAGCTTCCAATGATGTATGACTTCAATAATATTATGATCCTACTGCTTCATATAAACGGCTTAAAGTGCGGTATATCTGAACATAATAGCAAGTAATACTGTTCGAGCATCTCCTGGCGAGCATACCATCCAGAAGTGCTGCGAACGATGCATTGTGGGAAGACAGTTTCCCAAAATACGTTATTCTGGGAAACGTGTATTCTTAGATAGTGCGATACTGCAATTCCATCAAAGGCAAAACTGGTCCCGCGTATGTCAATAATAGTGGCTCAAATCCAACAGGTGGAACATTTCAAAATAACAAGAAATACATTCTGAATGCGCTGATGGTGACTTGCTCATCTCTGCCCATACGTCTCAAATTATTTCTACAGGTGAACATACGACCTTTCATCGTTATAGTATCATAGAATGCATTTGTTGAGAACCAGTTGCCAAGTAATTCCTGATAGCTGTCACCACCTGTCACAACACGTCACAACCTGGCACCACCTGTCACCACATGCCAACACCTGCCAGCACCGACCAAACACCTGTCACAACCTATCAACAACTGCCAACACCTGTCAACACCTGCCAATACTGATTGAGGACAAACTGACTAGTGATTGCGTCTCTGGGCAATCGATTCGCATAATTGATTTAGTTGAGTCACCGCTGATGACATGTGACCGCCTCGTGTATTCTTGTATCAATAATTCCATGTATTAATGGATAATCTATCTGACGACAATGCCTTATTTAACAATCATGGTGTGTTTTATGGCATCATATATTACGATATAAAGTACGATATAAAATAGGAAAATCATTATAAATCGCTCGTGAATGGCCTAACCTATATCACGCTCGTGAATGGCCTAACCTGTATCATTCTCTATTAGCTATGCGCTGCAACAAAGTAGCCATGTCCTCTGTTCATTGACGCGTGCCAAGCGATTGTTGGGAAGTTACAATGTTCGATGATCCGGGCGATCTATAAGGAAACCGACAAAAGATAATCATTTCCGCCCATTTCCCTGAGTACGCGCGTGACTAATGGATGAGCCTATTGCCGTTGTACTGTCACACCAAAAGAGAGTTTATTAACAATGCATAGCGAATATCAACGATAAAATGTTAACGGTCACCGTTATGCAATATTCTTTTATTGTGTGACGACTGCAGAAATCATCAACTATTGCACGATGAGGTACAGTCATCAAACATCAAATGAAGGGGCCGAGATGCTGCAAAACATTGTCAACACTTAAACATCCGCACCAACAACATGCACTCACCGTACCAAGGTTGGCGATTTTCAGCCCAGCAGTTATATATACTTTAGCTATATAACCATGCCGAAATTCTGTCAATGACCTTTGTTATTCTGTCGATTCGGTCTGGGGTTGTCATCTGGCAATATTCTAGTGACATCACATCATTACTATCATAGAGTATTTGTCGATTCTCCGCGTAGACTACAAAAGGTCACTACAATGAGGGGAAATAAATGTCGCTTTCCTGCTAACTATACCAAATACTGTCAATATAGTAGTATATCAGATCTAGTATATTCCATCAGTCAAAGAATAAATCCTGCTAAGACACTCGTTGTGAACTGTCTATTTCATTTTGATTATTTGTGGATTTAGATCAGACATGCACTGGCTAATGAGGAGGTGGGGTGAACGGGTCCAAGAGATGGAGATGGATAGAAATATAAAGTATGTGAGGAAGAGATGTGAGCAAGAGAAAAGAAAATTGAGAGAGAGAGAGAGAGAGAGAGAGAGAGAGAGAGAGAGAGAGAGAGAGAGAGAGAGAGAGAGAGAGAGAGAGAGAGAGCGAGAGAGAGAGAGAGAGATAGAGAGAGCGAGCGAGAGGGGGAGGGAGAGAGAGAGAGGAGGCGGGAGGGGGGGGATGGAGTTGGAACGGAGTGAGGGAGAGCGGAGTGGCAAGAGAAACATAGAGGCAGAGCGAGAAGGGGTGGGGGAGGAAAACAGATGAAACTCTGATTTTCAAAAAAGACACCATTTTCCACAGAACAGATTTAGATAATTTTAAAAGCCGATTGCTTGGAAGATGTATATGGACTAAATGCATGGTGTGAGCGAGGACATGTCTGAGGAAATGCAGACGTATGGTATCTGAGAGTCTCTGGGTCCAAATACCAGTCGAACATGGCGCTGTAAAATGTGTTTGATTGACAGTTGTTTGGGTGACATAGTTAGCTGTTCATGGCTAGCTTCGTCACCTCGTGCATTTCTAGCACGTCCCTCGGAGAAGAAAACTAGAGACAATACAGGACAGGAGAATCATGAATCACTTAATTTGTTTGGAATATTGGATTCACTAGACACGACTTAGCAGAACACCAAGGTCGCTATAGAATCCGTAAACACACAAACCCCTGAACACGGCTTAGTAGAACACCAGGTCGCCACGGAATTAGTAAATAACAAACCCTGAACACGACTTAGTAGAACACCATGTCGCTATAGAATCCTTAAATAACAAGCCCTGAACACGACTTAGCAGAACACCAGGTCGCTATGGAATCCTTAAATAACAAACCCTGAACACCAGGTCGCCATGGAATTCGTAAATAACAAACACTGAACACGACTTAGCAGAACACCAGGGCTCCATGAATCCTTAAATAACAAACCCTGAGCACCAGGTCGCCATAAAATTCGTAAATAACAAACACTGAAGCAGAACACCAGGTCACTATCATTAAATAATAAACCGTGAACACGACTTAGCAGATCACCAGGTCGCTATGGAATCCATAAATATTAAACCATGGACACGACTTAGCAGAACACCAGGTCGCCTAGGAATCCTTAAATAATAAACTCTGAACATGATTTAGCGGAACACCAGGTCGCTATAGAATCTATAAATAACAAACACTGAACAGGACTTAGTGTAACACCAGGTCGCTCATGAATCCTTAAATAATAAAAACCGAACACGGCTTAGTGGAACACCAGGTCGCTCAGGAATCCTTAAATAATAAACACTGAACACGACTTAGCAGAACACCAGGTCGCTATGGAATCCTTAAATAACAAACCCTGAACTCCAGGTCGCCATGGAATTCGCAAATAACAAACACTGAACACGACTTAGCAGAACACCAGGTCTCCATGGAATCCTTAAATAAGAAACCCTGAACACCAGGTCGCCATGGAATTCGTAAATAACAAACACTGAACACGACTTAGCAGAACACCAGGTCACTATGGAATCATTAAATAATAAACCGTGAACACGACTTAGCAGAACACCAGGTCGCTATGGAATCCGTAAATAATAAACCATAGACACGACTTATCAGAACACCAGGTCGCTATGGAATCCTTAAATAACAAACCCTGAACTCCAGGTCGCCATGGAATTCGCAAATAACAAACACTGAACACGACTTAGCAGAACACCAGGTCTCCATGGAATCCTTAAATAAGAAACCCTGAACACCAGGTCGCCATGGAATTCGTAAATAACAAACACTGAACACGACTTAGCAGAACACCAGGTCACTATGGAATCATTAAATAATAAACCGTGAACACGACTTAGCAGAACACCAGGTCACTATGGAATCATTAAATAATAAACCGTGAACACGACTTAGCAGAACACCAGGTCGCTATGGAATCCGTAAATAATAAACCATAGACACGACTTATCAGAACACCAGGTCGCTATGGAATCCGTAAATAATAAACACTGAACACGACTTAGCAGAACACCAGATCGCTATAGAATCAGTAAATAACAAACACTGAACACGACTTAGCAGAACACCAGGTCGCTATGGAATCCGTAAATAACAAACACTGAACACGACTTAGCAGAACACCAGTTCGCTCAGGAATCCTTAAATAACAAACCCTGAACATGATTTAGCGGAACACCAGGTCGCCTAGGAATCCTTAAATAATAACCACTGAACACAATTTAGCGCAACACCAGGTCGCTATAGATTCTATAAATGACAAACACTGAACAGGACTTAGTGGAACACCAGGTCGCTCAGGAATCCTTAAATAATAAACACTGAACACAACTTAGCGGAACACCAGGTCGCTCAGGAATCCTTAAATAAATAACACTGAACACGACTTAGCAGAACACCAGGTCGCTATGGAATCCTTAAATAACAAACACTGTACACGACTTAGTAGAACACCAGGTCGCTATGGAATCCGTAAATAACAAACCCTGAACACAACTTAGAAGAACATCAGGTCGCTATGGAATCCCTAAATAATACACACTGAACACGACCTAGCAGAACACCAGGTCGCTATAGAATCCTTAAATAACAAGCCCTGAACACAACTTAGCAGAACACCAGGTCCCTATGGAATCCTTAAATAACAAACCCTGAACACCAGGTCGCTATGGAATGCGTAAATAACAAACCCAGAACACCAGGTCGCTATGGAATCCGTAAATAACAAACACTGAACACGACTTAGCAGAACACCAGGTCACTATGGAATCCTTAAATAATAAACTCTGAACACGACTTAGCAGAAGACCAGGTCGCTCAGGAATCCATAAATAATAAACCCTGAACACGACTTAGCAGAACACCAGATCGCTATGGAATGCGTAAATAACAAACACTGAACATGACTTAGCAGAACACCAGTTCGCCCAGGAATCCTTAAAGAACAAACCCTGAACACGATTTAGTGGAACACCAGGTCGCTCAGGAATCCTTAAATGATAAAAACTGAACACAATCTAGCGGAACGCCAGGTCGCGATGGAATCCGTAAATAACAAACATTGAACAGGACTTAGTGGAACACCAGGTCGCTCAGGAATTCTTAAATAATAAACACCGAACACGACTTAGCAGAACACCAGGTCGCTATGGCATCCTTAAATAACAAACACTGTACACAACTTAGTAGAACACTAGGTCGCTACGGAATCCATAAATAACAAACTCTGAACACGACTTAGAAGAACATCAGGTCGCTATGGAATCCTTTAATAATAGACACTGAACACGGCTTATCAGAACATCAGGTCGCTATAGAATCCTTAAATAACAAGCCCTGAACACGACTTAGTACAATACCAGGTCGCTACGTAATCCTTAAATAACAAACCTTGAACACCAGGACACTATGGAATCCGTAAATAACAAACCCAGAACACCAGGTCGCTATGGAATCCGTCAATAACAAACACTGAACACGACTTAGCAGAACACCAGGTCGCTATAGAATCCGTAAATAATAGACACTGACCACGACTTAGCAGAACACCAGGTTGCTATAGAATCCTTAAATAACAAGCCCTGACCATGACATAGCAGAATACCAGGTCACTACGGAATCCTTAAATAACAAACCCTGAACACCAGGTCGCTATGGAATCCGTAAATAACAAACCCAGAACACCAGGTCGCTATGGAATCCGTAAATAACAAACACTGAACACGACTTAGCAGAACACTGGGTCACTATGGAATCCTTAAATAATAAACCCTGAACACGAATTAGCAGAACACCAGGTCGCTATAGAATCCGTAAATAACAAACACTGAACATGATTTAGCAGAACACCAGGTCGCTATGGAATCCGTAAATAACAAACACTGAACATGACTTAGCAGAACACCGAGTTGCTATGGAAGCCGTAAATAATAGACACTGACCACGACTTAGCAGAACACCAGGTTGCTATAGAATCCTTAAATAACAAGCCCTGAACATGACATAGCAGAACACCAGGTCACTACGAAATCCTTAAATAACAAACCCTGAACACCAGGTCGCTATGGAATCCGTAAATAACAAACACTGAAAACGAATTAGCAGAACACCAGGTCGCTATAGAATCATTAAATAACAAGCCCTGAACATGACATAGCAGAACACCAGGTCACCACGGAATCCTTAAATAACAAACCCTGAACACCAGGTCGCTATGGAATCCGTAAATAACAAACACTGAACACGACTTAGCAGAACACCAGTTCGCTCAGGAATCCTTAAATAACAAACCCTGAACATGATTTAGCGGAACACCAGGTCGCCTAGGAATCCTTAAATAATAAACACTGAACACGATTTAGTAGAACACGAGGTCGCTATGGAATCCGTAAATAACAAGCCCTGAACACAACTTAGCAGAACACCAGGTTGCTATAGAATCCTTAAATAACAAGCCCTGACCATGACATATCAGAACACCAGGTCACTACGGAATCCTTAAATAACAAACCCTGAACACCAGGTCCCTATGGAATCCGTAAATAACAAACCCAGAACACCAGGTCGCTATGGAATCCGTAAATAACAAACACTGAACACGACTTAGCAGAACACTGGGTCACTATGGAATCCTTAAATAATAAACCCTGAACGCGAATTAGCAGAACACCAGGTCGCTATAGAATCCGTAAATAACAAACACTGAACATGATTTAGCAGAACACCAGGTCGCTATGGAATCCGTAAATAACAAACACTGAACATGACTTAGCAGAACACCGAGTTGCTATGGAAGCCGTAAATAATAGACACTGACCACGACTTAGCAGAACACCAGGTTGCTATAGAATCCTTAAATAACAAGCCCTGAACATGACATAGCAGAACACCAGGTCACTACGAAATCCTTAAATAACAAACCCTGAACACCAGGTCGCTATGGAATCCGTAAATAACAAACCCAGAACACCAGGTCGCTATGGAATCCGTAAATAACAAACACTGAAAACGACTTAGCAGAACACCAGGTCGCTATAGAATCCTTAAATAACAAGCCCTGAACATGACATAGCAGAACACCAGGTCACCACGGAATCCTTAAATAACAAACCCTGAACACCAGGTCGCTATGGAATCCGTAAATGACAAACACTGAACACGACTTAGCAGAACACCAGTTCGCTCAGGAATCCTTAAATAACAAACCCTGAACATGATTTAGCGGAACACCAGGTCGCCTAGGAATCCTTAAATAATAAACACTGAACACGATTTAGTAGAACACGAGGTCGCTATGGAATCCGTAAATAACAAGCCCTGAACACAACTTAGCAGAACACCAGGTCGCTATGGAATCCTTAAATAGCAAACCCTGAACACCAGATCGCTATGGAATCCGTAAATAACAAACACTGAACATGACTTAGCAGAACACCAGTTCGCCCAGGAGTCCTTAAAGAACAAACCCTGAACACGATTTAGTGGAACACCAGGTCGCTCAGGAATCCTTAAATGATAAAAACTGAACACAATCTAGTGGAACGCCAGGTCACGATGGAATCCGTAAATAACAAACATTGAACAGGACTTAGTGGAACACCAGGTCGCTCAGGAATTCTTAAATAATAAACACCGAACACGACTTAGCAGAACACCAGGTCGCTATGGCATCCTTAAATAACAAACACTGTAGACAACTTGGTAGAACACTAGGTCGCTACGGAATCCATAAATAACAAACTCTGAACACGACTTAGAAGAACATCAGGTCGCTATGGAATCCTTTAATAATAGACACTGAACACGACTTATCAGAACACCAGGTCGCTATAGAATCCTTAAATAACAAGCCCTGAACACGACTTAGTACACCATCAGGTCGCTACGGAATCCTTAAATAACAAACCTTGAACACCAGGACACTATGGAATCCGTAAATAACAAACCCAGAACACCAGGTCGCTATGGAATCCGTGAATAACAAACACTGAACACGACTTAGCAGAACACCAGGTCGCTATAGAATCCGTAAATAACAAACACTGAACACGATTTAGCAGAACACCAGGTCGCTATGGAATCCGTAAATAACAAACACTGACCATGACTTAGCAGAACACCGAGTTGCTATGGAAGCCGTAAATAATAGACACTGACCACGACTTAGCCGAACACCAGGTTGCTATAGAATCCTTAAATAACAAGCCCTGAACATGACATAGCAGAACACCAGGTCACTACGGAATCCTTAAATAACAAACCCTGAACACCAGGTCGCTATGGAATCCGTAAATAACAAACCCAGAACACCAGGTCGCTATGGAATCCGTAAATAACAAACACTGAAAACGACTTAGCAGAACACCAGGTCGCTATAGAATCCTTAAATAACAAGCCCTGAACATGACATAGCAGAACACCAGGTCACTACGGAATCCTTAAATAACAAACCCTGAACACCAGGTCGCTATGGAATCCGTAAATAACAAACACTGAACACGACTTAGCAGAACACCAGTTCGCTCAGGAATCCTTAAATAACAAACCCTGAACATGATTTAGCGGAACACCAGGTCGCCTAGGAATCCTTAAATAATAAACACTGAACACGATTTAGTAGAACACGAGGTCGCTATGGAATCCGTAAATAACAAGCCCTGAACACAACTTAGCAGAACACCAGGTCGCTATGGAATCCTTAAATAACAAACCCTGAACACCAGGTCGCTATGGAATTCGTAAATAACAAACACTGAACACGACTTAGCAGAACACCAGGTCGCTATGGAATCTGTAAATAACAAACACTGAACATGACTTAGCAGAACACTGGGTTGCTATGGAAGCGGTAAACAATAGACACTGACCACGACTTAGCAGAACACCAGGTTGCTATAGAATCCTTAAATAACAAGCCCTGAACATGACATAGCAGAACACCAGGTCACTACGGAATCCTTAAATCACAAAACCTGAACACCAGGTCGCTATGGAATCTGTAAATAACAAACCCAGAACACCACGTCACTATGGAAGCCTTAAATAATAAACCCTGAACGTGACTTAGCAGAACACCCGGTTTCTATGGAATCCGTAAATAACAAATACTGAACACGACGTAGCAGAACACCAGGTCGCTCATGAATCCTTAAATAATAAATCCTGAACACGATTTAGCAGAACACCAGGTCGCTATGGAATCCATAAATAACAAACACTGAACAGGACTTAGTGGAACACCAGGGCACTTAGGAATCCTTTAAAAATAAACACCGAACACGACTTAGTAGAACACCAGGTTGCTATGGAATCCTTAAATAATAAACACTGAACACGACTTAGCAGAACACCAGGTCGCTATGGAATCCGTAAATAACAAACACTGAACATGACTTAGCAGAACACCTGGTTGCTATGGAAGCCGTAAATAATAGACACTGACCCCGACCTAGCAAAACACCAGGTTGCTATAGAATCCTTAAATAACAAGCCCTGAACATGACATAGCAGAGCACCAGGTCGCTATGGAATCCGTAAATAACAAACACTGAACATGACTTAGCAGAACACCGGGATGCGATGGAAGCTGTAAATAATAGACACTGACCACGATTTAGCAGAACACCAGGTTGCTATAGAATCCTTAAATAACAAGCCCTGAACATGACATAGCAGAACACCAGGTCACCACGGAATCCTTAAATAACAAACCCTGAACACCAGGTCGCTATGGAATCCGTAAATGACAAACACTGAACACGACTTAGCAGAACACCAGTTCGCTCAGGAATCCTTAAATAACAAACCCTGAACATGATTTAGCGGAACACCAGGTCGCCTAGGAATCCTTAAATAATAAACACTGAACACGATTTAGTAGAACACGAGGTCGCTATGGAATCCGTAAATAACAAGCCCTGAACACAACTTAGCAGAACACCAGGTCGCTATGGAATCCTTAAATAACAAACCCTGAACACCAGATCGCTATGGAATCCGTAAATAACAAACACTGAACATGACTTAGCAGAACACCAGTTCGCCCAGGAGTCCTTAAAGAACAAACCCTGAACACGATTTAGTGGAACACCAGGTCGCTCAGGAATCCTTAAATGATAAAAACTGAACACAATCTAGTGGAACGCCAGGTCACGATGGAATCCGTAAATAACAAACATTGAACAGGACTTAGTGGAACACCAGGTCGCTCAGGAATTCTTAAATAATAAACACCGAACACGACTTAGCAGAACACCAGGTCGCTATGGCATCCTTAAATAACAAACACTGTAGACAACTTAGTAGAACACTAGGTCGCTACGGAATCCATAAATAACAAACTCTGAACACGACTTAGAAGAACATCAGGTCGCTATGGAATCCTTTAATAATAGACACTGAACACGACTTATCAGAACACCAGGTCGCTATAGAATCCTTAAATAACAAGCCCTGAACACGACTTAGTACACCATCAGGTCGCTACGGAATCCTTAAATAACAAACCTTGAACACCAGGACACTATGGAATCCGTAAATAACAAACCCAGAACACCAGGTCGCTATGGAATCCGTGAATAACAAACACTGACACGACTTAGCAGAACACCGGGTCACTATGGAATCCTTAAATAATAAACCCTGAACACGACTTAGCAGAACACCAGGTCGCTATAGAATCCGTAAATAACAAACACTGAACACGACTTAGCAGAACACCAGGTCGCTATGGAATCCGTAAATAACAAACACTGAACATGACTTAGCAGAACACCGGGTTGCTATGGAAGCCATAAATAATAGACACTGACCACGACTTAGCAGAACACCAGGTTGCTATAGAATCCTTAAATAACAAGCCCTGACCATGACATAGCAGAACACCAGGTCGCTATGGAATCCGTAAATAACAAACCCAGAACACCAGGTCGCTATGGAATCCGTAAATAACAAACACTGAACACGACTTAGCAGAACACTGGGTCACTATGGAATCCTTAAATAATAAACCCTGAACACGACTTAGCAGAACACCAGGTCGCTATAGAATCCGTAAATAACAAACACTGAACAGGATTTAGCAGAACACCAGGTCGCTATGGAATCCGTAAATAACAAACACTGACCATGACTTAGCAGAACACCGAGTTGCTATGGAAGCAGTAAATAATAGACACTGACCACGACTTAGCCGAACACCAGGTTGCTATAGAATCCTTAAATAACAAGCCCTGAACATGACATAGCAGAACACCAGGTCACTACGGAATCCTTAAATAACAAACCCTGAACACCAGGTCGCTATGGAATCCGTAAATAACAAACCCAGAACACCAGGTCGCTATGGACTCCGTAAATAACAAACACTGAAAACGACTTAGCAGAACACCAGGTCGCTATAGAATCCTTAAATAACAAGCCCTGAACATGACATAGCAGAACACCAGGTCACTACGGAATCCTTAAATAACAAACCCTGAACACCAGGTCGCTATGGAATCCGTAAATAACAAACACTGAACACGACTTAGCAGAACACCAGTTCGCTCAGGAATCCTTAAATAACAAACCCTGAACATGATTTAGCGGAACACCAGGTCGCCTAGGAATCCTTAAATAATAAACACTGAACACGATTTAGTAGAACACGAGGTCGCTATGGAATCCGTAAATAACAAGCCCTGAACACAACTTAGCAGAACACCAGGTCGCTATGGAATCCTTAAATAACAAACCCTGAACACCAGGTCGCTATGGAATTCGTAAATAACAAACACTGAACACGACTTAGCAGAACACCAGGTCGCTATGGAATCTGTAAATAACAAACACTGAACATGACTTAGCAGAACACTGGGTTGCTATGGAAGCGGTAAACAATAGACACTGACCACGACTTAGCAGAACACCAGGTTGCTATAGAATCCTTAAATAACAAGCCCTGAACATGACATAGCAGAACACCAGGTCACTACGGAATCCTTAAATCACAAAACCTGAACACCAGGTCGCTATGGAATCTGTAAATAACAAACCCAGAACACCACGTCACTATGGAAGCCTTAAATAATAAACCCTGAACGTGACTTAGCAGAACACCCGGTTTCTATGGAATCCGTAAATAACAAATACTGAACACGACGTAGCAGAACACCAGGTCGCTCATGAATCCTTAAATAATAAATCCTGAACACGATTTAGCAGAACACCAGGTCGCTATGGAATCCATAAATAACAAACACTGAACAGGACTTAGTGGAACACCAGGGCACTTAGGAATCCTTTAAAAATAAACACCGAACACGACTTAGTAGAACACCAGGTTGCTATGGAATCCTTAAATAATAAACACTGAACACGACTTAGCAGAACACCAGGTCGCTATGGAATCCGTAAATAACAAACACTGAACATGACTTAGCAGAACACCTGGTTGCTATGGAAGCCGTAAATAATAGACACTGACCCCGACCTAGCAAAACACCAGGTTGCTATAGAATCCTTAAATAACAAGCCCTGAACATGACATAGCAGAGCACCAGGTCGCTATGGAATCCGTAAATAACAAACACTGAACATGACTTAGCAGAACACCGGGATGCGATGGAAGCTGTAAATAATAGACACTGACCACGATTTAGCAGAACACCAGGTTGCTATAGAATCCTTAAATAACAAGCCCTGAACATGACATAGCAGAACACCATGTCACCACGGAATCCTTAAATAACAAACCCTGAACACCAGGTCGCTATGGAATCCGTAAATAACAAACCCGGAACACCAGGTCGCTATGGAATCCGTAAATAACAAACACTGAACATGACGTAGCAGAACACCAACCAGGTCACTATGGAAGCCTTAAATAATAAACCCTGAACGTGACTTAGCAGAACACCAGGTCCCTCAGGAATCCTTAAATAATAAACGCTGAACACGACTTAGAAGTACACCAGGTCGCTATAGAATCCGTAAATAACAAACACTGAACATGACTTAGCAGAACACCAGGTTTCTATGGAATCCGTCAATAACAAACACTAAACACGACTTAGCAGAACACCAGGTCTCTCAGGAATCCTTAAATAATAAATCCTGAACAAGATTTAGTAGAACACCAGGTCGCTATGGAATCCATAAATAACAAACACTGAACAGGACTTAGCAGAACACCAGGTCCCTCAGGAATCCTTAAATAATAAACGCTGAACACGACTTAGAAGAACACCAGGTCGCTACAGAATCCGTAAATAACAAACACTGAACATGACTTAGCAGAACACCAGGTTTCTATGGAATCCGTCAATAACAAACACTAAACACGACTTAGCAGAACACCAGGTCTCTCAGGAATCTTTAAATAATAAATCCTGAACAAGATTTAGTAGAACACCAGGTCGCTATGGAATCCATAAATAACAAACACTGAACAGGACTTAGTGGAACACCAGGTCACTCAGGAATCCTTAAATAATAAACACTGAACACGACTTAGCAGAACACCAGGTCGCTATGCAATCCCTAAATAACAAACACTTAACATGACTTAGCAGAACACCGGGTTGCTATGGAATCCTCAAATAATATACACTGAACACGACTTAGCGGAACACCAGGTCGCTCAGGAATCCTTAAATAACAAACACTGAACATGACATAGCAGAACACCAGGTCACTACGGAATCCTTAAATAACAAACCCTGAACACCAGGTCGCTATGGAATCCGTAAATAACAAACCCAGAAGACCAGGTCACTATGGAATCAGTAAATAACAAACACTGAACATGTCTTAGCAGAACACCAGGTCACTATGGAAGCCTTAAATAATAAACCCTGAACGTGACTTAGCAGAACACCAGGTCCCTCAGGAATCCTTAAATAATAAACCCTGACCACGACATAGCAGAGCACCAGGTCGCTATGAAATCCGTAAATAACAAACACTGAACATGACTTAGCAGAACACTGGGTTGCTATGGAATCCTCAAATAATAAACACTGAACACGACTTAGCGGAACACGAGGTCGCTCAGGAATCCTTAAACAACAAACACTGAACATGACATAGCAGAACACCAGGTCACTACAGAATCCTTAAATTACAAACCCTGAACACCAGGTCACTATGGAATCCGTAAATAACAAACCCAGAACACCAGGTCGCTATGGAATCCGTAAATAACAAACACTGAACATGTCTTAGCAGAACACCAGGTCACTATGGAAGCCTTAAATAATAAACCCTGAACGTGACTTAGCAGAACACCAGGTTACTCAGGAATCCTTAAATAATAAACCCTGAACACGACTTAGCAGAACACCAGGTCGCTATAGAATCCGTAAATAGCAAACACTGAACATGACTTAGCAGAACACCTGGTTGCTATGGAAGCCGTAAATAATAGACACTGACCCCGACCTAGCAAAACACCAGGTTGCTATAGAATCCTTAAATAACAAGCCCTGAACATGACATAGCAGAGCACCAGGTCGCTATGGAATCCGTAAATAACAAACACTGAACATGACTTAGCAGAACACCGGGATGCGATGGAAGCTGTAAATAATAGACACTGACCACGATTTAGCAGAACACCAGGTTGCTATAGAATCCTTAAATAACAAGCCCTGAACATGACATAGCAGAACACCATGTCACCACGGAATCCTTAAATAACAAACCCTGAACACCAGGTCGCTATGGAATCCGTAAATAACAAACCCGGAACACCAGGTCGCTATGGAATCCGTAAATAACAAACACTGAACATGACGTAGCAGAACACCAACCAGGTCACTATGGAAGCCTTAAATAATAAACCCTGAACGTGACTTAGCAGAACACCAGGTCCCTCAGGAATCCTTAAATAATAAACGCTGAACACGACTTAGAAGAACACCAGGTCGCTATAGAATCCGTAAATAACAAACACTGAACATGACGTAGCAGAACACCAACCAGGTCACTATGGAAGCCTTAAATAATAAACCCTGAACACGACTTAGAAGAACACCAGGTCGCTATAGAATCCGTAAATAACAAACACTGAACATGACTTAGCAGAACACCAGGTTTCTATGGAATCCGTCAATAACAAACACTAAACACGACTTAGCAGAACACCAGGTCTCTCAGGAATCCTTAAATAATAAATCCTGAACAAGATTTAGTAGAACACCAGGTCGCTATGGAATCCATAAATAACAAACACTGAACAGGACTTAGCAGAACACCAGGTCCCTCAGGAATCCTTAAATAATAAACGCTGAACACGACTTAGAAGAACACCAGGTCGCTACAGAATCCGTAAATAACAAACACTGAACATGACTTAGCAGAACACCAGGTTTCTATGGAATCCGTCAATAACAAACACTAAACACGACTTAGCAGAACACAAGGTCTCTCAGGAATCCTTAAATAATAAATCCTGAACAAGATTTAGTAGAACACCAGGTCGCTATGGAATCCATAAATAACAAACACTGAACAGGACTTAGCAGAACACCAGGTCCCTCAGGAATCCTTAAATAATAAACGCTGAACACGACTTAGAAGAACACCAGGTCGCTACAGAATCCGTAAATAACAAACACTGAACATGACTTAGCAGAACACCAGGTTTCTATGGAATCCGTCAATAACAAACACTAAACACGACTTAGCAGAACACCAGGTCTCTCAGGAACCCTTAAATAATAAATCCTGAACAAGATTTAGTAGAACACCAGGTCCCTATGGAATCCATAAATAACAAACACTGAACAGGACTTAGTGGAACACCAGGTCACTCAGGAATCCTTAAATAATAAACACTGAACACGACTTAGCAGAACACCAGGTCGCTATGCAATCCCTAAATAACAAACACTTAACATGACTTAGCAGAACACCGGGTTGCTATGGAATCCTCAAATAATATACACTGAACACAACTTAGCGGAACACCAGGTCGCTCAGGAATCCTTAAATAACAAACACTGAACATGACATAGCAGAACACCAGGTCACTACGGAATCCTTAAATAACAAACCCTGAACACCAGGTCGCTATGGAATCCGTAAATAACAAACCCAGAAGACCAGGTCGCTATGGAATCCGTAATTAACAAACACTGAACATGTCTTAGCAGAACACCAGGTCACTATGAAAGCCTTAAATAATAAACCCTGAACGTGACTTAGCAGAACACCAGGTCCCTCAGGAATCCTTAAATAATAAACCCTGAACACGACATAGCAGAGCACCAGGTCGCTATGAAATCCGTAAATAACAAACACTGAACATGACATAGCAGAACACCAGGTCACTACAGAATCCTTAAATTACAAACCCTGAACACCAGGTCACTATGGAATCCGTAAATAACAAACCCAGAACACCAGGTCGCTATGGAATCCGTAAATAACAAACACTGAACATGTCTTAGCAGAACACCAGGTCACTATGGAAGCCTTAAATAATAAACCCTGAACGTGACTTAGCAGAACACCAGGTTCCTCAGGAATCCTTAAATAATAAACCCTGAACACGACTTAGCAGAACACCAGGTCGCTATAGAATCCGTAAATAGCAAACACTGAACATGACTTAGCAGAACACCTGGTTGCTATGGAAGCCGTAAATAATAGACACTGACCCCGACCTAGCAAAACACCAGGTTGCTATAGAATCCTTAAATAACAAGCCCTGAACATGACATAGCAGAGCACCAGGTCGCTATGGAATCCGTAAATAACAAACACTGAACATGACTTAGCAGAACACCGGGATGCGATGGAAGCTGTAAATAATAGACACTGACCACGATTTAGCAGAACACCAGGTTGCTATAGAATCCTTAAATAACAAGCCCTGAACATGACATAGCAGAACACCATGTCACCACGGAATCCTTAAATAACAAACCCTGAACACCAGGTCGCTATGGAATCCGTAAATAACAAACCCGGAACACCAGGTCGCTATGGAATCCGTAAATAACAAACACTGAACATGACGTAGCAGAACACCAACCAGGTCACTATGGAAGCCTTAAATAATAAACCCTGAACGTGACTTAGCAGAACACCAGGTCCCTCAGGAATCCTTAAATAATAAACGCTGAACACGACTTAGAAGAACACCAGGTCGCTATAGAATCCGTAAATAACAAACACTGAACATGACGTAGCAGAACACCAACCAGGTCACTATGGAAGCCTTAAATAATAAACCCTGAACACGACTTAGAAGAACACCAGGTCGCTATAGAATCCGTAAATAACAAACACTGAACATGACTTAGCAGAACACCAGGTTTCTATGGAATCCGTCAATAACAAACACTAAACACGACTTAGCAGAACACCAGGTCTCTCAGGAATCCTTAAATAATAAATCCTGAACAAGATTTAGTAGAACACCAGGTCGCTATGGAATCCATAAATAACAAACACTGAACAGGACTTAGCAGAACACCAGGTCCCTCAGGAATCCTTAAATAATAAACGCTGAACACGACTTAGAAGAACACCAGGTCGCTACAGAATCCGTAAATAACAAACACTGAACATGACTTAGCAGAACACCAGGTTTCTATGGAATCCGTCAATAACAAACACTAAACACGACTTAGCAGAACACAAGGTCTCTCAGGAATCCTTAAATAATAAATCCTGAACAAGATTTAGTAGAACACCAGGTCGCTATGGAATCCATAAATAACAAACACTGAACAGGACTTAGCAGAACACCAGGTCCCTCAGGAATCCTTAAATAATAAACGCTGAACACGACTTAGAAGAACACCAGGTCGCTACAGAATCCGTAAATAACAAACACTGAACATGACTTAGCAGAACACCAGGTTTCTATGGAATCCGTCAATAACAAACACTAAACACGACTTAGCAGAACACCAGGTCTCTCAGGAATCCTTAAATAATAAATCCTGAACAAGATTTAGTAGAACACCAGGTCCCTATGGAATCCATAAATAACAAACACTGAACAGGACTTAGTGGAACACCAGGTCACTCAGGAATCCTTAAATAATAAACACTGAACACGACTTAGCAGAACACCAGGTCGCTATGCAATCCCTAAATAACAAACACTTAACATGACTTAGCAGAACACCGGGTTGCTATGGAATCCTCAAATAATATACACTGAACACAACTTAGCGGAACACCAGGTCGCTCAGGAATCCTTAAATAACAAACACTGAACATGACATAGCAGAACACCAGGTCACTACGGAATCCTTAAATAACAAACCCTGAACACCAGGTCGCTATGGAATCCGTAAATAACAAACCCAGAAGACCAGGTCGCTATGGAATCCGTAAATAACAAACACTGAACATGTCTTAGCAGAACACCAGGTCACTATGAAAGCCTTAAATAATAAACCCTGAACGTGACTTAGCAGAACACCAGGTCCCTCAGGAATCCTTAAATAATAAACCCTGAACACGACATAGCAGAGCACCAGGTCGCTATGAAATCCGTAAATAACAAACACTGAACATGACATAGCAGAACACCAGGTCACTACAGAATCCTTAAATTACAAACCCTGAACACCAGGTCACTATGGAATCCGTAAATAACAAACCCAGAACACCAGGTCGCTATGGAATCCGTAAATAACAAACACTGAACATGTCTTAGCAGAACACCAGGTCACTATGGAAGCCTTAAATAATAAACCCTGAACGTGACTTAGCAGAACACCAGGTTCCTCAGGAATCCTTAAATAATAAACCCTGAACACGACTTAGCAGAACACCAGGTCGCTATAGAATCCGTAAATAGCAAACACTGAACATGACTTAGCAGAACACCTGGTTGCTATGGAAGCCGTAAATAATAGACACTGACCCCGACCTAGCAAAACACCAGGTTGCTATAGAATCCTTAAATAACAAGCCCTGAACATGACATAGCAGAGCACCAGGTCGCTATGGAATCCGTAAATAACAAACACTGAACATGACTTAGCAGAACACCGGGATGCGATGGAAGCTGTAAATAATAGACACTGACCACGATTTAGCAGAACACCAGGTTGCTATAGAATCCTTAAATAACAAGCCCTGAACATGACATAGCAGAACACCATGTCACCACGGAATCCTTAAATAACAAACCCTGAACACCAGGTCGCTATGGAATCCGTAAATAACAAACCCGGAACACCAGGTCGCTATGGAATCCGTAAATAACAAACACTGAACATGACGTAGCAGAACACCAACCAGGTCACTATGGAAGCCTTAAATAATAAACCCTGAACGTGACTTAGCAGAACACCAGGTCCCTCAGGAATCCTTAAATAATAAACGCTGAACACGACTTAGAAGAACACCAGGTCGCTATAGAATCCGTAAATAACAAACACTGAACATGACGTAGCAGAACACCAACCAGGTCACTATGGAAGCCTTAAATAATAAACCCTGAACACGACTTAGAAGAACACCAGGTCGCTATAGAATCCGTAAATAACAAACACTGAACATGACTTAGCAGAACACCAGGTTTCTATGGAATCCGTCAATAACAAACACTAAACACGACTTAGCAGAACACCAGGTCTCTCAGGAATCCTTAAATAATAAATCCTGAACAAGATTTAGTAGAACACCAGGTCGCTATGGAATCCATAAATAACAAACACTGAACAGGACTTAGCAGAACACCAGGTCCCTCAGGAATCCTTAAATAATAAACGCTGAACACGACTTAGAAGAACACCAGGTCGCTACAGAATCCGTAAATAACAAACACTGAACATGACTTAGCAGAACACCAGGTTTCTATGGAATCCGTCAATAACAAACACTAAACACGACTTAGCAGAACACCAGGTCTCTCAGGAATCCTTAAATAATAAATCCTGAACAAGATTTAGTAGAACACCAGGTCCCTATGGAATCCTCAAATAATATACACTGAACACAACTTAGCGGAACACCAGGTCGCTCAGGAATCCTTAAATAACAAACACTGAACATGACATAGCAGAACACCAGGTCACTACGGAATCCTTAAATAACAAACCCTGAACACCAGGTCGCTATGGAATCCGTAAATAACAAACCCAGAAGACCAGGTCGCTATGGAATCCGTAAATAACAAACACTGAACATGTCTTAGCAGAACACAAGGTCACTATGAAAGCCTTAAATAATAAACCCTGAACGTGACTTAGCAGAACACCAGGTCCCTCAGGAATCCTTAAATAATAAACCCTGAACACGACATAGCAGAGCACCAGGTCGCTATGAAATCCGTAAATAACAAACACTGAACATGACTTAGCAGAACACTGGGTTGCTATGGAATCCTCAAATAATAAACACTGAACACGACTTAGCGGAACACGAGGTCGCCCAGGAATCCTTAAACAACAAACACTGAACATGACATAGCAGAACACCAGGTCACTACAGAATCCTTAAATTACAAACCCTGAACACCAGGTCACTATGGAATCCGTAAATAACAAACCCAGAACACCAGGTCGCTATGGAATCCGTAAATAACAAACACTGAACATGTCTTAGCAGAACACCAGGTCACTATGGAAGCCTTAAATAATAAACCCTGAACGTGACTTAGCAGAACACCAGGTTCCTCAGGAATCCTTAAATAATAAACCCTGAACACGACTTAGCAGAACACCAGGTCGCTATAGAATCCGTAAATAGCAAACACTGAACATGACTTAGCAGAACACCAGGTTTCTATGGAATCCGTAAATAACAAACACTGAACACAACTTAGCAGTACACCAGGTCGCTCAGGAACCCTTAAATAATAAATCCTGAACACGAGTTAGTAGAACACCAGGTCGCTATGGAATCCATAAATAACAAACACTGAACAGGACTTAGTGGAACACCAGGTCGCGCAGGAATCTTTAAATAATAAACACTGAACACGACTTAGCAGAACACCAGGTCACTATGGAATCCTTAAATAACAAACACTGTACACGACTTAGTAGAACACCAGGTCACTACGGAATCCGTAAATAACAAACTCTGAACATGACTTTGAAGAACATCAGGTCACTATGGAATCCTTAAACAATACACACTGAACACGATTTAGCAGAACACCAGGTCGCTATAGAATCCTTAAATAACAAGCCCCGAACATGACTTAGCAGAACACCAGGTCGCTATGGAATCCTTAAATAACAAACCCTGAACACCAGGTCGCGATGGTATCCGTAAATAACAAATCCAGAACACCAGGTCGCTATGAAATCTGTAAATAACAAACACTGAACATGACGTAGCAGAACACCAGGTCACTATGGAAGCCTTAAATAATAAACCCTGAACGTGACTTAGCAGAACACCAGGTTCCTCAGGAATCCTTAAATAATAAACCCTGAACACGACTTAGCAGAACACCAGGTCGCTATAGAATCCGTAAATAACAAACACTGAACATGACTTAGCAGAACACCAGGTCGCTATGGAATCCGTAAATAACAATCACTGAACACGACTTAGCAGAACACCAGGTCGCTCACGAATCCTTAAATAATAAATCCTGAACAAGATTTAGCAGAACACCAGGTCGCTATGGAATCCATAAATAACAAACACTGAACATGACTTAGTGGAACACCAGGTCACTCAGGAATCTTAAATAATAAACACCGAACACGACTTAGTGGAACACCAGGTCGCGCATGAATCCTTAAATAATAAACACTGAACACGACTTGGCAGAACACCAGGTCGCTATGGAATCTGTAAATAACAAACACTGAACACGACTTAGCAGAACACCAGGTCGCTATGGAATCCGTAAATAACAAACACTGAACATGACTTAGCAGAACACCAGGTTTCTATGGAATCCGTAAATAACAAACACTGAACACGACTTAGCAGAACACCAGGTCGCTCAGGAATCCTTAAATAATAAATCCTGAACTCGATTTAGCAGAACAACAGGTCGCTATGGAATCCATAAATAACAAACACTGAACAGGGCTTAGTGGAACACCAGGTCACTCAGGAATCCGTAAATAATAAACACTGAACACGACTTAGTGGAACACCAGGTCGCGCAGGAATCTTTAAATAATAAACACTGAACACGACTTAGCAGAACACCAGGTCACTATGGAATCCTTAAATAACAAACACTGAACACGACTTAGCAGAACACCAGGTCGCAATAGAATCTGTAAATAACAAACACTGAACACGACTTAGCAGAACACCAGGTCGCAATAGAATCTGTAAATACCAAACCCTGAACACGACTTAGTGGAACACCAGGTCGCTCAGAAATCCTTAAATAATAAACACTGTACAAGACTTAGCGGAACACCAGATCGCTCAGGAATCCTCAAATAATAAACACTGAGCACGACTTAGCGGAACACCAGGTCGCTCAGGAATCCTTAAATAACAAACACTGAACACGACTTAGCATAACCCCAGGTCGCTCAGGAATCCTTAAATAATAAACACTGAACACGACTTAGCGGAACACCAGGTCGCTATGGAATCCGTAAATAACAACGGTTGGTTTGGCAGAACCATACATAGCTTGCAAAAGTACAACTTACCACGTGCTTCACGGAATGGGGAAAATTAGTCCAGGAAGCTTGTACTAAAATCTCATTAAATTACACCAATCTCAAGTCCTGATTAATAATCACCCATGCACTGCCTTGTCAGCTGCCATATTTCAGCGAATGCATGTTAAGCGGGCCTGTGTGACAGTTACATTACTACTCAGATGATAAGATTTAGACTCACGTGTATCTTTAAAGATGCTGGTCACGCTCCCGAAATTAGTCATAATAAGAAAAATTAAATCAATTAGTGACCAAGACAATTAATTAATAGGAAAGTTACTTACAAGAAAATTAGTTTAAATAAAATTAATGACAAAGAAAATTAACTACTGAGAAAATTGACCAAGAAACAACTAATTCCCTACCCAATCCAATCTGAACTCAACCAGAACGATATTGGCTCAACATGTATCATCAATAAGATGCATGTGCTGAGACAGTGCATAAAATTACAGAGAATAAGATCGAGATGTTTTCTCGAAAAGAATGGATCCGATTTGTTGGTATCACAATCACAATTGAAAGAGAATACTCCATCATGAAGCTGGAATACTCCGTCAAGTGTAGGAATTGTGTTTTTGATGGATGTATTATTTAATAAACATTCTGTTTAATATTTTGAAACTAATTTAATGAGCACTATTGCACCCATTTAAATGTCCTCGTCAGGTGGCAGTGAAGTCTCTGGTGGGTAGCAGACTTTCTCAACAACAGAAGACAAAGAGTAACAGTTAATGCTTCCTGCTCCAACTGATCACCAGTGCTTGGTGGGATACTGGTTTTGGGGCCAGTGCTGTTCGTTATTAACCACATGCCACAAGTTGCTCAAAAGAAAGATACCTGGCGATTTAATGCGTCCAAATGTAAATATTAAGTCGATGTATATCAAGTTAGAGAACAGTCAGGAGATCACTCTAGAAGACACCATCTGCGAAAAGGACCTGGACTTTTACATTGACGATAGTCTAAGATTCAGACAACATGTTGAGACAGCAGTGAACAAAACCAACAAGATCCGTGGTATGATACGATGATCATTTGTCTACCTGGTATGAGGGGAGCCAACATGTCAAAAAGCCTCTATTTAAGGAGTTTACCTATCGGAAAGAGATAGGTTGAGAGCTATGCATTTTTTTTAATTCTCACATATATCCTGTTTGTGAAAAACGCCTGTTAGTGAAAATATATGGGCTGAAAAAACGAGATATTAGCATGTTTATAGCCCTATTCTCACTTTACCAAGATATTGAGGCAGATGTACATTATACCGATAGTTTTAATATTTTGTATCCTAGGAAATACTTTGTTCTAGATAGATACAATCATGATTTCATTAAAAAAAACTATTTTTACATATAAATGTGCCATTTTTTCTACATTTTGTCAGAAGTACAACTAATTATATGATCGCCTCGTGAAATTGTTTCAATCTATTGTTTATCATAGTACCTAAATATAAGCCTATATATCTCACCTACATTCTGAGATATTGGCAAGTCAAATTGGTGGAAGTACTACAGAGTTATAAGCTCCAAATTACCCCTACCCCCACCCGCCTACCCAGAATAGTATGTGCAGTAAAATTGCCTCAATATTAATCTGGTTGCTTATGTAGTATTTTCGCTAGAGTTTTTTTAGATTTGTAATTATACATTTTTAAAAGCTTGAGAAATGTTGAATTGGTAAACCAATATTGCTAATTTACTACAAAACTGCACAAAATTATATCACAGTGCTGCTAAAACAGAAGGATTTTTCTTATATAATCGTCTTCAGGTTCGTATATCAACGACACGCATCACTTCTGGTCAAAGGAGTCTTCCTAATTATTGCACTTGGTGTTAGCACTAATATTCAATGTCCTAAAGTTCAAATTCAGTCGGCCATAAATGCATATAAAGTAAATTTGATGCTCACGGCAAATTACCGGTAATTACCTGATTAAGGGACCAGTCCTGCTAGCAAATATTACTTATTAATATTTTCCCAACTCGTAAAAATAGACAGAAAGCTCTTAGACTATAAATAAATAATCGACCGCTCTAGACTCAGATGCCTCTTGATCATATTCAGTCAGTAAGTTACTGCCATAAGTCATTAAACTTATCACAAGATAATCACTAAATAATGAAAACCAAAGTGAATCCTTCAGAGTTGTTATCTTGAGTGGCGTACACGCTCTGTTGTCCCATACTATAACACTTATGTTAAGTGACCTGGTTAATGTTTCTATATATCATTATAATTTACACTGCTGTATCACAGTCTATTAGTTTATCTAGATGGTTAAAATATGAATATCTCCTGGTCCATAATATGTCTTCTTAAAGGTTAACTAACCTCATCTCTTGATAGCTATCCAGGTTGTAAATATGGGATTGTCTTGTGGGAAGTCATGACCCTGCAGGATAAAATTCACGTAAAAGACCCAAAAGAAATCATGTTTTGAAAATACCAGATGAGCTAAAAGTCCAGGTGAGCTAAAGATGGATGCCGTAGCATTGCATCAGTAATATTTATATACATACAATTCGAGTTGGAAGGTTATGATGACTAAGCGTACCGTGGCTGAGTCGACCACCCGTTATTTATAAATATGTGTCAATCATTGGGACGGTGGAGAGTCGAGCCAGCCAGGTCATCTCTTTATATGTAATAGAAGTGTACTAATGTTAAATGGATAGGCTGCTGTTTATGGCATTGCATAACCAGCAGATGAGATTAATATAATAATGTTGGAATAGGATGATTTAATTGGAAAGGATTCTATGGTTCTGAGTTGATGTGTATTTGAAAATGATTTAGATAAAAGTTGTGCTGCTTAGCCGGCATTTACTTTTATGATATTCAGCAGTCATTGATAGTTGTAGTTTTGGAAATAATTAATGTTTAGTGGCAAGTGTTGGGATCATGAATTATGAGAATAAATTGAACGTAACTGATTGACACGGTTGATGATATGACGTAAGCACTCTAGTATTTGATCGTGGGCTAGAACAACACCATCTGGTAATGAATCATCCAGCACGTGTGCCTAGCACCCTAGGATTCTCGAGACATGACATGGACATTGTAGCGTCCTTTAGGAATTCATAACAGAATCGAACTTTATTGATAAACTATATGCCACTTATTTTATGGTATACAACAACAACACATACCAGAATGTTGTTAGTTAGATGACAGATCGCATCAAACCAGAACCGGTTCCCACTGCTTTGTCAATGTGAGGCACAATCTTCTATGAAGGATTGGGCAGAGTATGATTGGTCAGAATGACGTCATAACCAATCAGGGTCAATCAGACTCTGCAGTAAAGAATTATAAAGAATAGAGTTGTGCGTCAGGCCAGTGAGGGAGGAATCACTGATTGGCTGAAAAGACCAATCAGTTATCAGGTCAGAACTTCTAGGAAGAGATAAGCAGAAGTTGATTGGTGACTTTATTGTCCGGCCAATCAAGGTGTGCTTATCGGGTGCCTAGAAGAGTTGTAAGAATAGATTCTGAGAGAAGTTATACATTTCTGCGAAATAAATGTAAAGATTGGAAAGTCCAAATTGGGCTATGAAAGAAGGTACTTCTCTCGGAATAAGTTAGTCTCTGATTCACCAAGCAATCGCAAACATTGCTGCTTGGTTTAAGCTGTGGTTGTTATGCGTAACGAAGCTTGCTGTAGGATAGGTTAGAATAGGATTAGGTTAATTTTGCTTGGTAGCTTTAAGTACATCATATTGTACTAAGTGTTCTTTGTATGAGCGATCTTGCTCAACCATTCAAACAGTTTATATAGTGTAAATAAAGTCTTTTATCTTACGTATATGTAAGACCAGTAGTTTGTCAGTTTGTTAGGAATCTAGTCGAGCTGGGAGAAACGCTCAGTCCTTACCAGGATCTTGATCAGTCAACTTAGGCCCAGCAGTCAGAAATAAATATCGCCACTTTACCATCAGTCAGACGAGGCGAGCCGACTGCAGCTACTTTTCCCCTCCTCATTACCGGCGACGTTGTCGCAGCAACACTTAGAAGTTTCCGGTAACGAGCGGGAGTGACCAATTCATATCGACGATCGATCTTAGTAAGTGTGCTTGGAAGCCACGCCCACCCCGAAAATCTTCAAGGTGTCTAACATGCCACTCATTTTTCCATTTCATTTATTACACCCAGACTTTTACAAGTATGTGGGGGAACATATAAACATATGCACATGTGAACAGACATAATACGAGCATAATACGATACCACAACCACAACTACTACATTATATAATAATAATAATAATAATAATAATAATAATAATAATAATAATAATAATAATAATAATAATAATAATAATAATAATAATAACAATAATTATTAGTATTTTTATTATTATTACTATTATTATTATTATTATTATTATTATTATTATTATTATTATTATTATTATTATTATTATTATTATTATCATCATCATTATTATCTTCACTATCATCATTTTCATCATTATAATTATTATCATCATTATTATTATTATTATTATTATTATTATTATTATTACTATTATTATTATTATTATTATTATTATTATTATTATTATTATTATTATTATTATTATTATTATTATACAATAGTTATTATTGAGGTCATCAGGCGGGGGTAGGGGATGGGGTGGGGGTGGAGTTAATGTCGGACATCAAATGTTCAGATATATACTGCTAATTATAATAATATCTGTATATTATATATCTATTCGCCACATCGTGTCAGTTACGCGCCCACCCACATTCCCACTCAGTGACAAGTCGCCTACTCGGCCATCGCCGTCATGCGGGGTGGCTTCTCGTTGTTTATAAGTATGGCTGGTGGCATCCGGAAACAATATGGCAATTCAATTCGCGAGAGCGACCCCCCCCCCACCCCACCCCCACCACATCCAACCCACCTCCTCCCGCGACCATAAAAAAGCAATTAAAAATAATTTAGTTAAACATCGACATATGAACATAATAATCTTTATCCGCATTTGTTCAGCAGTATTCCTTATATATTCACTATTAGTCACTCAACCCTTCCCTGTCATCACGAGTAACCTTTCGTCCGTTCTCGATTCCGCGAAAAAGCGAAAGAGAATCGAGGAGTGGGGCCAGGTTTACAAAATTAAGTATAACAACCCCTCGCCCTCCCGCCAGTTCACCCTTCCCTGACATCACGAGTCACCATTCGTCCGTTCTCCTCGAGTCCGCGAAAAAAACGAAAGAGAAACGAGGAGTGGGCCAGGTTTACACAATTAAAGTATAACAATACCACCCCACCCCCACCATATCACGCTTTCCTCGTTAATTGTCTGGTTGCTGAATTCCTGCAGACTGCATCTTCCATGGGTACCAGATCTTACATTGCTTATCATCATGAGCCTAATAAACGTAGTAGTAGTAGTAGTAGTAGTAGTAGTAGTAGTAGTAGTAGTAGTAGTAGTAGTAGTAGTAGTAGTAGTAGTAGTAGTGGTAGTGGTAGCGGTAGCGGTAGCGTTAGCGGCAGCGGCAGCGGCAGCTGTCGTCGTCGTCGTTGCTGTTGTTGTAGTAGTAGTAGTAGTAGTAGTAGTAGTTGTTGTTGTTGTTGTTGTTGTTGTTGTTGTTGTTGTTATAGCGGTAGTAGTATGGGTAGGCCGTGTGTTTGCCCCGATTATAGATATTGTCATTGTCATAGTCATGGCAATTAGCTGTAGGTGTTATCATTTGGAAAAATGTTTCATAATTTTTCTAATAAAAAGACACATTTTTTAAGTAATGCTAGCTTTTTAGTGTCCAATAGTTGTTGCATTTTGAAGTAATTCGGTCTGTTTCTATAATATAAAGGTAAGTATGATTTCCGATCATCAGAGAAATAGGTGCATATAAAAAGGTAATGGTATTCATCGGCAATATCGTTTGTATTGCATAATGCGCATTTACGATCTATTTCTGGTGTATTGGTCCACCTGCCAGTTTCAATTGGCAGGCGATGATTTGAGGTTCTAAATTTGCAAAGCGCTGTTATATTCATTTAGTATTGTTAAAAACCTTTCTACACACCATTCTGTCTTATATATATTATACACTGTTTCTTTCGATGATCTGTTTATTTCACCCTCCCATTGCTGTATAAACTGGTCGATTAGTCGTTGCTTTATCTGGTTTACAGTAGTCTTTTTTATCGAGTACTTGTTGTGTGGTCCACAGAAAACCGAATCCTGTATCGTTTAATATTGTTTCAATATATTTTATCCATGGGTATTGTACGCCTTCCTCCATATAGTGTTTATACATGTAGTTATAAAGTTTAAATGAGATTTTATTTTGACTGCCCATTAAAACTGTAGCCCAACATTTGAACATTCTGCATTTGATAGTGATTTGGATTGGGTACCTTCCAGATTCACCATACACCATAAACGATGGGGTAGTCTTCTTTATTTTTAGTACTTGTTTTATGAAACTGCAGTGCAATTGTTCTACGTGTTGGGCTAATTTTCGTAGCCCCATACTTCGCTGCCATAAAGAGCAACCGGAATAATGGTTGCGTCAAAGAGTTTAATTTGGCAATTTACCGATAGATCGAGATTTGCGATTCGACGATTCAGATCATACATGGCTTTCTTACACTGATCATATTGATGCTTTATTGTATCAATAAACCTACCATTTTTAGTGAAGTTTATTCCTAAATATTTATAGGTTTCCTTTACTTCTACATTCCCTGTTCCTAAGCTAAATAATTCCTCGGTGGCCTTACATCTATCAAAACTAATTATTTTAGCTTTGTCTACATTTATTTTCAGATTCCACATGGTACAGTATTTGTAATATTCATCCAGCATGGCTTGTAGGTCTATCCTTTTGTCAGCCATAATAACTGTATCATCAGCATAGATCAGAGCTAACATTTTCAGATATATGTTTAGATTTCCCATAATTTTAATACCGTTACATTGGTGATTCTCGAGATAATCCGTTAGGTCATTTAAATATAAACTAAAGAGAATCGGGAACAGGTTTTCGCCCTGCCGAACTCCCCATTTGCATATAATCTCAGGAGAAGTTTCATCGTTAAGGACAATTTTGGATTTTATGTTGCTGTACATATTTTTAATAACAGCCAGGACTTTGCCGTTAATATTTTGTTTGATTAGTTTATCCCATAAGGCTTCTCTCCATATCGTATCAAAAGCCTGTGCAGGTGATTTTAAGCCTTTTCTCATGACGCTAAAGAAAGATATTCAGGCTTTAGTAGCTAAATGTTGGTACATTTCTACACCATATGATGACTGTCATGATTTACTTTTTAACCAATCAGAAAAAACATAGCGTGTCCGACTCGGTATATACGCTCAGTAATAGAGGTGCCATCTATAGTTTAACAACGTATTGTAAAATCAATCATGCAGGTAAGCTGTTGAATATATTGAAACAAATTTGACTGGAAGTTGTTGCTGCCTTAGGCAGCAACAACTTCCAGTCAAATTAGTTCCAAAATATTCAACAAGATGAGTAATAAAGAATGTAATGCATCGGCACTTACATGACATCACACACAATCGCTTGTGGAGACAAAATGGCGGCGATCACTGTTCAATATTTACTTGATATTACAAAGCAGATAATTATGATACAGCTAGGGAATGTGACAGGATATGAATGATATGGACTCTATAAACCATAATCTATCGGTCAAATATAACATTTAAGAAGATATTAGCATCCCTTTAAGCCTCGCATAACATTGCCACTGCCATCACGCTCACCAGTCAATATGTTGCCCTGAGGACCCTCGTCGTCATTATATTGTGTAGTGCACATACGTAGATCTGTGTATGAAGGGTTTGCCGATTTGCAGGAAGACGTTCGCAAGGAACAGTTTGTCTTGCATGGACAAATGGCCACCTCAATGCAATTTGATGCTGTAAACGGTTGCCTTATATGTGATAAAGAACGAGATTCTAAAGGAAAACGTGAATTGTATAAAATAACTGAATACAAGGGATTTGATGAAAAAGGTTTGCGCTGTATAATTAATAGTATATTGAAATGTATAAAACTAATTTGTTTCTGCATAGCTATATATATATATATGTGTGTGTGTGTGTGTGTGTGTGCGTGCGTGCGTGCGTGCGTGCGTGCGTGCCTGCCTGCCTGCGTGCGTGCGTGCGTGCGTGCGTGCGTGCGTGCGTGCGTGCGTGCGTGCGTGCGTGCGTGCGTGCGTGCGTCGGTCGTGTGGTGTGGTGTGGTGTGGTGTGGTGTGGTGTGGTGTGGTGTGGTGTGGTGTGGTGTGGTGTGGTGTGGTGTGTGTGTGTGTTTGTGTTTGTTTTGTGTGCGTGCGTGCGTGCGTGGGTGCGTGCGTGCGTGCGTGGGTGCGTGCGTGCGTGCGTGCGTACGTGCGTGCGTGCGTGCGTGTGTGTCTCTATATATATATATTGCCAATTAGAAAAATTTATGAAAAGAAATTAATTTTAATTTCACTATGCTGCGGCGAGAAGCAGAATGGAGGTAGGGATACTGAACATCTTTAAGGCCCTATGTTGCCAACCAATAATTCGTAATAGACAAATAATATTTCAAAACCTAGCCAATATATGTAGGGTGTTTCTGGGAATGTATCGCCATTTTGTCTCCATTAACATTCCAACAGCTAATTATTTAGTAATTCTGCTTACAATTGTATCAACCGTTTGATAAAATTTGTCATTCTTTGGCCATATATGAATTAATGAACTTGAAATTACCAGCCCTATTGTAATATAATCACCTATGTGTATAACACCCAATATGAGTTCATCTTGGCATTTAGTCTGTATTGCCTCAGATCTTAAAAGCTGTTAGAATTCAGAGTTTACAGTGGAAATGTAAAATGCTGAAATCTTGATTTTGCAAGGCAAACATTATTGCTAACAGGCATGTTTCCCAAGGCACACTCTCACGTGAATAGAAAAAACGGTGATATAAACTGTATTTCTACAATATTTAGGTAAAACATCATTTTCTAACCTTGCCCCCCCCCACCCCATCCCACCCCACCCCACCCCGCTATGGAGGCCAACATGCTTGTGAAGCTGTACAAAAACCTAGTGAGACACCATCTAAAATATGGGAAAGATGGATGGTCTCCCATGTACAAAAAGTTATCTGGCTAAGTGAGAATGTTCAGCGTCGAGCAACAAAACTGATAGTGGGATTGAAAGATCCCATGTTAAGATCGCCTGATGGCACTAAAGCTGCCAAGTTTGATATACCGGCGCTTGCATGGCGACCTAATTTAGACATACAAATATGTTCATGGCATCTATGATGTAAATCGTGAGAATCTGTTTCGACCCAGGGACGTACATCGCACGAGAGGCCACAGCTACAAACTGCTAAAGAAAAACTTTAAAGGCAACACACGGAAATGATTAATCGGTATCCATGTCACAAATTACTGGAATGGTCAACTTGAGTCTGTTGCCACGGCTCCTACGCTTACCACCTTCAACGAAAGACTCGACAAGCTCTACAAAGATCAGATGTTCAAAACTGAATCTCCCATCGATGCTCTGAGAAGCCATTTCCTGCATTCTGAGTTGCAAGCAACATCTGGCACCACCAAACAGCTTCTGCAGTGGTCTCGAGAAATGTCAATTTGTAGACCAAAAGAGGAATATTCTTGATATCTGATAATTCAGGAATCGAGGGATCAATTTCTAGCTCTATATATAGCGTTTCTAGTTAAGCACCCCGACGTTTTGCGCGTGTTGGGATCGATTTGTATACCTTGAACTCTGACTTCTGAGCATCCGAATTTCAAGGTAACTATATCGGTAACCTGTTACATAGTTACATAGTCCTTTCTGCTGCTGATTAGGCTAGACAGCATGGAGCAGATCTTCGTTGTCTTCTTATATGGCTTGAGTAGGGTTTCTTTTTACCTGTCGTACATGTCAAATATCAAAGATATTCCTCTTTTGGTCTACAAATGGACACTCAGAATGCAGGAAATCGCTTCTCAGAGCATCTAATTTTTCAAAATATTTCACATGAGAGGACACACCCAACCCACTTCAAGCACCTTTAAAGAAAACGGCCATCCTAGACCGCTCCATACCAATATCGTTCATTGAACAAGAATGCACTGTTTAGTTGTGGAAGATTCTGGAGACGATGAACACCCGTGGTTGTAGATTGTCAAGGCCCTAGCTAGAAAATGTGTTTGCAACGAAACAAACCAAAAGCCAAATGAGGTCTCTTTAAATAGCCAATTTTATATTTATTTAGTCAATAATAATGACAATATTGTTTTAGGGATGAGGACAATTTTGTTTTAGCCACTAAGAGAAAGAAAATTTCTATTAGCCAATTTTTAGCTTTGTCTAACGGGTAGATTGGGCCCTGACTACTCTAGAATTGGCAATTTCCATAACGCACGCCTGTTCCCATGCACAAAAATGCACTTGCTTGACTCAAGGAACTTAAAAAGTTATTGAATGAAAATCTATCTTCGTCTCTGGTGTAGTGCTGACCACTACCACAACCACCGCCGCTTCCACCGCCACCACCACCTCAACCACCTCCACCACTATCACCACCACCACCACCACCACCACCACCACCACCACCACCACCACCACCACCGCCGGCACATTCACAACCATCAACACCGTCACCAACACCACCACCAACAACACCACTACCAGCACAACACCCACCCTTACACCACCACCACCACCACCACCACCACCACCACCACCACCACCACCACCACCACCACCACCACCACCACCACCACCACCGCCGCCGCCGCCGCCGCCACCACCACCACCACCACCACCACCACCCAATGGCACCCATACACTACCTCCAGCGTGACAATCACCAGCGCCACCGCCGGCGGGAGAGTGAGAGAGAGCCGGAGAGAGAGCGCTGGAGAGAGAGAGAGTGTGAGAGAGAGAGAGAGAGAGGGGGGAGGGAGGGAGGGGGGGAGGGCGGAGGGCGGGCGGGCGGGCGAGCGAGAGGGAGGGAGGGAGGGAGCGAGCGAGCGAGCGAGAGAGAGAGAGAGAGAGAGAGAGAGAGAGAGAGAGAGAGAGAGAGAGAGAGAGAGAGAGGGACAGAGGGAGGTAGAGAGAGCGGGAGAAAAGGAGAGTGGAACTGGAAAGGGGAGGGAGGGAGGGGAGGGGGAGGAAAGAGAGAGAGGGAGAAGAAAGAGAGAGAGGGAGAAGAGAGATAGTGAGAGAGAGAGAGAGAGAGAGAGAGAGAGAGAGAGAGAGAGAGAGAGAGAGAGAAAAGGAGAGCGGAGCGGGAGGGAGGGAGGGGGGGGGAGGGAGGGGGGAGAGAGAGAGCGCACGCGCATACACATGGGTGCAACACAGTCATACATTCACGCACTCACTCACTCATGCGCGTCAATACACGCACATACGCAAACACGCTCGCAAGCAAGCAAGGGCTAGCGCACGTCCGTGCGCACCAGCACGCGCGTTCACGCACATTCGCTCACTCGCTCTGCTTAATATATCGGTACCTCGTTTCAAAAAGTCTGCATCATAGTTCTCTGAGTATGAAGATGCTATTAAAGTTAACAGAACAAATCCATAGAGTGAATATCTGCCACTGGTGTATTTCCGGCTGTTATTGGCACCTATAGTTCTGCTTTTAGCCATATCCATCCAAAAGTGTGTTCAATGGAAATTCTTTGTTGTTTTTGTTTAAATTAAATTCAGCATCAACCCTTCTATACTATATGTCAATTAACAGTTAGCACATACCGATTTAAAACTTGTCAAACTTTAATAACATAAAAAAACTCACAAAAAGACGAAGAAACTTGATGTCAAATGAATATAATGAATTGTTGTCAAATGAATATAAGTTTTGCCAGCGTCAATAAATATTTGTATAAATTGTCTGATCATTATTTCACAAGCTTTCATTCGCTCTTGAAAATGACAGCAAGCTTCGCCCAGGGTCTGCTGATTTCAGCCACATGGTTTCCAAGAAGCGCAGCTTGGTGTCACAGAGGCACCACCGCGCGCATGTTGGCGCTTATGACGCTCAAAGCCCGCGTGAAAAATAAGCCCGGATAACTGGGTTTGTTTAGGAGCGTAATCACATTATTAAATGTTCACATGGCGCGGTAGCGGGCTCGCAGTCAGCCGGCAAATGTGTAATATCCGCCAATAGCTGCTTCCTTGTTGGACCAATGAAAAATAAATTCTCTGAAAACCGATAATAGAATCTGAGCGCTGAATGACTGATTCGGTGGTTGCTCCCCGCGCATAGCTTCATTACGCTGGGATTCCCCTAAATCAACGTTCAGAGAAAAACTGGTGGCTGGTACCGCCGCCAACAAGCATTTGAGTTACTAGATCCTAGTTATTAATGCATACTAAAATTTGGTGGGAAGTTAGATACTAGATCCTAGATACTAAATGGTTACTAAACTTTGGTGTGAAGTCAGTTACTAGATTCTAGTTACTAAATGGCTACTAAACATTGTGAAGTTAGTTACTGGTATCTGGGAGCCAGTTACTAAACTTTTTCTTCAAAATCTTCGCAAATTCGTATGTAAAAACATTAGTAACTGGTATGTGGGAGCCAGTAAATAAACTTTTTCTTCAAAGTTTTTTCAAATTCGAATGTGAAAACTTTAGTAACTGGTATCTGGGAGTCAGTTACTAAACTTTTTCTTCAAAATTTTCGCAAATTCGGATGCGAAACCCTTAGTAACTGGTATCTGGGAGCCAGTTAATATTCATTTTCTTCAAACTTTTCTCAAAATCGGATATTCATTCTGAATATGATCCCATATTTTAAACAGGTTCATGTGACTGTTTCGGTGCGGGGTGTACATTCGCGTATGTTGAGTGCGTGTATGCTGGATGCCTACAAGAGGTATTACAGACGTGAGCGCATGAGTGAGGGGGATTGCCACGTTTCCAACGACCACGAGATAGTCCATCACTGAAGCGTGAGCTGGGTTCGCCGGTTAAGTAGTTCTAATTGATTAATATTAATTTTCTACATCACAGTGAGTGCATACTTCAGCACCGACAATTAACATATGCGTGCGTGCGTGCGTGCGTGCGTGCGTGCGTGTGCTGTTTGCCTACGCCAGGCAAGACAGACGTGAGAGCATAAAGAAAGGGGATTGCTACTTTTCCAACTACGGAGAGATAGTCCAGCACTGAGGCGTGAAACAGCCTTGCGTTCCATAGGGAAAACACAACAAAACGTTCTGCTAGAATTCCTCTGCAGAAAATATGTTATATGGAACGATGCGTTTTGTTGGAGCACTCTGTTATTTCGCGAATCATGTTTGGATGTGACTTGCCAAAAGCAAAACATATTTTCAATCTGTGACGTGATGGTCCTTTCCAGAGTACCCACCCATCATATGACGTCATAATGAACTGCGTGATGTGTGCAATGACATCATAATGAATGACGTCATGAATGATGTCGATAAGTACGTCACGAACGCATATTTGAAGACGGTCCATGCGTTGTTTTACAAATTGTTTGCTCTTACTATTTAATAAATATTCTGTTGACTATTTTGAAACTAATTTGGCTGGGCGCTGTTGCTGCCTATGGCAGCAACAGCACCCAGTCTAATTAGTTACAAAATATACAACAGCTTCCCTGTATAGTTTTCAGGAAATTGATAGCTAGGGCATTCGGGGATCGATCAATCCAAACACGGCGAGGTGTGGGTGGAGCTTAGCTAGTGATGGGCGGGGCATAGCTAAAAATGGCAGGGTCCATTGCACGCGAAACAACGTCATATGTCACAGAGGCATACTGTTACTGTATCTGTAATTCCAGCCACTGTGGGATCACCCGTGAAGTCAGGGTAAATATTCCTCTTTTTCTTCTGACATCCCTTTTGAGAGGCTTAGCGCTCGTGTCGGCAATCAAGTATAATATGGTCAGATTTAAATTAAAACAGCAACTAAAGATCTTTCAATGGACCTTTACATTTTTAGCTATGCCCCGCCCATCACTAGCTAAGCTACACCTCGCCGTGTGGCAGCAACAGCGCCCAGTCAAATTAGTTTCAAAATAGTCAACAGAATATTTATTAAATAGTAAGAGCAAACAATTTGTACAACAACGCATGGACCGTCTTCAAATATGCGTTCGCGACGTACTTATCGACATCATTCATGACGTCATTCATTATGATGTCATTCTACACATCGCGCAGTTCATTATGACGTCATATGATAGGTGGGTACTCTGGAAAGGTGAATTATAGTTTTCTAGCATCAACGGTGTGTTAATTCTTGCATTTAAAAGACAGTTCATATTAACAGCTGGTACATTTACATGTACATTCCAGTCATTTAAAAGCTAGATAATAGGGGGGGGGGGGGGGTGGGGTGGGGGGAGATACAAGCTGATCCATAGCATTACTTCTAATACTATGCAGTGCATAGCAGAGAAAACGGGTGATTCTAGCAATTTGTGTTGAGTTTTTTGGAGATAGTTGAAGACGGTGCTCTGACTTCATATTTTCATGATCTAAAATTAGCTGTGCTACAAGTGAAGGAGTCACCATAATGTTCTTGATGGTGTCTGGGTGATTTTCGTCTTGCAGTATGATTTGAATGTTATTTATGTAGGATTTCTGCAGTTTTCGGTCGCTTTGCAGGTTACTAGAAAATGAATTCTATCCTCAGGAGCCTCGCGACAAAGCAGGCATGTATCCGGCGTGTTATGCTGATTGAAGCGAGCTCGATTTGATTGAAATGTATTTGATCCAGTTAATAATTTCGCTTTTATGGCAGCACGCCTAGCATCTCTAACGTTATTATCAACTGAGCTCCAACAATGGTGAACTGATCCCACCGCACATGAGCTAATACACAAGTACTTCAGAGATGACTTCATTAGCGATTCATCGTGTCTTTGTGCTTGGACTGCAGTATTAATTGCGTCTTGTACATTTGATTTCCATTTATCTTTTGTAGGAGTGTTATGAATCAGCTCATATATGCTTGGTAACTCATATTTGTGAAGGATACTACGACAATCAGAGCACCAACTGTTGCTGTTGATGTCTTTCATAGTGATTTGCCCGGCCGCTATTTGATGCTCAATAGTATTCCTTTCTGAAAGGATATTGCGAAGAAGGATTAGTTTCCTGCTATCAAGTTCAGCTTGGACTGGTCTTACACCAAGCAAACTCAAAAAGGAGACTGATGCTGTGTTTGAAGGATGTGATTGTAGCTGTCGAAGAACTGATCGCTGGAATTGTTCAAGGTCATTAATAGCTACTTGTGTTAGCTTTAGTACTTCTAGGCCATAAAGGAGTCTGGGAAGACAATAGATTTTCCAAATGTGACTAGATACAATAGGACCGCCATGTCCATGTAAGCCAGCACCCATCATTGAGTACAGTGTTCTGTGAATTGAGTTGATCCGCCTTTCAACATTCTCCTTATTCGAGACTGACCGTTCAATTCCAAGGTGTGTTTCACTCACTGACTCTTTGATAATATCTCCCGCTAGTGATATCCTGCCCAACTGTTTCACATGTTTGCTCAATGATATGATAGCAGATTTCTGCGGATTAATGGTATATCTTTCTTCTTTTGTATATCTTTCCACGATGGTGAGAAGCTCCTGCAAGTGATTTGTATTGTCTGCCAATATTGCAATGTCATCTGCACATGTAGGTGCACTGCAGTTGATATGCCCAATCTGTGAACCAATATTTGCGTCTTCAATAATATGTAGCAATTTATTATTGAACTGTTTGTAGTGAATGGATGAGAGTATCCCACCTAGACACGCACCTTGGTATATCTGGAAGGGGTGAGTTGTACACTAGTTCACTTTGACGGCTGTCTGGGCATCCGAGTACATCTTTCGCAAAAGTGAGGAATGCCATACAGCATCAAAGGCTTTGCATGCATCTAATGTTACTAACAATAGTGGTTCATGTTTGTCCTTGGCCTCATTTTGTAGTTTTGTAATCATCAGGGCTGTGTTTATGGATGACGATTTTTCAGTAAACGCTCTTTGGAAGTTAGACTGTTCAACATCATGGAACGACTTTGTCCTCTATAGTACAACTTTCTCAAGGACTTTTCCTATGATTGATAATACCGTGATCCCTCTATAATTCGTTGCTAATCAACTATCTTTGCCCTTCTTTAGAATTGGTGTGAGCACGCCTTGCTTCATGCCAGTTGGCATATATCATGTTTTAATTTTGTAAATCATAAGATCTGCCAAGAGCTGTATGACGGCAGGTGGGACATACCTTAGATGTTTTGCAGTTAAACCAGCTGGATCTGCTGCTTTGCTCGGTTTCAGGCCTACAATTATCTTGCGAATTTCACTGACATTGGCGTTTTACAGCTCTGAATATTTGGATGCTGATGACACATCTCTTCGATTAATGCTCTATCCAATTCCACCATACCCGTGTACACTTGATCGAACTCTATGTTCTTGATAGGTGTAGCTAAGGCACTGAAGTGCTGACTGAACGCGTGTAGTATATCAGAAGCATCTGTTAACACTTTGTCATTGTGTGTCAGTTGGGTAATATCATGTGTTGGGCTGGTACGTTGTTTGGCTATAAGCCTGAAAAGTTTGTTTGTCACATTCGTCTGCTGCCATAATTTCATTGAGATGTTTTATTCTGCTTTGATTTATACCAAGTCGAATAGTCATCCTCATATTGGCACGTGCTTTCTTTCTAGCGAGATTTACATTGTTTTCTTGTTTGGTTAGCCTGCCATTTTCTACCCATATCTTGTGAGCTACTTTACTGTTGTTTATGGCTTGGGCAATTTCTGGGCTCCATATTCGAATACCTTTTGCATGTTTCTTTCCGACTGATTTGACAATCCCAGTGGCAGTAACAGATGCTTCATACATTTCTTTTGGGAGACGGTTCAGCAATAGTCCTGCATCTAAATGAGAAGTAATTTCCGAGATGATTTTGAACACTGAAGAAGTTATACCCCCATACATAGTAGTATCACATTTATTCCATCTGATCTTTGATCGAGTATCAGAATTATTTCTTACTTGTTGCGACGGAGCCTCGTTCTTGATGAAACTGATATTAATGGAAAAAGTAATATCAGTATGATCTGATAAGTTCAAGAAGTGCTTATCACTTATAATGACACCACGTACAATGCTACTGGCACAATCTTTATACATCCAATAATCAATCTGAGAAGTAAGTTTTCCACTTTCTGAACAAAACGTGGGCTGTCCAGGATAGTTGCATGGAAGTTCTAGGCTATGGTCATTCATGAATCCCATTAGTAGTGTTTCTCTTCTAATTCCTTGGTCTCTGTGTAGTGACGCATTGAAATCACCTGCTTGCAAGATGTCATGAGTAGACTTGAACGTTTCGATTATTTCATGAAGTTCGTCAAGTACACCTGTGAACTCTGCTTCTGAAGCTGTTGAGGATCTAAATGGCATATAAACATTTATATTGCAAAGAGGGATATCAGCCAAGAGTTCGATTGTAGTGATTCGGACGGTTCCATCAGGGAGCTTGTTAATATGTGTATTGAATTTCTCCGGCCATATGATCGCAGTACCCCCCCCCCCCCCCCATACCTTCTAGGTGCTTGCATAGGAGATAAAGGTTCTTTATCATCACAACATTTTGCAAGTAGATCTGAGTTATTGAAGACATCGGATTGTAATTGAGTTTTATATTGGTACAGCCAATGCTCTTGTATTATGATTATGACATTCTGTCTTGCTAGAAACTGTAGGAATTTCATATTTGTGTCGGCATTCTTAGCATTAATGGAAATTAAGGTTATCCTTGTGTCATTTGGATTCTGTATCGCAATATCGCATTCCGTTCTCTGGATGCCTCCCTGGTTTGTAGAGGTAGCATTAGTTGGATTGCACTTGGTGTGATGAACCTAGGTTTGAAGTTTGGTTGTGAAATGATTTAGATGATGAAGCAGAATGAGTTACTGATGCATCATTGTGTGCCGTGTTACTGGCTATGATCGTATGATCGGGTAATGCTTCGGTATCTGTGGTTGGTCTACAAGATGCGGGCCCTGGAAGCTCACACGATTTTGTTGGAAGGGAGCTGAATGATGGATATAGTTTTGGCTCACAGGGTTGACTGTTTCACAATAGTTATCTGATGTGGATGTACATGTCTCTGGAACCGTGGAGGGTGAAAAGACGGCTGATATGACCTCTGCTGCTTTTGCTAATTTGGCCAGTTTGGAGTCCTTTGGGGTGTGTTGTGTAGCATCGGACAAAATCACACCAGACATAATCCCACTGGGCAAGATCCCACCAGACATAATCCCACCAAGACATAATCTCACCCAGACGGATAGGGTTCCGTTTTCAAGAATGGTCGATATATCCTTCAAATCGCTTCAAGAGTAGTAGTAGTAGTAGTAGTAGTAGTAGTAGTAGTAGTAGTAGTAGTAGTAGTAGTAGTAGTAGTAGTAGTAGTAGTAGTAGTAGTTTTTCTTAGTTTTTCTTAGTTTTTAACGCACTGGCTACGCGATGACTTCAATTTCCGTGCTAATCCCACATACGGAGTGACAAGATTCTTGGTTTAGCGGACCAGCTTTCACATCGGATACATGGATACACTGGCGAATTCACAAGAGACTATCTTTTGGATGCACACCTTCTGGTATGAATGCTATGCCCTCATCTGGTCCCCATTATTAGTTTTTAACGCACTGGCAACGCGATGACGTCAATTGCTTTGCTAACCCCGCCTACGGAGTGCACCCCTTAGTTTACTTTGTTGATCATCATTTCCCCAGTCAGGGATTGAACCGCCATCCTGCAATTCTGCATAGCATCAACAACCAGACATCTTTCCACTGGACCACTGCGCCAAGACAAGAATCTTGGTTTAGCGGACCAACTTTCACGTGTCGGATATACTGATACACTGGCGAATTCATATGAGACTATCTTTTGGATGCACACCGTCTGGTGATAGGATAGGGTTCCATTTTCAAGAACGGTCGATATATCCTTCAAATCACTTCAAGAGTAGTAGTAGTAGTAGTAGTAGTAGTAGTAGTAGTAGTAGTAGTAGTAGTAGTAGTAGTAGTAGTAGTAGTAGTAGTAGTACCGGTAGTATCGGTAGTACAGCTGCATCAGCAGCAGAACAGCTTTGCATGTAACTTGTTTGCTGAAAATGTTGGTTAAAAAATTGGGTGAAATAGAGTAATGTTCTATTTTTTCAGCACAGCAAAGTTTTTTGTTGGTACTAACATGGTTGTACTAAGTTCACACAATGCAGCCACCCTCATCCTGTCCGCATCCTTATCAATCAAGCACTGTCTTAAATGACCACACTTAGGCAGTAGCGGATTATAATAGGGGCAGCAGGGGACATTTCCCCCCCCCGGCCCCAAATCTTGACCAGCCCACAATTCTTTCAATCTTAATAAAAATTTCTGAGTGAATAATGTGTTTTCTGCAGTTTCTCTTTTTACAAACAAGGATAGCTATCTGAACATGTCCAAATAGTTATTTTCGTTTGAAAAGAGAGAAATTGCATAACAGGATTATGGTCTTATTGTCTTATTTGTCCATTAGATATTGTTTCAGTATTATTCTTATTAAATAGCGGGTTTTTTTGTTTGTTTTGAGACTTTTCTGATGTTTTAGGAGGCAGATGGTTCATGATTTGTTTATGATTGTATTACAATTTAATATTATTTTTTATCTATGTGCGCTCACCATCTGCACTTCCAGAGGTAAATGTGGCACTTCAGTTGGCTGTTAAATTATTCTACTTTTTAGCTATTTAATTTCATTTTTGTGTTCATTCAGTTTTTTCATCCAGTCCTGTTTTCACAACTGAACGGCTAAAAATATTGAGTGAACAAAAAAATGAAATTAAATGGCTAAAAAGGAATAATTTAACAGCCAACTAATGGTCCATATTTACCTCTGGAAATGCAGGAGATGCCACCTGCGAGCATCTAGATTTCAAAAATTTTCGGGGTAGAATCGCCGGACCCCCCCCCCATTTGGTTTGCCTTTCGTATCCACCCAACTCCACACATATTCTTTGCTGCCCCACCCCCACCCTCGGCCCTGACAAGGCTTAATCCGGCGCTGCCATTAGCGAAACTTATAAAATGGAGGTAGCGTCAGTAGTCCTACATCCCAGTACTCCGACAGCCCAGTAGTCCGACAACCCAGTAGTCCGACAGCTCAGTAGTACGACAACCCAGTAATCTGATAACCCAACAGTCCGACAGACATAAGGTGGTGGTGGAAGTGATGGCAATGAATGATGATGAAGATGATGACGATGAGGAGGACGATAAAACGTTGATAAAATTGAAAATAGCTTAGACACCAACAGTTTCCAGCTATGTAAATAAAGAAGCAAATAAAATTTACTTGAATTGAATTTAATTTAATATGTCAAGGGATGTAATAGATCGCTGACAAGTTGATGACTATTCGAAATGTGACGCCGATATATATGCGGCTTTCTCTACAATCTTGAGTTGATTCCGGTTGGTCCCTAATGGAGTGGCCATAAAACCAGTGGGATTTTCTTGGGTGGGATTTTGTCTTGGTGGGATTATGTCCGTTGGGATTATGTCCGCTGGGATTATGTCCAGGTGAGATTTTGTCTGGTGTGATTATGTCTGGGTAGGATCATGTCTGATGGGATTTTGTCCAGGTGGGGTTATGCCCGGTGGGATTTTGTCCAGTGGGAATGTCCGGTGGGGTTTTGTCCGGTGGGATTTTATCCGAGCATCGTCCCAATAACTCAGAAAGTACTTTATTGTTGCAACGTCTGGACAATTTCCCCAGGTACTAGTTACTAAAGAGACCATGTGGTGAAGCCAAAGGTAAGTAACTGACTCCAAGGTACGAGATAATAAAGTTTTGTCATCCAATTTAAAGAAAATTTTGAAGAAAAAGTTTAGTAACTGGCTCTCGGATACCAGTTACTCAAGTTTTGACATCCAAATTTGCGAAAATTTCGAAGCTAAAGTTTAGTAATAGGCTCCCAGATACCAGTTACTAAAGTATTTACGTCCGAATTTGAGTAAATTTTGAAGAAAAAGTTTAGTAACTGGCTTCCAGATATTACCAGTTACTAAAGTTTTCACGTCCGAATTTGTGAAAATTTCGAAGAAAAGGTTTAATAACAGGCTCCCAGATACAAGTTTTCGCATCCAAATTTGAACAAATTTGAAGCAAATGTTTAGTAACTGGCTACAAGATTCCAGTTACTAAAGTTTTTACATCCGAATTTGAGAACATTTTGAAGAAAATGTTTAGTAACTGGTTCCCAGATACCAGTTTCTAAAGATTTCGCATCCGAAGTTGCGAAAATTTTGAAGTAAAAGTTTAGTAACTGGCTCCCAGATACCAGTTACTAAAGTTTTTGCATCCGAATTGGAAAGATTTTGAAGAAATAGTTTAGTAACTGGCTCCCACATACCAGTTACTAAAGTTTTCGGATCCGAATTTGCAAAAATTTTGAAGATACGGTTTTGTAACTCGCTCCCATATACTCGCTACTAAAGTTTTCGCTTCCAAATTTGAAAAAGTTTTGATGAAAATGTTTAGTAACTGGCTACCAGATACCAGTTACTGGAATATAAAGCATATATATGAGTGAATCTTATGAGTCTATATACATGGGGTGTCTGGAAGTCACAAATTGATCAATCGATGCTGTTGGATTCTTGGACATTTTTTCTCTTCTCGAAAACCAGATGCCAAAATTTTGCAGTTTGAATTAAAATGCTACTCTCTGATGATAAGGCGTAGATACATTTTTGACGATCATTTAAATGTCTGAAGTTGGTACAATCTTTGATCACAAAGTCATATAGCATTTTCCTTTCATGATAATATAGATTACAGTGAATCAGGAAATGTAATTCATCTTCCACATCCCCTTTATCGCACAATGAACATAGCCTGTTTTCTATTGGAGTCTTAGGTCTAGTATACCTTCCAGACTCAATGTGGAGATTATTACAACTGGTTCTGAGGTGCGTAAAAGCAAATCTGTGATAACGATTATTCACTGTTGCTAAATAGTGCTCAAATTCAAAGTGTGTCTTGCGCAGCTCACGGGTGTACGCCCTGGTCTGCAGGGATGTTCCTATCCAATGCACCGCAAATGCACGATGTACGGGAGGGCTGGTTAGCTGTTGTGGATCTCGGGGTTGCGGATCCTGTATCGCATCTCTCTGGAAGGTACAAAAACCGGCCTCCAGAGCCAGTGGAACACTGGTGTTCCAGTGGGGCCGTGCGACCATTGCCGCCAAGATTGAACCACATGGCGGTGGCCCAACTATTTGTGGCACCGGTATGCCTATCCATACTAATTTAATGATATGGAATAGATGATAATTAATAATGACAAATTTAGTATACTATACACACAGTGTTATGCGTTTGACAGTAAATGAGCACAGTAATACACATATAGAGCCATCTGGTGTTCTTTCCACGTGGTTTCGCCAGAGGAACCACACAGATCCTTGAATCCGCAGAGGTATCCCCGCAAGTGAGAGTTTCCGCAACGAAGTCAATAGATAGTTTAATAAAAACTATTATACCCCTTCCACACACACACACAAAGAAAATATTGTTGTTGCGAGAGGAAAGTGCCTCCGTCACAGGAAAATAGTGTGCTTGGAGCGAATCTGGAATGGCCGTTCCGTCCTCAGATCATATGGGACGGCCGGTACCCATCTGGTTGATCCGTGCTACACCACCCTCTCCTAGTTTGACACCCGTGACAAACGATCAATGCATCGTGAATCAAACGCACAGGAGCACGCTAGGCAGGAATTATGGACTTCCAGAGTAGGCGCGTAGCCAAGATGAGAGTGACGCACGAGACACGTTTTCATAAGAAAGAGCACATAGGGTGCGAACGAGTTTGGGACAGAGGCATACTTTTAGTTTTGATTTTTGACCTGGAATTATTTTTCCAGGTCTTTTCTTTTTTTGTTTTGTTTTATTGTCGTGGTGCGTGCTTACTTTTATTATTTAACCTTACATTGATTGACTAAACAATAGCTCGCATGGATGTTCTAAAATATGCGGATAATTAAATTTCTGCAGAGAACACCCAAGCTCCAACGTACCATAATTACACAGATAAATATAACATGATATATACCATCACAGTATATCACAGATAATAAGTAATTACATGTGCACCCTGGGTAAACAAAGGGATGCACATGCAGATGTGCATATTGATTATTAATGCAGCCCGTTATTGCGGATCTGCACGGGTAGCTTCCGCTAACCCACAATCCTTCCTGTCATTCTGACGCGGGAAGAAAAATAATAAGAAAAATAGTAATAATAAGGAAAAAGGCTAGTGTATCAGGCAGCCACAGCGTAGCTGAGACTGCATGACGGTAATAGAACATATTCGCTATGGTGCGTTGTGTACTTACGCCACACACGATGTGTTTGCAATGCAGGGATTCGCAGGGATTATTTATGTGAGACACAGCTACGCAAGAGTTTTTGCGCCGCTGTGTAGGAGGACCGTAGTCAGCCTAGGGACGAGGTTTCAATTTTAAAAACATATATAAAAATAAGAAAAGTATTTAAAAAATAAACATAATAAAAACGTTCCGCTTTCCACACACCTATTTATAAATCCTGCTGCAACCTCGGCAATAGTGTCTACAAACATCCACTGTGAAGTTTCCCCAGTGAGTCTGGGTATGCCAACTCATACGGGATGGACGTGGCGAATGGTCCTCCACTGCCGAAATGTCACTACTAATTATGCCCTGGTCGGGTATACCGATGCTGGAGGAAGGTACGGATATGTCCATTGAAGCACTGGTAGTGGTGGAGATGATGACGGGTGAAGTGCGAACCAATGGTGGCATGGAAACTGCTGACATCACTGTTGTCGTGGAGTTGGTGGTTATTGTGTGGGCGGGATGAGTGCTATGAAGATGATGAGAGGTTGGTGCATTGCGGCAAATGATGATGCAATGCTGGCAGATAGCTTGCGGATCTTAGTTGCTTTCAGTAACTTGCTGGCAGTCGTCCTCGGAACTGCACGGATGTCTGGATGCGTGATCCTCTTCTTTCGGGCATTGGGATGATCTGGCGTAGTCACCTTGCGAACGGCGGGATCTGTGGGTGGTGCGCGGATGTGTGGATGTGCTGCTCTGTGGTGCAGTGATGCTGGCGACTGCTTCTGTAAGGCGGATCTCGTCATCTATTATTAAACTGCATGGAGATATGGATCTATCTCAAATGTCCTGTAACCCCTGTTCGGATAAGGTCACTGGTGTGGAAATCACAACTGATATTGGCTGGCCGATTACGGATGCTGATGTTGCGGTGATGCATGATGCGGACAGCAGCGTTATTGCAGGTGCTGCCGGAGTGGAAACTGCAGGCAATGTAGGTATCATTACTGCAGGTGCTGCCGGTGTCGTTCGTGCCGGTGCTGCCGTCGCGGTGGTGACTGGTGCAACGTGATGACTGGGTGCTGGCTGTGTGGCGGAGGCTGGCGCGGTTGGTCTGATGGAATGCGGAAAGGTAGGTTATTGCCGTTTGGTACGTTTAGTCTTAGCCTTCTTCCCTGTAGGAAGTACATTAATTGGAAGTCTAGTTTCAAAGTGGCTAGCTAGAACTTCTATGTCCTCATTTTGTTCACCAGGCTGTAAGGTTACCACTAACACATGATGCTTTTCCTTTAATGCGTGTGTCACTCCGTAACGAGTAGCTGTATATAGGCATTTGCAGTCCAAGCAGAATGCGTGTTGAAAAAGATGGACACGATTAACATGAAGCATCAAGTCCGAATTACGGGAGAACGCATGCTTACACGGCTGTCCGTTATGCTGTAAAGCTGTACACGGATACTTCTTCCTGGACAGAGCTGGTGCTGAATCCTCCGAGCTGTCGGACAGGGCGAGATCTTCCGCAAGTGACATCTTATTTCCGCATAATAATGATCGCTCGGAATCGCCTAACCTACTCCAATTGTCCTACCTCTTCATAACTATCGTGGCCAAATATAATAGTAATGAAATAATAATTAAAACAGCAGAATTTGGTCTGCGACACGAAAGTAGCCTAATGCTTGCTCTTCCCTTGTGTCGAGTTTGACGGGAAGACGAACTTTCAGTGCGCGATCTCATTCCTTTTATACTTTTTGGTGATGTCACAGGAGGGCGGATGACCACACCCGAAAGTTTTAGGGTGAGTCGGTCACGCCCTATATGGAAAGTTTTGATTTTAATGTTCCTGGAGTCCGATGAAATATTCCTCCTGTGTAAAGGAAGCAAATATAACAAGGAAGGATTGCCGTTTTCGTCTCCACTCAAAGGAATAACAAGGAATAACAAGTCTCCGATCAACGTGAAAATCCGGAACTACTTATTCCCGTGGAAGCTCACCTTTTAATTAGCATGAAGCGGTTTTTCAGATTGGATGCTTATAGACTTGCCTGTTTAAATTTCAGGCTGGAGTGCCCGATGGGGTGTGGGAGAGTGCGATGACGTCAGCGGCAATTACCCCGTCTCACCACCTCTCACCTCCTCCATCACGCTGTGGTAGATGCGCGTTTGGGCAGTTCTTTTGTCTATAGACTTTTGATCCATTTTACTAGAAACAGAAGTGAAGATCACGTGGTTTCTTGTTGCGAAAGCACGTGGTTGATCGGAAACTTAGGCAATATTTGTGTAATGGCGGTGTATTGATGCTGCTGATTATGTGTAGTGGGTGTGAAAAACGAAAATACATGTTTTCAATTCTGTTCCTCAGAAAGGCGTCCCTGTATGCGCATAATCTTTTACATGTATCGCTTGTCGTCTGTAATAGGTGTATTCCAGCCCATGTGGATCTGGTGACTGGAATATGTAGGTAAGAGAATATTTGAAATTCTCCATGAGATTATACTGTCAAAGTTTTGATGCCGCTTTATCAGCCCCTGTGTTAATGATTCGTATACACGGTAGAACGATAGTGTTCTTAATCAAAATTAGGACAATATAGCTGTCTGTAATTATTGTTTGGTTTAAACAGCTCCATGTCTTGCGGAAATTAAGTGTACTAATTCCGCCAGGCTGGACTGTGTTTTCCGGGTGGGTGGACTGCCAAGCATCCGCCTCTGTGGGTAGGACTAGTTCCATCCCTACCTATACCAAACTTAATGTATTACAATACAGCTCGGAAAATGCGTGACTCATTTTTACAATTACAATTCCGTCGTATGGAGATTGTGAATACAGTCAACCTGAGTGTTTGTGTTTCTGTGTGAAATGGACAGGACGAATGATGTCCGAACTCGGTGCATAGATCAGAGATGCATGTTGGAGATGGGGGCAGTGGGCGTGCCATTGGACTGGCGGCACCCTGGGCAGGAGTTGGTTGTGCGACTTGGGTGTGTGGACAGGTACACCGAGTTGTGTGGGTCTGCTGTTCTTCAAAACAAGCCAAGGCCTCATCCGGCCTCTTCACTTCCATGCTATTTATTACATATATTGGGGCAGCCTCAGCTTCCGCTTGTGGTAACTCTATAATGGAGGGGGGGGGGGGGTAATAGCATGAAGTGGGTGGGAATGGGAAGAGGTCGGCGGAACAACTTTTCCATTCTTCCCCTTGGACAACACAAACGAGAAAGTCTTCAGATACAACTTCCCAGATCGAGTAGACCCGCACTGCGGAGGGAGAGGGCGAGTATCTATCTCATCATCATCCTCAGTATTAGTTGATGGTCCACTGGATTCCTGGCTTGGTAGGAGAGGGGTCGAACTGGCACCGCGATGCTCTGGACTAACATCGGGAATACTTGTTTCCATAGAGACATCTGTTTGGATACTGGTGTCATGTGGAATGCCCAGTCCGAGCTCTGGTACGGGGATGTCACTGACACAAGGTTTACGTTGATCGAAGTGGATGACTGAGGTCAGGCCATCCGAAGTGCGAATACGGTAGGTCACATCTGGCTTCTTACCTACTACCACATAGGGGCCTTTCCACTGGTAACTCAGTTTACTTGGCACGTTTGCAGAACGTCACGAATCGTGACCCCAAACCATCTTTCCCGCCTCATACGGATCTCCATGCACCCGTCGGTCATGCCATGTTTTCTGACACTGGTGTGCAGTGGATAAAGTTACTCTCACTAGCTCATGGGTCTATTCTATCCGCTGCCACATGAGCTCTATGTAGAGAGATGGTGAATTCTTCTCTCACGGAATCCTGGGCATGGCCAGATCCAGGAGTAAGGCTAATTCACAGCCTAACATTAACCACACAGGGGTATAACCCGTGCTGGAATGTATTGAAGTGTGGTATGCCATGAGCACATATCGGAGTCGTAGATCCCAATCTCGACAATGAAGGCATGTTTCCTTAGTCAACATTTCTGTGAGAAAATCTCCCCATCATCCTGTCACTTCTTGGATGATACGGGGTGGTGCACGTTTTGACGATGTGAAACAATTTGTGGAGCTCGGAGATCAGCCGGGCTCTCAAAATTACTTCCTTGATCAGAGTGCAGCTCATAGGGCATTCCAAACCAGCAGATCACATTACTTGCCAAGACCTCCGCTACTGGGGATGCCTCTTGGTCCGGCAAAGCGAATGCTTCCACCTACTTCGTAAAATAATCTTGTAATATGAGGATGCACTTGTTTCCTTCATCCGTTGTATTCAAGGGTCTGAGCACATCAATAGCCACTCGCTCCCCATGGTGCACCAACTATCTTAATTTGAAGAGGTGCGGAATGGTGCTGGCCAACAGCGCATCTTTGACATGGGACACATTTGGCGACCCATGCCTTCACACTATCACGAATCCCGATCCAGTGGAGTCTCTGTTTTATTCAGGTCAATGTCCGCTCAACAGCTAAATGTCCCATGTTATCATGTAGTTGCTGTAATATGCTGTTTCGATAATGCTCTGGAATCACTATGCGGTTGTTGTTGTTTTAGAGAACACCATCCTGTATGTGGCATTCTTCGAACCGCTGGTAGTAGTATTTTGCTGTTGCGGATAATGGTGTAACAGATTCCTTGGGAGGACATACCCCCCCTCCTGGATCCACGTGTATATATTTCGTGTTTGCTCGTCTGTTACTTGTTTGTGAGCAACTGTCTCCATGTTCCACTCAGCGCACTGCAATTCAGGGAGCTCCGGAGATGGCTGTGTAGTATGTATCATGGTGGTGGCCACTTCCCGTTCATCCTCGAGCCCGATTCTGCTCAAGGCATTGGCATTTCCATGCAGTCTGCCGGGTCTATGAACGATGTTGAAGTTGCAGGGATTCCTGCGTCCTCGCTACTGGCCCGCCAGACTTTTTAGGTTTCTGAGCCAGCGTAGTGAGGCGTGGTCTGTACGGAGAGTAAACGGGTGCCCATACAGAAAGTGTTTATAACACTTGATGAAGTGTACCGCCACAAGTAATGCTTGTTTAGTGGTCGCGTAACGTTTCTCGGTTTTATTAAGAGTACGTGAACCATAACCCAGTACCTGCTCCGTTCCATCTACCGTGACCTGAGATAGAACTGCGCCAATGGGATAAGCTGACGCATCAGTTTCCAAGATGAAATCGAGGTTAGGGTTGGGATGAGCAAGAATCGGAGCGGTCACTAAGAGTTCCTTCAGCGTCCTCAAGGAACCTTCACACTCACTCGTCCACTTGAATGGTCAATCCTTTTCTGTGATCCTGTATAGGGGTGATGCAATCTTGCTGAAGTGACGGATGTAATGGCGATGGTACTGGCAGAGGCCGAGGAAACTCTGGGTGTCTGTGACAGACGTCGGAGTCTGCTACTCCGCCACTGCTTTTGTTTTTGACAGTTGAGTAGTCACTCCATCAACGGATATGACATGTCCCAGGAACTCGACGCTCTGTCTGAAGAGATGACATTTCTTGGGCTTGAGGTTTAAGTTAGCCATGTGGACACTAAATAGCATTATGGGATAACACCTAATACTATATACCCTTTGGCTTTCCTGGTGCATGGTCTGTCTCCATCACGGGGCGTCGCTCAGTGCTTCACACAGGGATGCAGCCTAGGGTGGGTGCCTTTCCCGTATATGCATATGAGAACAAGGCCCATGCCCACAAGAAACATGATGGGACACTAGTCTAACATGCGATCGAGAAACATGCTCATAAAAACATGATTGAGAACATAGTCCATGATCCTTTCATGTGATGCCCCTCTCACGCATATACCCTCCCGCTTCCCAAAGAATCACTTTTCCTGACCTCTGATCATGGGAGGCATGGCTGGCAATATGAACGCTTGCCATGGCCTGACTGTACATAAAGCCATCTTGATCACATAGATGAACTGTCATGATCAAGACAACAGGCTGGTGATCCAGTCGATAGCGATCACCATCTGAGCTCACGCTCAGGGGCAACCGATGGTCTGATCCGAACCTATTTGCCAACAGAATGCGAACTTTGACCATTTCCCCCAGTCTTGCATGCAGGGCACCTCTAGTCTGCAGAACAGACACAGAGTTTGCTTAGAGATGTCCTGGGTGTGGACTGTCATCCAGATACCACGCATGTCCACTTACTGATACAGGATGAACCAAAATCTCAGTAGCCTGAACAATACACTGACTAGGCGGTACCACAGTAGGATGTTAATTCATCCTTCATTAGACACTGAGGCCTTCAGTATCTCCTCAGCCCTATAGCTATGATTTTACGTGCCTCCGGACCCTTGTGGGCTCACTGCCGCCTGTTCCCGACACCCTTCGAGGAGCCTATCCCTATCTGGTATCGGGATAGTACAGTGTCAAAATTGGATAGGGTTTGCTCAAACGAGGGACCAAAGACGATTACATCGTCAATGTAACACACACAGATTTCCCATTGCAGGGTAGTTAATACCAGCTCAATGAGATGCTTGAATGTTCCAGGAGCATTGCACAAGCCACAAGGTATCTTGCAGAATTGGAAAAGACCGTCTCTACAAACGAATGCGGTCTACTCCATGTCAGCCTCATCCATGGCTACCTGCCAGTATCCACTAGCTAAATCAATGGTACAAAACCACTTGGCTCTGGACAAGGAATCTAAGACCTGATCTATCATGGGCAACGGATATGCATCTGATGCTAAGATCATTAAGGCGGCGGTAGTCCATACAAAACTGCAAAGATCCATCCTTTTTGCCTGCTAGTACAATGGGGCTGGCCCAGGGGGATGCTGATGGCTCTATTATGCCTGTCTGCAACATGTCATTCACTTGTTGGTGTGCTTCCGCTTCCTTATGTATGGGAAGACGTCATACCAGTTGTCAAACAGGTCTATTGTTTCCGGTGTCAATGGAGTGTCATACGAGATGAGTTTCACCCAGATCCATGCCTCTGGCCGAGAAACTATTGAGATATTTGTAAAGTAATTTCCGTATTTGTTGTTTTTTAGATTGCTTCAATCCAACTGTGGCATGCAAATATAAGTTATGTAAATGTTCCGGCAAATCATCAGAAGATGTTGCTGGTGTGGGTGCGGTGGGTGCTGTTTCCAGTTAGATCACATCCACCAAATGGCCACAACGGGCTCCTGGTTCAAGAGTTATTGGGTCTGCAGTGCCCTTGATTACGGGATAAGGTATGCAATTCTTGTTGGTGGTGTCCACGATCATATGGGGACCGGTGCAATGTGATGCAAGCATGTATTCAGGGTCGGGTTCCAGCACGGCTGTGTGAGTGTTGTCTCCTAACAGTGATGATTCCGGTCCAAGGGGTATTCGTCAGCTGTGTATGTCTAATTCCTGTTATCTGCAATGTATGACGGATTTGCTGGCATTGAGGAAATCAGAGCCAGGCAGGGAATCATTTTGAATAGAGGCGATGGCAACTCACTGTATGAATTGCATCACCTCTATTTGTATCACGAGGTTTACTGTACCAAACCACGGGGACATCAGCTCCCGTAGCCACTTGCAAAAATATGTTTGTAGGCTTAAGGGGTGGCTTCTTATGAGGTGGGATGCTCTCATACAAGCGCTTGTTAGAAATGGTGATGGAAGCTCCAGTGTCTACCATGGCCCTGGTGGAATTCCCACTAAACAGGCAGGCGCACTTATATATTACTTTATGGTGGACCTGCGGAAGAGTTTCCACTGATACCATTTATGGAAGTGAGGGTCGTGTGGTATCATTCTGTATGTAGTCGTCTTGTTTCCAGATGGCTTCCGTGAGTGCATTTGGTGGCTGAGTGTGGAAAGGGCCAACCAGATGTTGCTGCTGCTGCGATTGCTTAAGTGATGATGGAGTTGGGGGTAGCAATGGTGGTGGCATTGTAGCTGGTTCCGTGTATACTGAATTTGTGTAAACAGCAGTGCGAATCGGATTTTCGCGCTCACGGCTGAGGGCTACATGCGCGCGCCACTTTTGGCAATGCATCATGGGATGTTTGGTGGAATCACTTTTTCTTGCGGACCCATGAAGCTGAATAGGTGCTCGTTTTGGAATCACTGCTGCTGGTAGACGTTGTAGATGATGCTGTATGGGGTCATGAGTTGCATATCGCCAAAGGACACTGGGTGTTAAGTGCCTTGGTGGTGGTCGTGGTGCTTGCAGAAACATTGTTTCAGTGGAGGTGCTACAATCTACTACTGCCGTTTTACATAGGAAAGATGGTTGAGTAGAAGCGGAATTTGCGGGGTCACATTTTCCGAAGAGGGAAGATGTCAGTGCTGCAGATACGGTGTGCATCATGGGCACTGACATAGAGAAAGCCGGGTGCTGGTGCATGCATGGTGTAGTAGGAGAGTGATTGTTAGTAATGGCTGCCTGACGTTGTGGTGCAGAGGCTGCAGTTGAGCCGGGCTGTATGAATGGGCACCGAAGCAACTGTAATCCGTGCCCTTGCTAGTTTGACAGATTCTCAGGCTGCAGTGTGCATTGGTCAGCGGTTGGAGTTGTTGATGGAGGTCAGTTAGAGCATCGATCCTTCCAATGGCCCAGCTGACCACATCCAAAACACATGTTTGGTGGCGGTGTTGAAGCTGTAGTGGTAGGTGGTCTGGTGGTGGACTGTGTAGCCACTGTTGTGCTGAGTGTAGTAACTAGATTAGTGAGCGCGGAGATCTGTTCGGTAATCTCTTCTAACCTATCTTGCATGTGTTGGTGGTTGTTGCTGTTGTTGTTGTTGTGTTGGTTCCCACATCATGGGGCGTTGTTGTGGTCGCCGCGATGGGATTGGCTGCGCCCTCTTCCTCTAGATGTGTGATTCTGACTTGTTTTGTTCGTGTTGCACTTGTTGGTCGGATACTGAGGTAGTTATGGTTGCAGTGTTGGATTCGGTGTTGGTGGTGGCGACATTAGCATCATTTACCTCGTTTATAGGGTGTAGATAGCGGTGATTATTTTTCTCCCACTCCAGGAAGTTCTCAATACGAACCACGGTGGCTGTTAGTTGTTGAATGGTGCCATGCTTCGTGAGAAACCATTTTTCCTTCAAGGCGGGTCCTCCGCTCAATGCGTCGATGAATGTGTCCGGTTGTAGGCGGGTGATGCCCACGAGATTGGTGCTGGGATAAGCACGGGTAACTAACTGACAGATGCGACTAGCTAATTCTGGCAGTGTTACCTCTGAGTGTCGTCGATGTAAGTTTTTAAGCTGCAATCGACTCATCTCCCCGAAGGCTGTCTCGCTGAATCTTTCTTACAATGCGTTCTCCAATTCCGTGTACAATGGCATATAGCGGCTAGGTACTCTCCCATCTGACGATTATTCCACCGGGTTGTCCTACTTATAATTTCGAACTGCACTTTATAATTGGCCTAAACGGTCTCCCCGCTGAATTCGGGGGGGGGGGGGGGAATGATCCAGCCAGATCCTCGTGGGGAAGTAATGTGCACGAAACCCAGTGATGGTGCTGGTAAAACTGAAGAAAACGTGGATGCTGGTCGGCGTGTAGGTGGTGGTGGAAGTGGTGGTGTCTCCTGTCGGTGTCCCTGTCGATACTGATGATGCCGCGTCCGTGAAGGGGATTCCCATTGATGATGTTGTGCATAATATGTAGGTTCTGCCAAATACTGCCCTGATATGGGTCCATAGACAGGTGTAGGTCTATAGACGGGTGGTGGTGTGTTATGTAGACGGATGTTCTTCATACGGTGGTGTTGCAGGTGACTGACGCGGATGATGTGTGTGATGTATGGGTCTCCTAATGTATTGCTGAAAAGGTGTAGCCGCCTCCTCTGGTTCGTAGCACAGTACTGCCGGGTAGTAAGGTGAAGACGCACGAAGAGGTGGGGATGCGGGGTATGGTACATAAGCATCCAGCCACTGGTTACCAATTGATGTTCGGGCCCACATCGGGCGCCACTTGTAGCTTGCGGGGGTATGCGCTGGTCCACCAGGATGTTCCAATCCATCGCACCGCAAATGCACGATGTACAGGAGGGCTGGTTAGCTGCGGATCTCGGGGTTGCAGATCCCGTATCGCATCTCTCCAGAAGGTACAAAAACCAGCCTCTAGGCCAGTGGAACACTGATGTTCCAGTGGGGCCGTGCGACCATTGCCACCGAGATTGAACCACACGGTGTCATCCCAACTATCTGTATCACTGGTATGCCTATCCATACTAATTTAGAGATATGGAATAAATGATAATTAACAAGGAGAAATTTAGTATACTATACAAGCAGTTTTATGCGTTTGACAGTAAATGTGCACAGTAATACACAACATAGAGCCATCCGGTGTTCTTTCCACGTGCTTTCGCCAGATGTACCACACAGATCCTTGAATCCGCAGAGATATCCCCGCGTGAGAGGTTCCACAACGAAGTCACTAGATAGTTTAATATAAACTATTATACCCCTAACACACACACAAAGAAAATATTGTTGTTGCGATTGGAAAGTGCATCATGCAGGCCTCCATCACAGGAAAATGCCTTCAACGCCGAAGCAGAGGAAAAGAGCTGGCAAAAAGGGCCACTCTTTTGTTCACCAGAAAATGCTAAGTGCTGAAAATCCTAGTGAAGCTATTGTTAAGGTGTTGCACGCTGGTTTACGTGAAGACGGGACAAACGATTTCCGAAGAATTCCAAGGTCACCGTCTTATGTAGTTCCAAAGTTACTGCATCGGTAGTTGCCGCTTTATTTATGCGGGCTTTCTGCTACATCCTAACCTACCAATTGGTTGTTAGTAACGAAAACAAGCTTTGGCCACAAGTGGCAGGGTTTACTACCTAACTTTTAGATACGGTTATAAGTTGGGCGCAGATGACCAGCTTCCCTACGGTTGCCCCGCATAGCATCTACCTCCAAGGATAGCGTGCGTACATGCCATGGAACAAAGCTCTGAATCGAATAATGATACAGCTACCCGGCTCCGCAACCACATATAGCATCACTAGACGAGTTTCACAGTTCACACAAGCAAATTTAAATACTGACATGTCATTATGGTGGGGATAGAGAGATGGATATCCATCACGAGCATCTTTCCCGTAAGGGCCTGGTGGGTTCTAAGGCCTCACCCAGACACTACAGTGAATTAGATGGAGATGCGGATCTCCATCACCGCGTGCTATGGAGCTAACATTTGTTCTGTCATTAAGGTTATTTTCCATGATGCCTAGAGATGCACTGCAGGCCGGTTTTACAACATATAAATTAATATTATTATTATTTTGCAGTGCTTTCTACCTTGGCGGGGGATTTACCTAATAAGTATCCGAAGACACAAGGTGGCATGTATGTAAATCGGCACTTTAACTATCACTGGTCGGAAACCTCCGATAGTTCCCATGGTTGGATCCAGTCAACGTGTCGATTGGGAATCCAGACAATTAATAAGCCATGCGGCTGGTAGATCGTGGAAAGAGACAATCACTCAATAAATATACGAGGCCTTATAGGTAACTGGCCAATTTTACACAACCTTGTCGATGCGTGGGGCTACATTACAACAGCAACCAGAAAAGAGGCGTACACTATGCATCTCTAATGGAGAAATTGTCCCTAGCTACTTTAAACCTATCCTATCGAGCTGAATAGCCAGGCTGAAACATTTAGAGCATGATCAGCGACCTCAGTGTAAAATTGATGCTGGCGGGAATCGTGATGTGGATATAAATGTTGCTGTATAGTATTTCCTAGTGTACTGCGGTCTAGAGATTGTATAAATAAACAAAACATATTAACTAGATGGCTACTTGCCATTTACACAACCAACAAATACACAATTTAACGAATATAATGATTATAAAGTATCACAAATCCTACGGTGCGGCTAGTCAAAAGCACCCACAGTAAACAAGGATAATATTCACAATAACAGAAATTATAAAGAAGCGGTCCTAAGACCGGTAAGTTACCTAGTAGTCATCAGTACCATTGCACGGGAATAATAATTGAATGTTCAATAGTATAGCTAGTTGAGTACCTAATAGTCATCGGTACGGAACGAGTTCACGAATTACTGAAATTGAGGTGCTAGCATATGAGTAGCACGAGATGGCACGATCTCTAAAGCTGGAAAGATTTCCACAGGAAGACATCCACAGGCAGGTCTCCACAGGCAGGTATCCGCAGGCAGGTCTCCGGAAGCTGAAATCTCCAGGCAGGTTGGATACAGCACATTCTCTGGACAGATAACGGAATGGTTCAAGAGATGTCCATTAGATAGTCATTTCACTCATACAGAATAGAAATGGTTTATTGTAAAGTTTCCGTCCGGCGATGGTAATATGAAAGTTGAAGGCAACCCATTAACAGGGAGGGCTGCTTATATAGTTTATGCATGTACAATAACTGGCATACGGTGTGGGGTACGTCACATAACTCTTGCGGCGCACTGGGCAAAGTTCACCCAGACTGGTCGAAAAGTTAATTATTACACACACGACATCCAATGCGGGAGTTGAAGTCCACTTTTCAGTGTGGTTGGCAGATCCGGCGAGTCATCCACAAAGAATCACCATCAGCTCTACATTCCATGGAATTACATCTGGGCCCACAAGGCCCTCCGACGGAAAGACTCCCTTATAAAGGTCTGGATGTAGGAGATTATTACTTTAAGTTAGTTTATTACCCCCGAATGGCCGTCTGGGGATGTACAAAAACTGTGGAAGCTGAGGACTCCTTACCACCACGGATGAGCTAGGTATCACCATAGGTTAGCAGTTACAATGGTTTATCCCGATGGCCCAGTCGTCCATGCCAGTGATGCGCCTGATTCTCGATTTTTCACCCCCTTTTATACTACTCGTGACGTCAGAGCTAGGGGCCGCAGCCAATCAGCGGCGGAGCAGTAGCCAATAAGCGTGCAGACAGAAGTGGTTACGTGGCTATTACTTACACAGCACATTCCTTATTTATTTATACATACACACGATTACGACGTCAAGAGAAATATTTAAAAAATAATTTAACGGGGTTTTCGACGATAACGCGGCCGTTTCTGGGCCGATTTTAATAATTTAAATGGTTCTGAAATCCTCGTTCTATTCTAGTTAATACCAAGAACAACGAGGACGATGCAGTTAAAGTAATTTACGGGTACCTACTCGGTACACTATAAGCATGCACTCGCTTCCAATTCCGAGACGTGTTGTCAGGGAAGCTCTGATGCGCGTGCATGCCCACCATGCAGTCTAACGGCCGTTTTTAACAAACACTTCTCTCGTAGGGCTTATATACGTGTACCATCCTACCCAGGGGGGGGGGGGCGTGCTTGGAGCGAATCCGGAACAGCCGTTCCATACCCAGCTTAGCTGGGATGGCTGGTACACATCCGGTCAATCCGTGCTACAGTTGTAAGTTGCATAGGATCTAAGCTCATTGGAACCACCTTGAGACTATCGACCATGCCATTTCCCAACAACTTCCTTCTCCAACGACTTGATGCATGGGTCATTGAAGTCTGTCATTGGGACAAGCGTAGGCTGTAGAGACGCCATCTTAAACCAAGAATTTTAGTTGCCCGCCGCTAAATTAAGACTTAGTTGCCTAGCCTCACCAAGAATACTGTTGTCGGGTTCGGTTAAAAGGCATTGTTTATGCATAAGTACACTTTTTATTATAGAGATTGCTAGGTGGAGTAAACCTAGCTCACCACTCCCAGCGTCTGTAGTAGCGTGTTTATGGACACCAAGAGAATACCTGGCAAAGCTGAGTTGTACCTTTTCTGCAGGTAGACTGTCTAACTTGTCCATCATGCATTTTAATGTTAGAGAAAAAATGGATGCACCCCAAATCTCACAACCATATAACATTATATTATAGGTTTGACTAAAGTCTGAAACAGACTTAATGACACTTTTGGTGTGTAAAAGCCATTACCAAGTAGCTTCTTTAGTTTAAAGGATGCTTTCTGAGACTTAAGCTTTAGATTGTCTTTTGCCTGTGTAAATGATCCATTGTTGTTAAAATCAATTCCTAAATACTTGTAAAATTTAACACATTCAACATTGATGTCGTTATAAGTGAAGTGAACGCTTAAAAGACGACCAGACTTATAAAAGATTACAACCTTCGTTTTTGACAAGTTTACTTCTAGTTTCCACTTAATACAGTACTTACCTAAGTTATTTAGACATTGTTGCAATCCATCTTTTGATTCAGACAGTAGGGCAATGTCATCGGCATACACCAAGCTCTGTAGACGTTTTGAAGACAATAAAACTGGATGGGTATTACCAGCACATATCTGGGATGGTAGGGCATTCAAATAGAGTGTAAATAACATAGGACTAATAACTTCACCCTGTCTGACTCCCTGCGAAATCTTGAATGCTGGAGTTAGACCACTTGTTGTTTTGATAGAACTAGAAATATTAGAGTACATATTTTTAACAATTTTGTAGAAATTGCCACCGATGCCTAATTTGAGGATTTTATAGAATAACCCACACCACCAAACCTTATCAAACGCCTTAGTAAAATCTACAAAGCAGTTATAAAATTTACCACCACTGGATGTAGTATATGCATCAATGAGTGGCTTTAAAACAAACATATGGTCTGTTGGACGAGACGATTTTTAAAATCCGATCTGTTCTTCTGAGCTTAATTTGTAACACTCAACAAAGTTGTACAATCTATCATTCAGTATAGACGTAAAACCCGTAGCCAAATTACTGCATATGGTAATTCCACGATAGTTATCGGGCAAAGAAGGATTTCCAGATTTAAAAATGGTTGAAATCACACCGTCACCCCATTTTTCTGGGTATGTTCCTTCACTGAAAAACGTATTAAATATTACCGTTAGGGGACCACTGAAGGAATTGATACCAACTTTTAACATTTCGTTTGAAATACCATCGAGGCCTACCGCCTTATTGGGTTTCAAACCCAGTAATGCCTTTTTCGTTTATGATATATGGATTCGGTAATTTAGTTCATTAAAACAGAGCTGTTGTTCCATGACACTGATCTGATTTTGAATTATTTCATCATGATGGACATTTACCTGGGGCTTGGAACTCAGGAGATTCTTAAAGTGGTTGTATCATACATTAGCATTAATTGCATCAGAACGATTATTCCTTTCACTGTTAGTACGAAGATCTTTGACCAGTACATTGAGGGATTGACATCATGCATTTCTTTAATGCACTGGAGAATATCAGCTTTAAAATTACGTTTCGTTTTTCGAATCAGCTTTTTGTATTTCTTCTTAGTAGAAAACAGACGTACTCTAAGGTCACTATCACTAGGATTTCTTTGCAAGAGCCTACTAAGTCTTTTAGTTTCTCTCCTCAGATCGAAACAATGCTGATCATACCACTTGTGTCTAGTGACACGCTTTTTAAAGAACTTCTTCTTCCGTAGGGCCCTGTCTGCAACTATTTCTAGTGTGTCAGTGAAAATATTAAGCAGCGACTCACCAGATAGGCCATCCGCATTATCATTATGATTGATGATTTCCAACTTATTACTCACGTCTACATTTTGCAACTATAGTCATCTTCAGTAGAAGTGCGGGCATTAAAATCACCAGTAAGCATACATTTACTTAATTGGGAAAAATGGGCTACATCAGCTTCAATTTTATCAAACATATGAATATTTTCACGCAAACTGAAAGATGAATACTCAGGACTGATGTATATAAAGGCAAGGAAAGTATCATCCTGCCAGTTAAAATAAGACTTTGACAGTTTCAACCAGATTATATGACGTAAAAGATTCGGAGATTTCCAATGGGAGAAACCCATAGACTGGCAGATTCCCTAACCATGACTGCTATACCACCAGAGCACTTTTTGGCTCGTTTAAGTTTAGGCCTATTTAATTGGGCTATAGTTTTATAGCCATCAAGATGGATGGAACAATAATTATCAGTATGCGTTTCAGTGCGTCCAATAATATCATTCTTCATTAGCATGTTTCTAGCCTCAGGACAGTCCAGTTTAGACCCAATATTCTTATTAGAAACACCAATGTTCCATATACAAATCCTAAGATCGTTCCTATGTGACATTATTTTTTAGTAAAATGTTCAAAATTCCTATCCCCCTGCCAGGATGAGTTGAACCCCTTATGATAGGGATGTCCGTCGTCAAAATCCATCTAGTCATTACGATAGGAAGACGCGTAGATTGATGGAGATGATCGAAATTTCTGCCTTCCCCAGGGATGATTGAACCGACCGGCTTGATGATACCCAAATGATCTCTCACCTCACTGTCCATCAAAGTGATTGGGACATGTACACTGTTTGAAATTGTCTTAGGAGCTGAGTTGCTGCACAATGTGAGGTCATCAGCAACAGTAGGACATCCGGTGTATGTTGGTCCAATGTATGTACCGGGTTGCTGCATCTGTAGCTGGTCTAGGAGGCTGTTAATAAATGTCTTATATAACCCTGTCGACAAGATGCTGCGTTGCCTGACGACCTGCTCTACACGAAATTCTGTGCTTGTTATCCCTTTTCATTTATCCTTTGCTGATAGATTCACATAGATGTTGTCAACTACTTGCTATATATGCGGATCTATCTTCTGATCGAAGAGATGACATTTGAGTGAGTCATGGTCTATGACGTCAAAGGCTTTCTGAGTATCAAGGAATGTCATATAATAATAATAATAATAATAATAATAATAATAATAATAATAATAATAATAATAATAATAATAATAATAATAATAATAATAATAATAATAATAATAATAATAATAATAATCTTTATTTAATGAGGGTAAACAACGTCAGTAAAATCTGATCGTCCCGAGGCCCTCAGAAAGAATGCACACACATGCATACACACGCACGCACATAGACAAACTGACAGAGAAAAACACTGCAAGTACACTTACACACAAATCATACTATGTACAAATATATACAACATATTACAAGTAGAAATAGTCAGTTATTAGTCAAGAGTTTGCATACATGTATTATATCCGGTGTACAAATGATATACAATTATTAGAATGCTAGCTATTTATTTATTTATTTTTATATTATTATTATTATTTTTTTTTGAAAGCAGCGTGGTGTCACTGCTAAACAAACTTTAAATCATGTCATCATTAACATGTAGAGTGGTTGGTTGATGTCAATCGCCTCTCTTGCGGTCTCTGATACCACTAACGCTGCCATGAGTGAATCCAAACTGGAGCGGTGACTGCTTGGCTGGGAGACGTTCATCTATTTGATTGAGTATTATATGATCGAAGATCTTTCCAAGTAGCAACGAGACTGTGATCCCCCGGTAGTTACTAAAGGATGTTGAGTCCTTACCTTTCTTGTGGACTGGCGTTATGATACCAGACTTGAATGACATAGGGATATTTTTCGTTTCTAGTATGATATTGTAGACATGTGTCAGCGCAGACAACATCGAGTCTCCAGAGTTTATTATATGTTCAGCCATGATCTCATATTCAGCAGGCGCTTTGCCCTTGTTCAGCTTACTGATGGCATTTTAAACTTCATATAAGGATATTATCGGACAGGGTTAAAAATTATGTTCGCACACACCCGGTATTATGGAGAGGTCATACTGAACTCTGCACTTGTAGTCAGAATCGAAGTGTGGTTCGCTTTTGGGAATTCATAATATGATGCGAAGCCTCGACATTGATATGCTGGCTCAACCAGTGTGATGCCATTCTCCATAAGTGAGGTAGTAGTAGAAGGCTTTCCTCTGTTCCTTTTGATGAGTTTGTAGACGTTCTTGGTGGTACATGTCTCCATCATCTCTTCATAGAATCCATCACGCTCCCTTGCTTGCTCGGTTCTTTGTTGGGACCTTAGGCGCCATTTGAGGATATTCATCTCGAGTGAGATTGGATGTTCAGGGCCTGGTTTATTGAGCTGATGCCATGTCCGATTAAGCTGCTTACGATGTAGGAGAAGGTTTTTAACTGCAGGTGATGCTTTCCACTTTGGACCATTGATGCAGATTGGCTTGCACGGTATGGAGATACTTGTTGCATTTATGGACTCTTGCAGATGTTTTACAGCCTGGTCAACTTCAGCAGGTGAGTTGATGATAGATTCTGTCTTCTCGAATATCTGTTGCTGATATGACTTGATGTCAGCCTGGTTCCATAGCAGTTTACTAGCCCTTGACTTTTGGAGTTGTGTTGGTCGAGTTCTTTCAAGCTGTATTGCTAATTCACCCAGGACCGGGACATGTGCGGATGTATTCGCAGGGTTCCTCTTTTATATTAGTGAACTAATTGCAGGATCACAACTACGACTCAGGAAGAAGTCAATTTGCGACTTTCCATTGCCATGTGTGTATGTTGGATTACTAACTGGGGGCGCTAAGTCTTTGAAATTTGTCTGGGTTTGAAATGATTTGAATTTCTTATGGTTGGAGTTGCCTCTGTCTAGCAATGTTGTGTTCATGTCGCCGCACCAAATGAATTTATGTGTGGCCTGGTAGTTCTCAACGATGACCTGTATGAGATCACGGCATTCTGTATATTTTTCCGATGAGTTTGAGTATCCCGCTGTGGGCATGTATGTATTAATCATGCAGTAGGGTATTGGTTCAGATAGTAGCTATATAGCAATGATACGATCGTTACCATCAGTCAGGGTTCTGATGCATGGATCAACTAGGCTAGACCAGACTATGGCAATGCCTCCATACCCTCGTTTTCGCTCGAATTTACAGGTCGGGGTTTCTGAGTCGATACATCTGATACTGTGATTGAACTTTGGTGTAAATTGTTCAATTGGAGCTTTCTCATAGTCCCATAGCCAATGCTCTTGGAGGCAGATGATATCTATTTCACTTAGTAAATTGTGTAGGTAAGGGGCATTGCCGCGGATCCCTTCTATATTGAAGGTCATGCATCTTAGGTGCTTCGTGTGCATGTTTCTGGTACTGTTATCTGGTCTTGTGGTATGTCTTTGTGACAGCGGAAGGCTAAAAAAGACTGTATATCTTGTTGGTCGTTACTAGCAGAATTAGATGCTATTGTGCTATGTGTTTGGCTGGTTATCGGCTCTACTACCTATCACTTGCTGTTTCTTACTTGACTCAGAGTTACTCACCTGATTACCAGTTGCGACAGCACTACTTGTAGCTGGCTCTTGCTCCTTTGTGAAATAATTAGATACTAAGGCAATGGAGGGCTGTAGAAGATTACTGCTCACAGTGGCTTTAGCTATTTCTTGAGTGTTCACAACGATAAGGAGTTGGCTACGGGGTGGTAATGAGTGAGTTCTGTTGGTAGAGCTATCATGGATATGGACTTTTGTCTGATTTCGGCGTGTGTCTTGTGCCCGCTGTGGTTGGTGCCTATTTGTTATAGACTTCGGTACACGCTGCATCGCAGGTTTTTTGTTTGTTTTTTTGGGTTTTTTTGCTCACATTTTCGAAGCCAACCGCTTCGACTTTATGGATCAATTATTATAGTAAAACAGTACTAGTTTTCAACGTCATGAATAATACATAATAACCGTAGCTTTTATATATAAGCTCCCATAGTCGAATCGACTGTACTGACCTGGGAATACAATAATAAGTTTATTTATTCTACTGTCATTTCATACAAGTTCTCGTGTTTGGGAAAATGGTGAACTGCCAGATATAAAACGAATGTCGGACCATGAGGGACAGTATAAGATATGGATAGAAGGCAATTCACGGACAGAAACATCAAAATTGTATTTCAGGCGTTTATAAAAACATAAATATATCAAAAATATATGTATGGGGGTGTCTATATTTCCATCAGGTCACACTGACAAAGCTGATCGAGGCTTTATCAACTTTTTCTCATCTGTATTTATCATAGAACCTGATGGCGTATTACCAGAAATTGAGAAAGTGCCTTGCCCAGAAATAAATTCAGTAACTGTCAATACAGAGCTCATCAAGAAATACCTGGAGAGCCTGAAAATATCAAAATCGCCTGGACCAGACATGTTACATCCACATATCTTAAAAGAACTTTAAAATATTTTAGTAAAACATTTACTGGTACGTTTTCAGAACTCGTTGAGTACCGGTATGCTACCTACACAGTGGAAACAAGCCAATATAAGTCCCATATTTAAGGAAGGAGACAAAAGGTTTGTAGGAAACTATAGACCTATAAGTTTAAATAGCAGAATGTGTAAACTGTTAAAAAGTATTATAAGAGAGAGAGAGTATAATGATACATCTGAATGAGAACAGATTATTAAGTAAAAGGCAATTTGGTTTCATCCCGGGTAGATCAACTTTATTACAGCTATTACATGTTATAGACAAATGGACACAAATTCTCGATGGGGGAGGGACTGTTGGCGTCGCTTATTTTGACTTTTTAAAGGCCTTTGATACGGTGCCTCATGTGAGACTAGTTCACAAATTAGCCCAATACAATATAGGGCCTAAAATTGTAAATTGGACTAGATCAGTTCTATCAGACCGTAAATAGAGACTCATAATTAACGAAGAGCACTCAGAATGGAAACCTGTATACAGTGGAATCCCCCAGGGCTCTGTATTGGGACCTATTCTCTTTATCTTGCTTTTAAACGACCTACCCAATTGTATAAAAATGGCAGTGATGTATATTTATATGCAGACGACACAAAGTTGTTTCAGGAAATAAATTCCACACCAGATAGATTAAAAATGCAGTCAGATATATATTTGTTAGGGGATTGGTCAGATAAGTGGCTCTTACAATTCAACTCAGAGAAATGTAAATGCATGCGAATTCGTAAATCACACTTAGAAGAGTACAGTTACAGATTGGTAAACGATGTTACACCTATAGAATTCACTAACACTGAAATAGATATTGGTGTTATCATTGATGACAAGTTGACCTTTGAAAAACACATTGTTGATAAGGTTAACAAGGCCAATGTAATCATGGGAATTATCCGGCGCACATTTGTGCATTTAGACATAAAATTGTTCAAAACACTTTACTGTAGCTTGTGGAGCAGATAACATACTTTATAGGCCATGCAACACAGCAAATCATTCGCTTACACATATTTCCCCTCGGACCTGACACCTCATGCGCCTAGGGGAAAAAGTGCGAAGCGATTCCCCTCGGACCTGACACCTCATGCGCCTAGGGGAAGTGATTTGCGTTTCTCCTCGAACCTGACACCTCACGAGGATGGTGAGGCAGTAAATGCTGCAGTGACCAGGGGTCGGTGGTGGGGTGGCAGTAAATGCCGCAATAGCCGTAGAGGTCGATGGTGGGAAGGCACTAAATGCCGCAGTAGAGGCCGGGGATTGGAAGGCAGTAGGTGCCGCAGGACAGGCCGGGGTCGTAGAGGCCGCAGAAGAGTGCTTCTTGCGCCGTCTCACGTGTTTGCTTTTTTGACATCAGAGACAACATGCTGTATAGGTCATGCAAAATGCAAATCGTTCACTTACACGTATTTCCCCTCGGACCTGACACCTCATGCGCCTAGGGGAAAAAGTGTGATGCGATTCCCCTCGGACCTGACACCTCATGCGCCTAGGGGAGTGATTTGCGTTTCGGACCTGACACCTCACGAGGGTTATATCAGTTGTTGTCTCGGTCGGTGTCTTGGGCTAATCAGAATGTGTTCTGCTTATGTGATGTGTTTGTCCGATGCAAGCACGAACTTGATTAATTCGTGGTTGATCTGTCGGTCACGCATCGCTATAATGTCTTCTATAGGGTCAAGATTGAAGTGTCCCTTTCTCAGCGTATTGATGAGTTCCTTTCTAATGTCTGCATATTCAGTGCACCGTAGGAAGAAGTGGTCTAGAGTTTCAGTCTCCTTGCAGGCCTCACATTGGTCTGTGTCTGACGGGTTGAGTTTTTTTCGTGTCTGGTTAACGCTGATCCGACCCATTCTGATGTGGCGTAATACAATGTCGCCTTGGCGTCCTGGGATGTGGTTTTGGTATTTGCGTTTGACTGCAGGGACGACTCCGTACAGGGATCTGCCGGTTGTGCTTTCGTCCCATTGTCTTTGCCATTTGCTGTTGATGTGGCTTTTGACCAGGGCGTTCGCTTCGGACTTTGAGAGTCCTATGCTGGTCATAGTTCCATCTTTGAGCGCTTGCTTGGCTGCCTCGTCTGCCTGTTCATTGCCTTTAATGTCAACATGGCTTGGGACCCAGTCGATGTCCACGGTGTTGTTGTCAGTCACCACAGTTGCATACAGCTGCCGGATTTCCTTGATTAGGTTGTCCCTGCTCTTGCTGCTGCTAGATTTGAAGCTCTTCACTGAGCTTAGTGAGTCTGTGAGTATAACGTATTTGCCTGGATTTGCTGTTTTAATCCATTCTAGAGCCTTTTTAATTGCCACCAGTTCGGCTGTGAATATTGACAGGTGATTCGGAAGCTTGTACTTGAGGACTTCTTCCTGGTCGCCTATGACTACTCCTGCTCCGCATTCGCCAGAGTAGGGCATTTTGGAGGCGTCGGTATAGATTTTCCTGTGCTCCTTCCATCTGTTGTCAATGTTTTCCAGAGCGTAGCTCTTGATTAGCGCTGGTGGGTCTTCCTTGCTTATCTGTGAGGATAGGCTGTCATGCGCCTTGATCTGCGGAAGTAGCCATGGCGGGTCAGGAGCCGGCCTTGAGCTTTCTTGTCGAAGTGCCGTCTCGATTCTTTTATACTACTCATGAAATCATACGCAAGACGCTCAGCCAATCAGAGAGCGATCTGTAGCCAATCAGCGTGCAGCTAGAAAGGGCGAGGACGCCATCACGTGATGGACATCCTCCCCATTCATTTAGTACATACACGCGTTTATGACGTTTTCACTATTTTGAAAATAATTTCCAAGGAGCTAACATGAATAACTCGACCATTTCTGGTCCAATTTTAAAAAGGTTAACAGTTTTAGAATCCTTGTTTCAACGGCGAGAACAGTGTAATTTAAAGAAATTTAGTGCACCAACCCGGTACACTTTAGTATGCATTCTCTCCCAACTCGGACACGTGTTGTCAGGGAAAGCATGACTGCTACATGATCTCAAAGACTTAGACGTTTTACAGAAACCTCTCTCATATGGCTTTATACATGCATACTATCCTACTCAGGGGGGGGGGGGTGTGTTTGGAACGTACCCGGAGCGGTTGTCCCATACCCAGCTGAGCTGGAATGGTCCATACCTGTCCGGCCGATCTGCGCTACACCACCCCGTCCGAGTTTGACACCGGCGGCAAATGATACCGCATCGCAGATCGCTAGGCAAGAATTATAGGCTTCTCAAGTGGGCGTGTAGCCGAGAGGAATAGTGATGCGAGAGACGTGTAGTTTATCAGAGAAGAGCACATAGAGGTGCGCAGGGTCGTATTTAGATATGTGGGGGCCCTGGGGGCAAAGAATGAGCGAGGGGTCTGGGGGTCCTCCCCGAGAAAATTGTTTACATCTAGGTGCTCTGAGACGGCCAGAGGGTCTACTTTTAGGGTGAATTATGGCGCTTTCTTTCGTTGTAAAATTATTTTATTTTGCAAATTTTCGTAATTAACATTGTTGCCGAACACCAAACAAGAATTGGGACCCCCACAAATATTAGAATAGAATTATAATGCATGATTAAGAGTTCTAAACTAATAAAGTTTGCTTTAAATGTCCTATAACTTCCAAAAAAGTGCATAATTTCTTTTTTCATTTTTAAATTGTGGGGGTCCCTTGCTTTTGCCCCGCTTGCCCCCCCCCCCCCACCTCCATTAAATACGGCCCTGGAGGTGCGAAAGAGTTTGGGAGGGAGGCATACTATGATTTTGATTTTTGGCCTGGTATTTATTTTTCCAGGCCCTTTCTTTTCTTGTTTTCATATTGCAGTGCAGGCCTTTTATTTGGTTTTATTACCAAGAATTAGCTAAAACAATAGCTCGCGTGGCAAATTAAATTTCCGCCGAGAATGCCCACGCTCCAACATACTTAAATTAAGATATATAATATATAAAAATACACATCCACATATCCGTCTCAGTAGATACATATCACAGTAATCACAAGTACAGTAATTACGTATGCATGCCGAATATATGAGGGCTTGCATAGTGTGGCCCGTTTTGGCGGGTCCGCAGGGATAGCTCTCAGCATCCACATATCCGTCTCATTATACTAAAACGAGACGAAAAATAATAAGAAAAATAGTAAATACAATAATAATACTTAGTTTATCATGCAGCCCCAGCAATAGCTGGGACGGCATGATAGTAATAAAGACATATTCGCTGTGGTGTGTTGTGTAGGCTACCTACACCGCACATGGCGTGTTTACAACACAGGTATCTGCAGCGACTATTTTGCTGAGGCACAACTATGCAGTAATTTGCGTAGCTGTGTAGGATGACCGTAGTCAGCCCCGGGATGGGGTTTCAATTTAAAAAAGATATATAATAATAAGAAAAAGATTTCAAAAATAAAAATATAATAGTTCACATTTCCGCACACCTAGTCAAATATTCTGCTGCATCCACGACAATAATGGCCATAAGTGTCTGCTGAAAAGTTACCCTAGCTGGTCTGGGTACCACGATCCGAATATACCGGTCATGACGGGTGATACACTGGTGCTGACATTATGTTGCCTATGTTAATGTTCTCTGTGCTCAGGTTTGATGAAGTTGCGGATAAGTTTATTAATGCACATGCAGAGGTGTTGACGATAATGTTGGGTGTCCTGATTGTCGCTGGTTCCGAGGTTGCTGTCATCACTGTGGTTGCTGTGGTGTTGGTGGCGCTTGTGAGTAGTCTGCTAAGTGCTGCCGTGGTGATGCGCGAAGGTGTTGCTACGGTGATTGCAGATAGTTTTCTTATTTTCGTGGCCTGAATAAGTCTACTTGCGGATGTTCTGGGTACCGCTCGGGTGTCTGGCTGGTGGGCTAAGCGATGCTTCCCTGAGTACGGTCTGTCCAGCATGGTAGCTTTTCGGATGGCAGGATCTATAGTTGCGATAGTGCTCCGCGTGGGTGTCGGAGTGCTGGCATGGGGTGCGGAACTGGTGATGGTGGTTTCTGTGAGACTTATCTCCTCGTCGATAACTAGACTGGAAGGTGATATGAAACAGTCCGAAATGTCCTGTAATAATGGATCATGAATTTTCACAGGAGTGGTTATTACTACCGATATTGGATGTCCGGTCATGTATGCGGATGGTGTTGTGGTGGTGAGTGCTGCCGGTGTGGTCACTGCAGTGCTGCCGATGTGGGTACTGCAGTTGGTGTTGATGCCGATGCCGATGCTGCAGATGCTGCATGTGCTGATTTTATGGGTGCTGCCGGTGTTGTGGTGATGGTGGATGGTGTGGTGGTGATGCCTGACTGCGTTGCTGGTGCGGCTGCGGAAGCTGTTTGCGGATGCGGTGAGTCAGGTTGACGCCTTTTTGTCCGTTTAGCTTTGGCCATCTTTCCGGTCAGAATTAATCCAATAGGAAGTCTACTTTCTAAGCGAGGTGCGAGGATGTCTATGTCCTCATTTTGTTCACCAGGTTTTAAAGTCACGACTAACACACAATGCTTGTAGGATAACGCGTGTGTAACGCCGTACTGAGTGGCGGAATATAAGTATCTGCAGTCTGAACAATATGCTCTTTGTAGTAGATGATCGCGATTGACGTGTAGTGTCAGATCCGAGTTTCTGGAAAATGCATGCTTGCACGGCAGTCTGTCATATAAAGTTGAAGTACACAGATATTTTTTGCCAGTGTTCACAGGTGCTGATTCTTCCGAGCTGTCGAATAACGCGAGATCTTCCGCAAACGACATACTACTTCCGTATAGTTGTTATATGCGGGACCGCACACCTAACTAAACTTGTCCTAACTTTCCTAACTCTTCAGAATACCTTTCTGGCCAATTATAACATGAAAATTAAATAATAAGTATAACAACAGAATTTGGTTTGCCACACTAAAATGGCCTAATGCCTGATCTTCCCTAGTGTTGAGTTTGAAGGGAAGATGAAATTTCTGTGCGCGCTTTCCTCCTTTTATAGTCGTTGGTGACGTCACAGGAGGGCGGATGACCACGCCCGAAAACTCCAGAGTGATTTGGTCACCCTTTATATAGGCTTATTTAACTTTCGTTCTCATGTTATATATTCCCTTCGTAAGAAGATATATATATATATATATACATACATACATACAATGTCTTGGCGCGGTGGTCCAGTGGAAAGATGTCTGGTTGCTGATGCTATGCGGTGGGTTGCAGAATGGCGGTTCGATCCCCCGACCGGGAGATGGTGATCAACAAATTAAACTAATGGGTGCATGACTGTCGGCTGGTTAGCACATAGAAATTGAAGCCGCACGTTGCCTATGCGTCAATAAAATAAAAAATACATATATATATATATATATACACCTGTGCAAAAGTTAATCACCAGCAAAAACAATAGAACGTAGTAGGGTTTCGATGGCATTCTGGCGGAGGTATTCATGCACAGCTCTAGCACGATGTGGTCGGGCGTTGTCATCCATGAATATAGGGTGGGTTCCAGGTGCATGATTTACAAAATGAGGGACCACAACTCTATCCAGTATGGAATCTTGATATCTTTGTCCATTTAGTGTTCCAGGTACAGTCAACAGATCCAGCTTACAATCAAATGAGATGCACCCCCATATCATAACGGAACCTCCACCAAATGGAACTTCTTCCATGATGTTACGTTGGTCGTACGCCGTGCGTCTGGACCTCCATACACGAGTTCGACCATCTGTGGCATGAAGCAGGAACCGACTTTCATCGGACCAGTGTACCCGTCTCCAGGATCTCATGTTCCAGTGTCTTCTTTCGTTGCACCACCTCAGACGCTCCTCTTTGTGGTGTGCAGTGAGGAGAGGACGTCTGACAGGTCTCCTAGCTTTCATGCCAGCAGCATACAGTCTCCTTTTGACGGTAGACATTGACACTCTATTGCGCGTTTCCCATTGCTGGCTGAGCACTCTGCTGTTGGTGAATGGAGATCTCCTAACAAGGCGTACTAGGGCTCGATCATCACGGGCAGTAGTCTTCTTCGGTCTTCCAGATCTAGGCCTGTCCTTCACCTCGTTAGTTTGCCCATGTTTTGCAATCAAACGACTGATTACAGTATGGTTAATGTTCAGCTGTCTGCCAATCTCTCTGCATGACATACCAGTGGTATGCATGCCTATGATTTGCCATTTCACACGATCACTTAACCTTCGTCTTGCCATAGCGGTTCACAATCAAGAGCTAATTCTCTCTGTACAAATAAACCACGGTCATGAACACAAAATTCCTAATCTTGTCGCCTAAATCTGTATGTAATGTTCCACACCTCAAACTGGACTTTTACATAACTGAACACGTGTGCTGTTTCCCGCCACGCACGGACATCAAGCGGCGTGAAGTCATGCATGCATGTGCATTTCGTACTTGGAATTATGTCAGCTAACGCGGGGACAAAAAGTATGGCAGCCTAGTTGTACCATCATGTTTCTACGTTCTATTGTTTTTGCTGGTGCTTAACTTTTGCACAGGTGTATATATATATAAGAAAGTAGGATTGCCGCTTTCATCTCTACTCTGCGGAAAATCAGGTCTCCGATCAATGTTAAAATCTGGAACTATTTATTCCTGTGGACGCTCACCTTTTAATTAGCAACTCGCCTGTTCAAATTTCAGGTTGGAGCCCGCAATGGGGTGTGGGAGAGCGTGATGACGTCAGCAGTCGTGACCCCGACAAGTCACCTCTCACCTCCTCCATCACGTTGTGGTAGCTTCGTTCGTGGGAGGGAGGTTCTCTTGTTTATAGCCTTTGATCCAATTTATAGGAAAATAGAAGTGTTGATCACGTGATTCTTGTTTTGAAAGCATGTGGTTTCATTTTTAGGAGTACCGAAAGTAACTGTTAAAGATTTTAAACCAGTAGTGGAGCTCGACTCTTAATTTGGTCTTATAAAGTGCATCTGTCTGCTTCCAAACGATTTATTTTTTCCAGTGCTACCATACAGGTGTAATGGCTGCCTGTTCTTTCCACTATGCATTAAGTGCGCTCCTGAAAATTAAACAAGAGGGTTTGGAGTATCCTGAAGAAAGACGCATATATTCGAGAGTATTTCGAGCCTAAGGGGCTTAAATTAGACCAGTCACCTGATTGTAAGAATAACGGTCTCACGACCCCAGCGAAACAGGTCCTAAATTCTTCGTGGGGATATTTTCCCCTGAATCTGTATCCTAAGCACGAATACGTACATACTCGCGAGAGAATGTTGGAGTTGTTAACTGATAGAAAACTGTCAGTTAAAGAGATCTGTGCATGCAATGACAGCACTCTATTAATGCGCTATAGCAAATTGGACAAATTCGTTCCTAACGATAGTCATATCAATGTGATGATCGCGAATTTTGTGACGAGTTATGCTAGGGTACATCATGCATTTATCATAATACAGATTCTATAGTGTATCTCCAGAAATGGGATAGAGCATGCTAATTCCTGTATATCACGACAGACTCAGTTATTTTACTAACGAAGTTCCATCCGGTAGCAAAATAACAAAGTTTGTTAGCACGTGTCCTAAAAGATATGTGTACAAACAGATGGACAGACAGACCCACGCTATCGAGAGCGTATGCACGGTTAAGGAGCTAACATTACACTTTGGAAATAGGAGCATTAAGCTGGTACCCGACTCCAATTGCTCATAGTCACAATAGCTTGAGCCAGAGAATCGCCAGCGAGGGAATGAGGAGTCGGGTACCAGCATATAGGAGCATAGACACTTACGACAGTCAATAACTCTAATCTAGAAATGATTGCTCGGTATTCTAAAACCATCATTAGGTCCAAATATCATAAACTTTATACTCAAAAACGTTTCGGATTTACATACAAAAAGCGAATGATTTATGACTGGTATTTAACTGAACCTTATGGCTTTAAGAGAATGCCACAATGCTTTATGGTAAGTACCTCGACCGTCATGAGGTTTAGTTGAATGGCGTAATGCCCTGCACCAAGATCTTTTTCGCAGGTTGTCTCTTCAAGCGTTGACTACGTGCTTGTATACTGTAAGTCGGCCTGGAGTCAAATACGTATTTGTATTTAAAAACACTAATTTTGTGTATTTGTATTTGACATTTTACAAAAACTATATTTGTATTTGTATTTGCTCACCATATTTGGTCAAGTAGTCAAATACGATAAAATATTTACAAAATAAATATCATCAAGATATATACACACTGAAAAGGGTTAAGCATATTAGCTTCATACATGCTATGTTATTGTAAACAATGAAATAGAATGAACAAGACATAATTTTCTACTTTCTCCTATGAAGTAGTATATTTTAGCACAGATCGTCTGGGCAGGTACGGACCGTCCCAGCTCAGCTGAGTATGGGACGACTGGCCCGGGTACGTTCCAAGCACGCCCCCCCCCCCATCCCCCCTTAGTAGGATAGTATGTGTATATAGAGCCATATAAGAGATGTTTCCTAAATAGACCATAAGATTGCGTAGCGCGCATGTCAGAGCTTCCGTGACAACACACGTCAGCTTTGGGAGAGAATGCATATTAAAGATGTACCGAGTTGGTGCATGTAACTCCTTTAAATTGTCTTCCTATCAGGACCGGAATGAAACGAGGAATCCAAAACTGTTAACTAATGTCCTTGTCCTTGGATCTCGCACGCTGATTGGCTGCAGATCGTGCGCTGATTGGTTGGGCATTCTAGCTATGACATCACGAGAAGTATAAAAGGAGCGAAGAACTGAGAATCGAAACCACACTTCGACGATAGAGAAAGGTGGTAGGTTGTGTGGCCAGAGCAGTACAAGACGTTGGTAACTGCTTACCGACTGTTGGTTATCATATAACCGCAGCAGTGTCTCTCGGATTTCAGCTCTTAGGCTCTGGCACACAACCGCTGCATCGCTGAAGATGGGCCTTGCGGCCCCGATGTAACAAACTTGTAGTATGTAGAACGAGTGGTGATTCTTGGTGGACGACTCATCAGATCTGCCGAACCACGCTCAAAAGTGGTTATCAAACTCCACGCAATGTGTCATGTGTAATATTTAACTTTTAGACCACAGTCTAGTGGGACGTTGCCTGGTGCACTGCATGAGCTATGCGGTGTAGCATGTACTGTGTACACGGAAGATGCACATGTATCATTTAACTTTAATTATAGCCCTTCATCTGCTAAGAGGCAGATTTCAACTTCCGCTACAGTACGGAACCATTAGACACTCTGCTTAAATTAGAACTTGTAAAATGATATGACTATCTAGTAGACATCTGCATCCGCAATCGTTCTTCTTCACCGTCTTTGAGAGTGAGCTGCATCAACAGTTTGCCTGCGGATATTTCCCAGCAACATCAGAATCATGCCATCTCGCGTTCCTCATCTGTAATGCATCATCTACAGTGGACTATGAACTTTTTCCATACCGATCACGAATAGGTACTCATCTAACTGTATTTTTGCATTATTGTATTTTCATGCTTCTTTGTCGGTACTGATGACTAATAGGTACCGACCGGTCATCTGAGACCGTATTTTATAGTTTATATTTTTACTATATATATTATCTTTATTTTGTGCTTATGACTAACGAGCACCGCAAGGTCATGTCACCTTATTTATTGTCAATACTGTATATGGCAGGAGCCATCCTAGTTACTTGTTTTGTTTATATTATCTAAAATACTAGGACTGCAGTAAGCTAGGCTACACTATACAGCAACAATAAATCTGCACTACCTTTTCCCCCCAGAATCACTTTTTCACTGAGGTCACGGTTCACGTTCTCATTAAGCAAACCTGACATGTGATTGACTAAACCTGGCTATTCTAGCTCGATAGGATAGGTTTAAAATAGTTAGGGATGATTGCTCTTTAGGAGTCATTTGTGTAAGCCTCCTTTCCGGATGCAGCGGATATGTAACACCGCACACCGGGTAAGTGGTATAAATTGGCCATATACCTTAGGGCCTCCTTATTAATAGATGAGTGATTGTCTCTTCCTGTGCTCCTCCAGCCACAAGGCGTATAATTGTCTGGATCGCCCTTTGACACGTTGGTGCGATACAACTCTGGGAACTATTGGGGTTTCCGAGTAGTGAAGACTAAAGTGGCGATTACACAATCATCCCCCTCTGTATCCTCGGATACCAGTTAGCATAGATATCCATGCCAAAGTAGGAAGCACTGCGAAAACATTATATTATTTTAAGCAGCCAGCAGTGCATCTCTGGACATTCTTAACATAACCCTAACGACAGGTAAACGTTAGTCCCCGGGTTCGGATCCTACATGATCTGTCCCCGACACACCAGGTGACGGATGGCACACAGATCTCCCTCACTCTTTACAGTGACTGGGTCCGGTCTTGGAACCCACCACGCCCTCATGGGAAGGCCACTATAGTTGGATATCTGTCTCCTCCCCACCATAAAGTATATATATGCGCTTTAAAATTGCTTATGTAAATATGTCTTGTTGTATGTGGTGGCGGTGTGGTAAGTAACAGGATCGTTATATGATTCTGAAGCTCACACCGTGACACGTCCGCACGCTGTCTGTAACATCCCATTGAGTCAACTCTCTACTTTCTATTGGTGAGAAATGACTATCCAGCTATCTTTGCGTCTGATTGTGATGGCGCGTTAACATAGGTGTTGGCAAAGCATATGACAACTGTATAAGTCTGTTTGTGTTGGTTAACACATTGGGAGCGACCATAGGTTGTCAAGATGAATCACCAACTAACCATCACTTATTAAACATGGTATTTTGAGTTTTCTTAGTCGATCTTCGTAGTGTCATCGAACTCTGGATTCATCTGTGTTGCTCGTCTCTGAATGTTTTTGAATAAGTAGATATTTTTCAGAAAGTGGAGATCATACCACGTTTCCGTATTCCAGATGTCAAAATCAAATGATCTAATTATCACAACTAGTTTGTTGGCTTGGTCGACTGCTGTTTCTGCATTGTTATTAAACTTCAGAGCATTGTCAACATAGGACACCAATATATTTTTCGCGGGTTGACTCTTTAAGGGATACACTTTGGGGTGGGACAATCTCATGGAAAACCTAAGTGCTGTGGGATAGTGTACCCCTGGCCAAGATGTGGTGGGTCGATGCTATCTCGTTCCCCTCAGTCAAAGATATAGTGAAAGGACGCAATCTCATGGAGAAGTTAAGTGCTGTGAGATTGTGTTCGCCTAGACCAAATACAGAGGGGTGGAGCTATCTCATCCCTTTAGCCAGGGATACAGAAGGGGATTGCTATCTCATGGGCAAATGTTATCCTGTAAGATAGTCACACATGCACCTGACAAGCAGTGAGAAATGGCACAGATTGTGCATGGAGACATCCCATCTCCCCATCCCCTATGTTAAGATGGAATTGGCACCCAGATAGATAAGGTAGATGGATAGATAGATAGATAGATAGATAGATAGATAGATAGATAGATAGATAGATAGATAGATATACAACCACTGTGTAGCAATAATGGGCAACTTCCTTTAACATTATATGGCAGAGTCTGAACAGATAATACAAATTGTGAATATCAATCTTTTCAGCTGCCTACAAATGGTCATCTTTCGCAATCTAGAAACTGCTGCCAGGTGAATGCTATACCTCTTTGGGGACACGTGCTTCAGCTAAAATGAGGGGATCAAATTTCAGATTTAGAGTTGCACAGATTCCGTTACTAAGCTCTTTACTACCATGTCCAAATCATGTCCATGTCCAAACTATGTGTAATGATATATGACCAGCACATATTCTCATACAAAGACAGATGAGAAAATGCAATTTGCTTGTGAGAAAATGCAGTTTGCTTGGCTCAGCACCTGGACTACAGAGTTCATTTGTGAAGGTACAGACTGTTGCAGAATTGGCTTGAGCCTGTATAGTAAAGTCCTTAGCTGCCAAAGTATGGTCACATGGCAATGCCTTCATCAATGATGATGCAAACACTAGATAAGAAGTGTGGAACAGATGGCAACTGTGCTTAACCATAGCCTTGATACGCTGAGATGCAACAAATGAGATACTGCCAAATCTCTCAATCTGATTTCACATTATATACCTTTTCTCCTCTCTATTCAGATGATTGCAATCCACAGACTATCATTCTCTCTTTCTTAGTCTAGCATGTTCCCCTTCATAGCCTATTCCTTTGACTTTCCTTGGGGATCTTAAAAGGTGTTGGTTTGAGAGCCTTAGGAATAGCAATCTGTGTCCACACATTTCCTGTTTTGGGAAGGAACAGATCTCTGGATGTCAGGTATACCTTGTTTCTTGGCTGCTTTTTAAAAACTAGATGGACTGTGTCACGCGTGTCGAGCCCTTTAGGTTTTCCGCATATCACACATCATGTGTGGCATGATTTCTGAAACTAGTATACCCCCATCACAAATTAAATGGCTATTTAAAACTCTAACATTATTCTAATTCTTGAAAAGGAGACAAATCACACAGAGAAATAAACTAGTCCAAACCATGTAAAGGTATGGAAAAAACTTTTAGAATTCATTTTAATTTTGCTGCAAACTGAATGCAATATATAATTAGGTCTTGATAAATTAAGACCTTTAAGAAAATTTAACATTCTTCTAATTCTGGGGTTAAGCTGGATATAAATCACACAGAAATAAACTAAGTCCAAACCTGGTAAAAATATGGAAAAAATTAGAAAATCTTTTTTATTGTCATGTAGACTAAATATCCTGATGACATAAAGCAAAAACTGTAAAGTTTTAATGGGATTGGATAAGTCCTTTAAATCAAATGTCAACTGAAAATCATTAACATTCATCTAATTCTTGGCTTAAGCAGGATATATATATATATATATATCACATAAAAATATTCTACGCCGTGGCCAAATGCTGGAAAAGTATGAAAAAAATTTGAAAATCACAATTATTATGATGGAGACTGGATGCAATAATAGCGAAGAACAAATCTGTAAAGTTTTATTGACATCGGATAAGACCTTCATGAATTAAATGTCTATTGAAAAACATTTACCTAATTCTTGTCACGCCGGACACCAGGCGTCATTTGGATCGCTATGTCGAGATCCTCCACTTCGCTATTGATTTTACAAAAATTATTTAAGCATTTGCTTTCTGCTCAACAAAGGCACACCTGTTTGACATTTTCAGACACTATATACTTGATAATCATCATTTTGAAGGTCGTGAACTTGTACTTGAAAAGAGGATTGGCATTTTTTAATGTTTCTTGAATTCTTTATATGCTTCATATTTGACATATAACAGATGTCGATGGGATTCCTGTCTCCCTATGACAAGAATGGTATCTCCTGTTGGGCATCATTCTATGTTATCCAGCAGGAACTGCTTGATTGGCTCTTCCCATATTATTTGTGATTTTTGTACATTAGCCAGATTATTGTTCTTGTTGCTTGCATTTGACATAGCACTGCATGGACACTTTTTCTTGACCTTCCAAGGTAGTTTCTTGGGCAATGCAAGTCTCTTCTTTATTTCTCTGTTTCCTTTGCTAAAAGTTTACCAACTTTATTCACCTTCAACTGGTCCAAAGGCTCAGCACCATGGTTGCTGTGCTCTTTCTCAATATTGTTTGCTGTGCACATCGCTGAAAGTACCTTCGCCTCTCTTGGTGTGGCATGTTTAATCCTCTGCACACCTCTACAGGTGGCTTATGTGGATGTTTGAGGTGGGGATTGTACAACGTTGGTTGGTTTGTATCGAGACAATGCCAGTTAAGTTTTGCTCCAGTTGCCCCTTCATTGGCTACCAGTTAAACAGCGCATAAATTACAAACTTGCACTACTGGTTTTCAAATGTCTTAATAATCTTGCCCCGCCATATCTAACATCGTTGATCGTACAGAAGACAGCGCCAAGGGCTCTCCGATCAAGTAGTCGTTTACTCTGTGTAGTGCCACCATCCAATCTACTAAGCGGCCAACGCGCATTCTCTAGAGCTGGCCCCAAGCTTTGGAACAGTCTTCCACCACATATACAGAATTGCCGTAAAATTGAACCTTTCAAATCTGCTCTCAAAACATATTTATTTTCAATTTAAGTTTTTGTACATAATTGTGTAATTTTATATAATCTTGTAAAGCGCCTTTGAGCTTCAATTGGAATTGGCGCTATATAAATGCATACATACATACATACATACATGGAATTCACCGAAATGAATACTGCCTCTCCCCACTAAAATACCTGATGAAAATATTGTTAGTGTAGGTCTTGAGAGATGGATCGGTCAGGAATCATATGCATGGATGGACAGAGACAGATGGATGACGAGCGCCATAATATAACAGGACCCTTATAATCACAAAATTAATACTAACCAATATTGGAGGGTTGTATAATGGGGTATATACCCTCAAAATGACTTATATGAGAGCCACTGGTCTGCAATAATATTCCTTGCCTAATTTTATGAGAGGTTTATAGCTTGCAATCTCATAGGTATGCTAAGTCTGACTTCATGCACATAATTCTGAAGCCAGAAGCGTGTATTTATTGCATCATAACTGTGGTTTATTAACATCATCACTTGTTATTGACCACCACCATTGTCTTTCACTTAACAATCAAAGAGAGTATTGTCACTTTACAAACCGATTACTTGCCTAACCTTGTCACACTCGTCTTTAGTCCACATTCTTATTACTAGCCTAACTTTGTGACAGGTTTCTATTCACACATTTTCTATAAATAAACTAATGCCTCCTCTTTGCTATGACTACCGGACTAATCAGTAGCCACTATTCAATCGCTATGCATTGCCGCTGCGCCTCCACAGATTTTAGTCACCTTATGGATTCATGTCATGATTAGATTATCTATAAAGTCATTGCCTTTGATCATAAGAGTAGACAGACCCATTTCTAACTAAGCCCCACCCATTTTTAGCTAAGCTCCGCCTTCTTTTTTGGAATCAACTTGAAACTTTGAAAACCGAATTCGCAGAATCTAGCTTTGGAGGTAACTACACAGGTAAGCTGTTGGATATTTTGAAAATAATTTGACCGAGGGCTGTTGCTGCACGAAATTAGTTTCAAAATATTCCACAATGTTTATTAATGTGTACATTCATTAAATTTTTTTTTATAATTTGCCCATTTTAATGACAGACTTTTTGATTTTCAGGACAGCTTCTTAATTAACCTTCCCAGAATATCCATCTATCAACTGACGTCATATGACATCACAATCAGCGAAGTAGCATGCAGGATGATGTCAGAATCATTACGTCATTAATGATTCTATTTGGACCGTCTTTAATTCTTAATAGTCCGACACATTGTACAAATTGTATGGCTTACCAATTTAATAAACATTCTGTCAAATATTTTGAAATTAATTGGCAGCAACAGCACCCAGGCAAATTAGTTTCAAAATATTTAACAGCTTACTTGTATAGTTTTCTGGAAATTGATAGTCAGAGAGTTCAGAGATCGATCGATCCCAAGACGGACGAGGTGTGGATGGATCTTAGATAGAGATGGGCGGGGCATAGCTAAAACTGGAAATGTCCATTACCCTCCCCTGTAAGGGGAAGAGGGTATTGCGATTGTGCATTCTTGTGTCTGCCTATTTGTGTCCGAAGATGTATCTCAAACTACTTATTCGATTCAGCTCAAATTTTAACACAACGAAGGAACTTGCCATGCCAGGATTTCCAGATATTGTCCATGATCCAGATAAAAGAAGCTGGATCTGTGTGGGATTAAATTCCGGATCTGTGGATATCTTTCAAAACCGGGAGGGCAAGGATCTGCAATCTGTGATTGCTCTTGTTTTCATTGTGACTTAAGCTAATATGTGAAATATTTGATTTTAATGTCAGATACATGGGTCCCAGACTGGATCCCTCTAATGCGGACATGACCTTAGCTAGTAGTGTGATATCTACAATGAAGGATGTGAGAGGTTAATATCCTTCTTACATACCTAGCATGCTGTCTTCTGAGCAGAATGTTCTTAGAATGGCAATCACTCGGCACACATGCAGTTTTAACCACTCAAATTTGTTCTCATACAAAATGTCAATTTGCAGACCAAGAGAAGACAATTTTGAAAACGTACCACTGGAATGACTGGCTCGGTCATCGAGCCAGTCATTCCAGTGGTAAATTTTCAAAAATAGTCTTCTCAAGACCATTGCAGAAGCCGTTTTTGACTGATATGAGTGTTAAAGGGGTAAGCTACATTAGACAAAAAAATCAGCACCACGAATGTCTGTGACATGAATTGTATTACATTGTTTTTAAAGTCTTGATCAGCCTGAGTAAATCAGCCAGGACAAATGTAGCAATTGATGGTACAGACATTATATACTAGAAAGCTTCTTTCTTGCCATTATTTCACAAGCTCAGACTATAAAATATCCAAGCCATTATCAGTGTAAGTTAACAAGTTTATTCATCATAAGATATATAATATGTTTTTATACTCAAAGGATGCCTTGTCCTTGTGGCAGGAATGCGGTGTCATTAAGCGAGGTGGTTAAAAGTCCTTATAGCTCATAGAACCAGCGTCCTGTGTGCCCACCACATAGAGCCAGTGACCTGTCTTAAGAGATCAGCTATCATTGGCACAGCACAAACTGTATAGACGTAAACAGTTAGTCAATGACTTTCACTTTCTTAAGCAAACTTTCCATTCATCCATCTACTCATCCTCAACTTTAGCTTATAACAGTGTTTTAAAATGGATTGCGGACACGGCTAAATGAAAAGGGTCACATAAGAGACAATTCTAATCAAACAGTTTGTGAACGTATACGGATTGGTGAGGCCGATAGCGGATGACTGGAAAGCCGGACGAATGGAAAGCCGGCTTTAGGCTGTAAACTACATAACTGCCGGTAAATGGCAGAGAATAAAATATTAAAATTAATCAATGTATCAAATGAATTTAACATACTATTAATACATGATCTAAGCTTTCTGACTGCAAAATTTATTAATGGAATGATTGGAAATTAAGCGGCTCAGAATCAAATGTCCATACCTTTCATATTTCAGGACTGTCAGGATTATCAACTAAAATTCTAAACAGTTTAATAATTAATATATCAAATGAATTAAAATAATATAAATGCTTAGACCATGATAATGATAAACATGACAAATTATCACGTACAGGTACATTGATCAAAGGTAGTTTTTTTTAATTTGCCATCAATGTTAGTGAGTAATTACAATAATTACTGTGATATATTAACCACAAAACTGATTAAGAAAATCTAAACTTTCTCATAGAAAATGTCCATTTGCGGACCAAGAGAATACCATTGTTGAGAATTTACCGCTGGAATGACGTGCTCTGTAATTGAGCCAGTCATTCCTGTGGTAAATTATCAAAAATAGTCTTGTGTTGGTGTGTAAATGGAGGACTGAAGAAAGCATTTCACTTAATGGTCAAGATTAAGATCTTACGTTTGCTTAGTGAATATCCATTTACAAGAAATAAACGTCTATATTTAATCACTGGTATGAGTGACTCATTTATAGAGCCACAAATTTTAGCAGTAAAATGTCAAAAATATGCTTCTCATGGCCTGCACAGGTGACCTAACAATAGTGACCAGCAAAATGCTATTTTATCAAACAGTCGACGACAAAATATATATTAAAATTTACAGCTCCAATTGATATTAGTTTCAAAATATTCAACAGAATAGTAGTTAAATTGTAACTTAGTGTTAAAGATGTAAACAAAATAAAACGTACATATGTTGTTATAACAACAACTAAATTTCAGTACAGGTAGCTATGCAGAATGCAGTAGAAATATCTCTTCTTTACTACAACACCTGTGGCACATGACCTTTGACCGTAAACACACTTTCCCAGAACATGCATGATAAGTTAATTAACTTGGATGCCAAATATTGTAACTCATCTGTCCTATAGTAGAAACATCCACTGACTCACACAGACACATACGCGGGCACACATGCACGCTTGCAGGCAGACACACACAGGCACACACACGAATACCGGCTTGCCCACACACAACTTCATAAAGATGGAGTTGATGACTCATATGCATACACTTGTATGATCGCGTATGCATGATACTAGTACTGTTAGAATATATAGCTCTCTATGCACAGCAGTGGATCATTGTCGATGTTAAACACAGGCTCTGTCATCTACTGCACTCATTCTAACCAGTAACATAATAGAGGTCTCACTCTCATGTTATCAGACGTGTCTCTCTCAGGTGCTCCAAAGACAATGATATCTGCAAGAATAAAACACATCAAAATACAACAAACTTATTTTAACCCATTAATCATAAAAAATGTACATTTGGAGACCAAGAAGACTATTTTTGAAAATTTACCACTGGAATGACTGGCTCGGTTAACGAGCCAGTCATTCCAGTGGTAATTTTTCAAAAATAGTATTCTTTTGGTCTGCGAATGGACATTTCTCATGACCACTGCTGAAGCCATATTTGGCTGATATGAGTGTTAACGAGTTAAGATACCATCACTTAAGAATTACACATCACAATGAAAAAAGTCAGATGTGAGGTGATGTCACAATCAACATGAATGATAGGTAAGGTAATAGATGATGTCATGACTTGTGCGTTAATTTGATTTAAGTGATGGTGAGATGCCTAACGTCAGCGTCACTCTCTCGCCCAGGTTCATCTGTGTTCAGTGACATGAAAGAATTATATTGTGCCCTTTTAGGTGCTTAACGGGAACCTTGCTGCAAAGCCAGCAGAGCCAGACTGTGTGATCTAACTGCCGCATCCGCATCTTCTCCATGAACACTAATTCATAGATACATTATGTAGTTCTTTTGGAAACAATGCGGAGTGATCGTGACCAACATGTCCCCACCACCATCCACCCCTAACACTTCTCTACCATCACAGTGACCGTAACTTAGTGAATGTATGCATGGCTAAACATATATGGGCATGCACCTTATTGGATCCAGCTTGTTGTTGTGTGTATCATGCAACCAACTTGTTAATTAAAAGTAACATATTGGCGTTCTACAAAAAAGGAAATCCATTACTTAGTCTTAGGCTGCAGCATCCATGAATTTTGTTTAGGCATATTACAGCAGTGTTGCGAGATACCGTCCATTGAAAATATATAGATCGCTGATCAATAAAAAAAAATACTGTCTAGGTAAACAATTACGTTCATATCATAGAAAATGCACAGACACACAATTTTATATATTCATCATTTTCAGGAATGGCTCTAACTGCCATTGCCTACATCAGCTTGAAAAATCGGTGATTATTTAAAATATGTTTCAAAGTTTATTTTAAAATCTTAATTAGTTTCTACACAACTGTTTATTTGTATGCGACTGCCTACAGTGTAACAGAACAGATGATACAGGCCTCGACTTTTGACTAACTAATGGTGGCTCCACACTCTGTACCAATAAGGCACTGCGATGATGTCCCAGATTGGTGTGCAAGGAGGCAAGATGGTTGTCTTCAGAAGCCAACTGCTATGCACTGATCAAAAACACAACTTATTTTGCTATATCTAAGGGAACTAGTCTGAAAGAGATCCGTATAGATATTCTACTCCATATTGTATAATCAGGACAATCAGAATTGTCCAAAACTACCGTAGTTGTCATTTAACTAACTAATATGTCCGTATAAGGTTTTCCCGTTTACACTTTCTCAGAATGCATACAATTTTTTCAGATTTTTTAAATTTCTAATATGATCTGTATCCAGATCCAGGTTTTTAAATCTGGATCAGGACCAATGTACCAACCTTCATTGTGTTAATATTTGAGCGAAATCAGATCAGTAGTTTACGAGATAATCTTAGATCTGGAATTTGGTCAGCTCTGGATTCTGGTCAATATGACATGTGGATCACGACTGGGCTGGAAGTCATAGTTTAAACCTCTAAACCGCAAGTCGGCCAAAAATGCCTTCTGAAGTTGTCCTGGAAAATGTCCATTTGCAAACCACAAAGACTTTCTTTAAATTTACCACTGGAATGACCGGGCCAGCCATCCCAGTTTATAAATTTTCAAAACTAATCTCTTTCTTGGCCTGCAAATTGGTATTTTCTATGTGAAAATAAAAATTTTCTTGAGAACATTTGAGGGTTTGGAACAATCTTTCCTGTATTAAAACTTGAACCAAATCAGTTTCTGGTACACACCTGCGGACAAACAGCCACGCACGCACGTGCACACACACACACCTACCCATCCACGCACGCACGCATGCACGCACACACGCACGCACACACATCCTCTTGAAAAAGAAAATCATTTCCTGTACCTGATCTGAAATCTCGCAGTCTTCCTCCTGCTTTTCTTCCTCCTCTCCATCATCATCATCATCATCATTATCATCCCACTTTTTATGCTTAAAGGTGGACTGCTGTCTTGGTGCTGAAATACAATCAATCTGAGAATGTTCAAAATGCCAACATACAAGAATCAACAACACTCATACAAGCGTGCACGTACACTGACATGAGACTTCTATACACATACTGATATAATTCAAGCAGAAAACTCTCAAGCTCAATTTTTTAATTCTGTCCTGTTATATTACATGTACATGTATTGAGATATTCCACTGAAAACTTTGAAGCTATATTAGAATAGCATAAAATTATTTTGATGGACAGCTACCAGTGAAGCTGACCAGATGATAGGAACTGACCGGTACAAATTTGAAAATGGTGTTGTTGAAAGCTAACAGCCTGACACACCAACAGATTTCCAAATTGGAAAGAAGAATATTTAACACTCAACAACTTTTGTAGTGATCTACACGTAGATAAATGTCCATAAAATTACAGACGATAAGAGGCATATTTAAAAAGGTTATCACTGGAATGACTGGCGTGATAACCCCACCAGCCTGTCCAGTGATAAACTTTCAGAAGTACCCTTTTCTTGATCTGCAAATGGACAAAATTGAAATTTTCTTGATCAAATTTGAGTGTTAAAGAGTTGATCATCCCGTACCTGGTTGTAATGACAATTTTAATTCCACTGCCTTTGTCTCTGAGCTGTATGACAATACCTCAGCCTCCTGAAGAAATAAATAAAGACAAACCTTAGCAAACCACAACGACATAAAGATTTTAAATTCTTATATTACTTCATGATTTAAAAACATTGTGTTACAGTCTTAAGATAATAATACAACAGGTGAAGTGCTTGAAAATAAATTACACAAACTCATTGAGTTGAACTTAGGTAATAGAGAGATAGTTACTTGTACCGCCAAGAACATGATAAAGGCCGGTGTAAGCATTATCTTATGTTATTGTGTGTCATCTATTGTCTGCCATCTATTGTCTGTCTCATATTTTCCGTCGTTTATTGTCTGTCTGTTAATGTCTGTCTATTCTCTGTCTCCTATTGTCTGTCATCTATTCTGTGTCTCTTATTGTCTGTCATCTATTCCCTGTCTCTTACTGTCTGTCATCTATTCCCTGTCTCTTATTGTCTGTCATCTATTCTCTGTCTCTTATTGGCTGTCATCTATTCCCTGTCTCTTATTGTCTGTCATCTATTCCGTGTCTCTTATTGTCTGTCATCTATTCCCTGTCTCTTACTGTCTGTCATCTATTCCCTGTCTCTTATTGTCTGTCATCTATTCTCTGTCTCTTATTGTCTGTCATCCATTCCCTGTCTCTTATTGTCTGTCATCTATTCCGTGTCTCTTATTGTCTGTCATCTATTCTCTGTCTCTTATTGTCTGTCATCTATTCCCTGTCTCTTATTGTCTGTCATCTATTCCCTGTCTCTTATTGTCTGTCATCTATTCTCTGTCTCTTATTGTCTGTCATCTATTCTCTGTCTCTTATTGTCTGTCATCTATTCTCTGTCTCTTATTGTCTGTCATCTATTCTCTGTCTCTTATTGTCTGTCATCTATTCCCGGTCTCTTATTGTCCGTCATCTATTCTCTGTCTCTTATTGTCCGTCATCTATTCCCTGTCTCTTATTGTCCGTCATCTATTCTCTGTCTCTTATTGTCTGTCATCTATTCCCTGTCTCTTATTGTCTGTCATCTATTCCCTGTCTCTTATTGTCTGTCATCTATTCTCTGTCTCTTATTGTCTGTCATCTATTCCCTGTCTCTTATTCTCTGTCATCTATTCCCTGTCTCTTATTGTCTGTCATCTATTCCCTGTCTCTTATTGTCTATCATCTATTCCCTGTCTCTTATTGTCTGTCATCTATTCTCTGTCTCTTATTGTCTGTCATCTATTCCCTGTCTCTTATTGTCTGTCATATATTCTCTGTCTCTTATTGTCTGTCATCTATTCCCTGTCTCTTATTGTCTGTCATCTATTCCCTGTCTCTTATTGTCCGTCATCTATTCTCTGTCTCTTATTGTCCGTCATCTATTCCCTGTCTCTTATTGTCTGTCATCTATTCCCTGTCTCTTATTGTCTGTCATCTATTCCCTGTCTCTTATTGTCTGTCATCTATTCTCTGTCTCTTATTGTCTGTCATCTATTCCCTGTCTCTTATTCTCTGTCATCTATTCCCTGTCTCTTATTGTCTGTCATCTATTCCCTGTCTCTTATTGTCTATCATCTATTCCCTGTCTCTTATTGTCTGTCATCTATTCTCTGTCTCTTATTGTCTGTCATCTATTCCCTGTCTCTTATTGTCTGTCATCTATTCTCTCTCTTATTGTCTGTCATCTATTCCCTGTCTCTTATTGTCTGTCATCTATTCCCTGTCTCTTATTGTCTGTCATCTATTCTCTGTCTCTTATTGTCTGTCATCTATTCCCTGTCTCTTATTGTCTGTCATCTATTCCCTGTCTCTTATTGTCTGTCATCTATTCTCTGTCTCTTATTGTCTGTCATCTATTCCCTGTCTCTTATTGTCTGTCATCTATTCCCTGTCTCTTATTGTCTGTCATCTATTCCCTGTCTCTTATTGTCTATCATCTATTCCCTGTCTCTTATTGTCTGTCATCTATTCTCTGTCTCTTATTGTCTGTCATCTATTCCCTGTCTCTTATTGTCTGTCATCTATTCTCTCTCTTATTGTCTGTCATCTATTCCCTGTCTCTTATTGTCTGTCATCTATTCCCTGTCTCTTATTGTCTGTCATCTATTCTCTGTCTCTTATTGTCTGTCATCTATTCCCTGTCTCTTATTGTCTGTCATCTATTCCTTGTCTCTTATTGTCTGTCATCTATTCTCTGTCTCTTATTGTCTGTCATCTATTCCCTGTCTCTTATTGTCTGTCGTCTATTGTCTGTCTGTTATTATCTGTCTAAACTCTGTCTCTTATTGTCTGTATGTTATTGTGTGTTGTGTATTGTCTGTCATCTATTCTCTGTCTTTTATTGTCTGTCATCTATTCCCTGCCTCTTATTGTCTGTCATCTATTCCCTGTCTCTTTTGTCTGTCATCTATTCCCTGTCTCTTATTGTCTATCATCTATTCCCTGTCTCTTATTGTCTGTCATCTATTCTCTGTCTCTTATTGTCTGTCATCTATTCCCTGTCTCTTATTGTCTGTCATCTATTCTCTCTCTTATTGTCTGTCATCTATTCCCTGTCTCTTATTGTCTGTCATCTATTCCCTGTCTCTTATTGTCTGTCATCTATTCTCTGTCTCTTATTGTCTGTCATCTATTCCCTGTCTCTTATTGTCTGTCATCTATTCCCTGTCTCTTATTGTCTGTCATCTATTCTCTGTCTCTTATTGTCTGTCATCTATTCCCTGTCTCTTATTGTCTGTCATCTATTCTCTCTCTTATTGTCTGTCATCTATTCCCTGTCTCTTATTGTCTGTCATCTATTCCCTGTCTCTTATTGTCTGTCATCTATTCTCTGTCTCTTATTGTCTGTCATCTATTCCCTGTCTCTTATTGTCTGTCATCTATTCCTTGTCTCTTATTGTCTGTCATCTATTCTCTGTCTCTTATTGTCTGTCATCTATTCCCTGTCTCTTATTGTCTGTCGTCTATTGTCTGTCTGTTATTATCTGTCTAAACTCTGTCTCTTATTGTCTGTATGTTATTGTGTGTTGTGTATTGTCTGTCATCTATTCCCTGTCTCTTATTGTCTGTCATCTATTCCCTGTCTCTTCTTGTCTGTCATCTATTCCCTGTCTCTTATTGTCTGTCATCTATTCTCTGTCTCTTATTGTCTGTCATCTATTTCCTGTCTCTTCTTGTCTGTCATCTATTCCCTGCCTCTTATTGTCTGTCATCTATTCTCTGTCTCTTATTGTCTGTCGTCTATTGTCTGTCTGTTATTATCTGTCTAAACTGTCTCTTATTATCTGTATGTTATTGTATGTCTGTTAATGTCTGTCTATTCTCTGTCTCTTATTGTCTGTATGTTATTGTCTGTCGTATATTGTCTGTCATCTATTCTCTGTCTCTTATTGTCTGTATGTTATTGTCTGTCGTATATTGTCTGTCATCCATTCCCTGTCTCTTATTGTCTGTATGTTATTGTCTGTCGTCGTTGTAAGGTTGCACGATTATTCACTTTTCATAATCATACGATTAATCATGAACTATATTAACTACATCAATGCTGCTTAGAGGACGTTATTATGCTACTGCAGATTGTAAGATTATGGGTTAGGCACTTGGGCATACATACATGGACAGAATACTCCAGTTGCTGATTGCAAACAAAGGAATGTATCAAGATTTTTCTAGACGGAAAATGGAAGTTACCGTATTTCGCTTAATTGTAGCCTATGCGCTAATAGAAGTCCACCCCCACTAACTTTGACATATGAGCTCCAATGGTTTCTTAGCAGTTTCAAAATGGCAAAACTTTGTATTAGAAGCCCACCCCCTAACTCAGCAGATTGTAGGGCAAAATTTTTTTTAAGAGCAAATTTGTAAGAATAGCGTGTATAATAATAACAATCGTGTCACAGGGTGTGTCTACTTCAGACCGATCTCTGCCCTGATACATTTCCGGCCCCTCTAGAGGTCAATACAGGCCTCGGATTTGTAAATCTTGACCGCCTATTAGATTAATACTAATAGTAGGCCACGTATGTTCAAGATATAATAAAGTTTATTCGACACTTTTGTCTTCAAAATGCGCTTAAAACAGTCTTGGTGTGATTAAATACCTTCCTTATAAATATATTTTAAGACCAAATTTATGTACGAAAGAAGTACTGGAGAAAATGCTCATCAATTTTGTAATGCCGATCAACATTAAATGATCCAAACTGAATTATTACGAACAACAATATAGCCGGCGAGCCAGCGGCTCTTTTGCGATGGGAGGCGGCGTGTTCTCGCGAGATATTATACGCTAACGGGAGTTTATCAAACGGGTACCCATTATTCAGATCAGTATAATACTCAGTTCCTATCGCGCAATGATAATATATAGAAATTCCCCGAGTTCCGAGTCTCCGATTCCAGACTACTTATATCCGAGTACTCGCTCTAAAATAAACTCTTCAATTGGAGGCGAATCACGTGAGTTGTATTTTTTCGCGACGCCATTTTATATCAAATTGTGAATTAATTTTGATGTAATAAATGACCTTTATTATAGGATACACAATATTCAAATCATATAATTTCACTTCCCCAGTGATGTTTTGACGTATACATTAAACATAGGCGTAGGTGGTGAGAATTTTTACGGGGAGAAAATGTGTTGAATTTCCGTGGTATCAGTTTTAGAACTTTTTTGGAAAAACCGTTAGCGCATAACCATTCAGAGAATGGGGAATGCGGGATAAGCGTGTGTGATTACAACAACAATGACAAATAGTGACCAAGTGAACAATCTTTATTCATCTAAAACTAATCATGAGTCAATACAAACAAATCAGTTATTTATTTAGTTTATTTAATCATTCCCACATTCGGCTGATAGCCGGATGTTTGTTTCCATGATTGGTAACGCGAGCAGAGTTTCACCAGCGTATGTGTCTTGACAAAAATTTCAACATGGCGATTACACGATTATTTCATTTTATAATCGTCCACGATCATTTGGAATTATATAATTGCGATTAATCGAATAATCGAAAAATCGTGCAACCCTATGTTTTAGGGTCAAATCGCTAGCCATTGGGTCTCCAAGAGCATATCGGAATACATGCTTTTGGCCATAACGTTGGAATTCAAGAAGGTAGAATCACCAAATTTGGCACATTCATTCATATTATAGCTGGCTATAAATAATATGAGTTTCCAGTCAAAGGGTCAAACAGCAATCCACTGGGTCACTAAATTTATTGACAAAACAAATCACACAGTCCCTACCTCAAGTGCAGCCTAGTTTACCCCTTTCAAAATAACCAAGTCAGTCATTCCAGTGGTAAATTTTCAAAAATAATCTCTAAGGCTGCAAATGAAAGTTTTTTAATTTTCTTTATCAATCCTGACAATTAAATTATTGAAATGTGAAAATACAGTATAGACAGGTTCTCAGACTCGATCAATCACTGTTCTTGTTGTACAATTACTGTTTTATTAACCAGCAAGATAACGTACATACCTTGTATGCAGAAACAACTGGTGTAAAATCACAAGATATCTCCAAAACCTGCAAAGAATGGTTAGAAAATTACCAAATAGAGAATAAGAAACATACACATGCATGTATGAATGAATAAATATATTAAAATGAAGAATTTTATAATTTGACATAAGATACTTGATCAACATGCTAGTGACCTTGTGGGAAAATCACTCACCTACATGTAATTATAAGATACTTGATCAGCATGCTAGTGACCTTGTAGTAAAATCACTCACCTACATGTAATTATAAGATACTTGATCAGCATGCGAGAGACCTTGTGGTAAAATCAATCACCTACATGTAATTATAAGATACTTGATCAGCATGCTAGAGACCTTGCGGTAAAATCAATCACCTACATGTAATTATAAGATACTTGATCAGCATGCTATCTGATCAACATGCTAGAGACCTTGCGGTAAAATCACTCACCCACATATAATTATAAGATACTTGATCAGAATGCTAGTGACCTTGTGGTAAAATCACTCACCTATATGTAATTATAAGATACTTGATCAGCATGCTAGTGACCGTGTAGTAAAATCACTCACCTACATGTAATTATAAGATACTTGATCAGCATGCTAGTGACCTTGTAGTAAAATCACTTACCTACATGTAATTATAAGATACTTGATCAGCATGCGAGAGACCTTGTGGTAAAATCAATCACCTACATGTAATTATAAGATACTTGATCAGCATGCTACTTGATCAACATGCTAGAGACCTTGCGGTAAAATCACTCACCCACATGTAATTAAAAGATACTTGATCAGAATGCTAGTGACCGTGTGGTAAAATCACTCACCTACATGTAATTATAAGATACTTGATCAGCATGCGAGCGACCTTGTGGTAAAATCACTCACCTACATGTAATTATAAGATACTTGATCAACATGTTAGTGACCTTGTGCCACATGTAAACTCACGCACCTACATGTCATTGAGTCTATTTGAAAAATAAATCTTATAGGAATGTCAAGAAAAGCAGTTTAAAGACATAGAAACAGACCGTGTCCCTTGGTTGGATGCATACACATAGACATGCCAACAAGGTTTCTCATAAGGGTAATTCGGAGGGTATATAACCCAAAAATAAATGCACCTTGGATGCCCTAAACATACATGTAGTAGCAGAGGGTCAAATTGGACAACTGAAAATATTGTATGATTATTAAATACTAATTATTTTATAGACCTTTGCACAAAATCTAGCATTGGACCCCCATAACTCCACGCCCCATGGTACCATTTAATCTTAACATGGTTGAGAAAAACTGTACGGGAATCCAAAATTTCAGATTTCAAGTTGGGGCTCACCCCCAAGATTTCTAGGTAGGGTACCTGGGACCTCCTAACTTTAGATGTCATAGGAAACACTGCATGTCAATAGCAGCTATTGAAGACTGACTAGATATATGTACAGAGGATTTAGACACCCTGAGACTCAAAACCTGTCAATAAGTGGTCCCAAATGACAGGTGGTCACAAATGACAGGTGGTCACAAATGACAGGTGGTCACAAATGACAGGTGGTCACAAATGACAGGTGGTCACAAATGACAGGTGGTCACAAATGACAGGTGGTATCTTTAACCTCTTAATACAAGTGGCTCACCAGTGGATACAAGGGCTTCTAACCTTTAGGGATGACGTAATAATGACTCCATATGACCACCTGTACAACGAACGATTAAATCTTGGAGCAAAAAGGTGGTCTTTCAAGAAGGTATGATAGAAACGCATTACTGGCAGCATAGGACAAGGAGCATAACAATTAAACCATGAGGCGCAGGGGCCTGTATCGCACACCTGAAATTATTGGTCACTGGCACAACCGAACAAAAGATGACCACTGGAAACATTTACCAATCTAATTTCTGTGAAGTTTTACTAAAATTCAGGAAACCCAAGATGGCCACCAAAGATGCTAAATTTTGATTGATCCACGGCAGACATGTTTTTTTGGTGTATCAACTTTCCATGGACAAACTTTAATGGCCCTTAGGTCCCTAATCATATCTCCCAAATTGCAGCCTGATCTGCTTTGTGGCACTGGAGAAGTTGTTTTAGCGAAAACTAGGTCATCGAAGATGGGTGCCGAAAAATTTGGTCAGTTAAGTTCCCTTGAATAAAATTGGTTCAGCTATTTCCCCAGATGTTTCATGATTTTTTAATCGATTCCCAAAGTAGTTTTGGAGATTTTTAAGACGTTTTTAAAATTGGCCAAAATCCAAGATGGCCACCGGCCAAACTGGTCGATTGACTTCCATTGAACAAACTTGGATCCCTATTGCCTTAAAGTTATTCTGAGCGAATAACATTAAGAAAATATTAGACAATTTCAGTGCAATGGTCTTCTGAGCCACCATTTTACTCTGATTTTTGTAGCCGCCCTTATTTGGGATTCTGTTGTTCTCGCTGTCGCGCCAGGTCCAGTATAAAACCGTTCCCGTAACGCTAGTCATTGCACTGTTGGCTTCCGAGGTGCGCCGATCTACCTGGATAGCATGTAGTAAGAGTATAGTAGTTTGATTCTAAATGTGTATTTTCTATTGTAAATGTGAAATGTGCTAAGATAGATATTTTTATAGCAAATAATTTGAGGGAAAGTTGTTGCACCTATCGACAGCAACAATTATCAGTCAACTTGTTGTAAAAAGATATCGAGGGTAGCATGTTTCACATCTACCATAGAAAATACACAATTAGAATCGAACTATTACATGTATATGATTACTATGTGTACGCTATACAGGTAGATCCGCTCAAGTCGGAGGTCAACAGCCTTAGCGTCATGGGAATGGTTTTATACCGAGCATTGGGCAGAAGCGAGAACAATAGAATCACAAATAATGGCGTCTGCAAATCTCAAAGTAAAATGGCGGCTCAGAAGAGGACGCGTGTCACTGTACTTTTCTAAATATTTTATAATCTTACTGCTTCAGGGTAACTTTAAGGATGCCTCTTGCCAAATATTGAAATTTACAAACTGGTTCGTGAGAAGTTGTTCAAAGAAAATGTTGATGGATGGACAGACGACGGATGGTCACCATGGCATAAGTTCACTTGGTCATTCTGGCCAGGTTAGCTAACAATAGAAATACTGGTAGCCTCAAAATTAAGATTTAAGTCGTTGATTAGAGACAATTTATCGTTAACCCTTTCATTGGTCAATGACAATATTTGTCCAGAAAATTGTAAATTATTGCTTACTTAATTTCACTTGCAGAACATTAAGACTTTTTTTGAAAATCTACAACTGGAATGACTGGCTCAGTTAATGAATCAGTCATTGCAGTGATACATGTAAATTTTACAAAATAGTCTTCTCTGGGACTGCAAATGGACATTCATTAAGACCAGAGGTCAGTTTTGGAGGATTGACCTTTAAAGAGTTACACAATATTCATACATGTCCACTGTATGAGATTATCTGGAGCTTACCTTATACGCTATTTTATCACCTTTCCGTGGTGGACCATCAAGTGTTGGAAAACGACTGTAATCTTTGAGAATTGGTGTAACAGTTACTGTTTCCTCTGGATTTCCAGGACTCTAGTGAGGAAACAAAGACATGTCAGTAACATAAGCCTTACACATACATGCAGTACAGCTCAGAAGTAACTTAAAATGGGGCCAAAATAAAACAAGAGGTACATGTATCAGAAGATACCAATATCTCGCATTTTTAAGTTACCGCAGGATCCGGCTGCCGCAGGACCCGGTCTTCCCAAGACTAAATATTCCATGTACATATATAGAATTAGATTGCTTATTTGACCCCTGGCCACTGCCCTCAGGCTGACTCAAGACCAAAATAATTCATTGTACTACTTTGGTCTACTAACTACAAGTTTCAAAATGATATGTGACATGACCACATTTGATCAAATTTATTTTCTGCCCACTATTTCCCCCCACCCCTGTCCCTTGGGGTGGGGGTGTGTGTGTGTGTGTGTGTGTGAAGTTTGATATCAAAATTCCAATGTGTCATGCATATCCCTGGCCATGTGTAATCATACCAAACGTTTCAAGTTTCTATGTGAAATGGTCTAGGAGTTGCGTTACAATCAATTGGTGCCCAATTTTGAACCCACCCCTACCCCGAGTTTGACCCAAGATCAAAATAATTCCATGTACTGTAGTCTACTCATCACTGGCTTCAAAATGATATGGGGCATGACCACCTTGGAAAATCTTATTCTGGTAGCTAAATGCGGATAATTGATTTAGCAAGTAGTGATTGAATGGTAATGGATGTTTTTGTGGTGTAATAACAACTGTGAAGTTTTATTCAAATCGCATAAACCCTTGTGGGTGTAAATGTCGTTTAAAAAAAATTAATGCAGCAAAGACTACCTGATACCTTGTACAACCTGCATACAAATCAGCCTTAAAATAATCTAAGTTCAAATGGTGAAAAAATCCGGTAAAAATGTCAGTCGATTTTCTTTTGATGTGGACTAGTCCTAAGCATCGCATAGAACAAATCTCTGAAGTTTTATTCAAATCACCCAACCTCTTGTGGGTGTAAATGTCATTTGAAAAAAACCTTAACACAGCCAAGAACCATAACCAGGATATAATCTGCAATGCAAATGAGCACTAAAATAGTCAAAGGTCAAACGGCGAAAAAACAATAAGAATCGTATAGAACAAATCTGTGAAGTTTTTTTAAAATCGGATAACCCTTTGTGGGTGAAAATGTCGTTTTAAAAAACCTTAACACAGCCAAGAAAGATAACTCTTGACACATAAAATATTCTATGTTCAAACATGATAAAAGTATGGAAAAGATTACAAAATCAATATAATTTTGATGCAGACTAGTCCTAAGCATCCCATAGAACACATCTGTGTCATTTTTTTTCAACTCGGATAACCACAAATGTCATTTTAAAAAGATTAACCTGTCCGGATGCCACCGCCGACATTTTTTTCCCCCTCTCCCAAAGTCTCTTTTTTCAACTTCGTGAAAACGCGAGATAAAAAGTTGAACACAGCCAAGAACCATAATCAGGATATAACCTGCATACATATTCACACTAAAATAGTTCAAACGCCAAAAAAATCTGGGAAAAATTTGAAAGTCGATTTCTTTTTGACATGGACTGGTCCTAAGTATCGTAACAGAACAAATCTGTGATGCTTTTTTTTAAATCGGATATCCCCTTGTGGGTGAAAATGTTTTAGAAAACCTTAACGCAGCCAAGAAAGATAACTCTTGGCACATAAAATATTCTATGTACAAACAAAAATTATAAAATCAATATAATTTTGATGCAGGCTAGTCCTAAGCATCCCATAGAAAAGATCTGTGAATATTTTTTTGAAATTGGATAACGACAAATGTCATCTTAAAAAGATTAACCTGTCCGGACACCAACACCGACATTTTTCCACCTCTCCCAAAATCTCTTTTATCGATTTCGTGAAAATGCGAGATAATAAAATGTACTGTTCAAAATATTCAACAGAACATTTTTTTACATCGTGTTCAAAATTGTATAAACAAGAGGCCCAAGGGGCCTGTATCAGTCATCTGGACCATAGGCATCTTAACTAGAATGGTCATTAACAATAAGTAGAACTCTAATGAGTTGAGCAGACTTGTAACGAGAAAACATGGTCATTAACAATAAGTAGAACTCTAATGAGTTGAGCAGACTTGTAACGAGAAAACATGGTCATTAACAATAAGTAGAACTCTAATGAGTTGAGCAGACTTGTAACGAGAAAACATGGTCATTAACAATAAGTAGAACTCTAATGAGTTGAGCAGACTTGTAACAAGAAAACATGGTCATTAACAATAAGTAGAACTCTAATGAGTTGAGCAGACTTGTAACGAGAAAACATGGTCATTAACAATAAGTAGAACTCTAATGAGTTGAGCAGACTTGTAACAAGAAAACAGAGGCCATGTTTCTTTATGTATCAACTTCTCTTGAACAAACTCTAATGGCCCTTAGTTATCAATATCATATCTCCGAAATTTTGGCCCAATCCATTCAGTGGCTCTGGAGAGGAAGTTGCTTTCATGAAAACCATCCAAGATGGCCACCCAACCATTTGGCAAATCAAGTTCGCTTGAACAAACTTGGTTCAGCTCATACCCTAAATGATATTTCATGAGTTTTGAATCAATCGCTCAGTTTCGGCGAAGATTTTTAAAGACATTTCTAAAAATCGGCCAAAATCCAAGATGGCCACGGGACAAATTGGCCGATTGGCATCCTTTGAACAAACTTTAATCTCTACAACCTAAGGATGCTTCCTGCAAAATATAACTGAAATCAACCCAGTAGTTCTAGAAGACATTTTAAATTTGCCATTGCTTTAGTATGGGAGCTTTTGGCGGGAAAATGATCCAAGATAGCCGCCAAACCGTTTATCTGACAGTTTCAAAAATTACAAATTTGAGATCAGAATACCCAAAAATACATATAAAACAGATTTCAGCCTCAAAATCCATCAAATAAAAAAATAAAATATGGCCACCAAACACACTATATTTTGATTGGCCCACAGCGGCCCTGTTTTTTGACGAATCAAGTTTCCTTGAATAAACTTTAATGGCCCTTAGTCCCTACTCATATCTGCCAAATTTCGGCCCGATCCCTTCAGCGGTTCTGGAGAAGTTGTTTTCGCTAAAACTAGGTTAACCAAGATGGATGCCAAACTCTTGCCCTAGATCATATTTCATGGGGTTTGTTTCAATCCACCAAGCGGTTTCAGGGAAGATTTTTAGACGTTTCTAAAAATCGGCCAAAACCCAAGATGGCCACCCACCAAATTGGCCGATCAGCTTCGGCTGAACAAACTTGAATCGCTACACCCTAATGATGCTTCCTGCCGAACATAATTGAAATCGGCCAGGTAGTTCTCGAGACGAAGACATTGCTTTAGTATGGGAGCTTTTGGCGGGAAATTGATCCAAGATGGCCACCAAACCGTTTATCCGACAGTTTTGAAAATTGCAAATTTGAGATCAGAATACCAAAAAACACATATAACACCATAATAAGGAAAAATTAGTTACCTCTCCGGGATGTAGAAATTGTTTGAGTGTAGCTTTCGTGACCATCTCGGTCACTTCTTCAGCACTAACTGACGGTCGCTGGCAACGTCACTCTGGTCAGATCTTGTGGAGTCACCTGACAGTATGGACTGGTAGACTGCTGGTATACGGTAGCCCTCGTCTCTGTTCATGGTTGGTTGATGCTTGTAGATTTCTATGGCCTCTTTAACCTTCCGTTTGAATAAGTTGGTCTCAATGTTGATGACCGAGGCACTGCTGGCGGGGATGATGTGGCCAGTGGATTCTGTATGCTCTGCCACAGCTGAGTAGGAATTGATTTTAAGATGTTCTTTGACTCTGGTGCTGAGAGGCCTTTTAGTTTCGCCTATGTATGTCCCCTCACATTGGTCACATTCGATCTTGTAGATGACTCCAGAGTGTTCATGTGTGGTCAGTTTATCTTTGGGTCTTACAAGTTGTGATCTTAAGGTGTTGACGGGATTGTGGTAGGTTTTGATGTGGTGTTCTCTGAAAAGTCTGCCAAGGTGTTTTGATAGGCCTTGGATGTACGGAAGTCCGACTAGTGGAAGTTTTTCGACATCTGGTGGTTTATTACGAGGTGGGGGAGGTGGTTTTCTCATCCACGAAGTGTAACCGTTAGCTAGGAGAGACTGTTGGATGTGATGATGTTCTTCTTTTTTGTCTGATGTTTCTGTGATGATGGAGTCTGCGCGGTGAAATAGAGTTCTGACGACTGACCTTTTGTGTTCCAAATGGTGATTAGAGTGAAAATTTAGATATTGATCTGTGTGTGTGGGTTTTCTGTACACGGTAAGTTTGGTGGTTCCGGAATCACTGACATGTACCAAGACGTCCAGGAAGGCAATCTGGCCATCTTCTTCGACTTCGCTGGTGATTTGGATGCATTGGTCGATGCTGTTGAGGTGATCAGTGAAAGGTTGGATGTTGTAGAGGTGCAGGCATGTGAAAGTGTCATCCACATATCGGTACCAGAAATTTGGGGGTGTCTGTGGCTGTGCTAAGTGCTTGATGCTCGAAGGATTCCATATAAAGGTTTGTGATCACTGAACTTGATTGGTCAAATGGTTTGGCGGCCATTTTGGTTGACCTAGTTTTAGCGAAAATGACTTCCAGACCCGCTGAAGGGATCGGGCCAAAATTTGACATATATGATTAGGGACTAAGGGCCATTAAAGTTTGTTCAAGGGAAGTTGATTCATCAAAAAAACATGTTCGCAGTGGGCCAATCAAAATACAGCGCGTTTGGTGGCTATATTGGATTTTTTTATTTGACGGATTTTGAGCCTGAAATTGATGTTATATGTATTTTTGGGTATTCAAGGGCTAAGAACGAGGATTTAGAAAGATGGCAGCTCAAGGGTTAAGAACGATGGCAGTTCAAAGATTAAGAAAGATGGCAGCTCTAGGATTAAGAAAGATGGCAGCTGAATGCTAAAGAAAGATGGCAGTTCAAGGATTAAGAAAGATGGCAGTTCAAGGATTAAGAAAGATGGCAGTTCAAGGATTAAGAAAGATGGCAGTTCAAGGATTAAGAAAGATGGCAGCTCTAGGATTAAGAAAGATGGCAGCTGAATGCTAAAGAAAGATGGCAGTTCAAGGATTAAGAAAGATGGCAGTTCAAGGATTAAGAAAGATGGCAGTTCAAGGATTAAGAAAGATGGCAGCTCTAGGATTAAGAAAGATGGCAGCTGAATGCTAAATAAAGATGGCAGTTCAAGGATTAAGAAAGATGGCAGTTCAAGGATTAAGAAAGATGGCAGCTCTAGGATTAAGAAAGATGGCAGCTGAATGCTAAAGAAAGATGGCAGTTCAAAGATTAAGAACGATGACAGTTCAAGGGCCATGAAAGATGACATTTCACGGATTAAGAAAGACAAGAGGCCCAAGGGGCCTGTGTCGCTCACCTGGAACATTTACAACTCAACTAATCTTTATGGAGTTTTACATCAATCAGTGCCACTTCCAATGACTTTCAGTCAAATGGTTATTTTGCAAAGGTTCTTTTGAACAATATTTAAGCAAAAATAGAAGACATCAGTACTAACAACAGAAATTGATGACATGCAGTCAAACTTGTATTAAGACACCCGTCAAGTGAGAATCAGAAGACAGCCTCTTATGGTAGCTGGTTTCTTAACCCTTTAATGGTCATGATTTTTCAGTAAAACACAAATTTCAGGTTATGTCTATTTGCAGGCCAAGATATGGAGCATTTTGAAAATGTATCACTGGAATGACTGGCTCGATTATCGAGCCAGTCATTCCAGTGGTAAATTTTCAAAAATACTCATGCTGGCCTGCAAATCGACATTCCTCAAGGCCACTGCAGAGGCAGGTTTTCGCTGGTTTGACCATTAAAGGGCTAATAAAGTTTCAAATACATTGCTTAATTGCATTTAGCAAATGAAGAAAATAGTCTTTAAGGCAGGTGGTCTCTTAACCCTTTCACCCATTAATCCCGGAAAAAGTATATTCTTTATGATATAAAACTTATTTTGTTGAATATTTTGAAATTAATTTGACGCGAAGCCGTTGTGCCTTAGGCAACATTGGCTTTCCGTTAAACTAATTTAAGAAGGGTTAATACAGATGGTCTTTATAGCAGGTTCAACTGAGTATATTCCAAACCATCCTTTTAACACGTGTACATCTTGCTGAATGGCCAAGTTCGCGATGCTGCAATTTATTAAAAAAATAATTTGACTTAGTCATAGCTGACTTAGGCAGCAACAACTTTCAATGAATCAAATACATTTCAAAATATTTTAACAGTATAGGTATCAGAGTACATAATACATATCTTAAATATTTAGGCAGCAGTTGCAGAGAAAAGGTTAACCTGTTAATTTAGTTTTTATCTATTATGGTAATAAAAGCTGTCATATGTCAATGGATGGTGGAAATAAAACTCCAATTGCACATTAATTAACCATTTAACCATTATGATCTATTATAGGTAGTAATCCATATTGGGAAAGGTTCGGTAGATGAGTTGATGATGGCGAGAGATTTGAAATACTAGCACTGTATACTGAATTAGAACAACGTGACTTGCTTCTATTAAGACTAAAACTGTACTCCTTTATTCACATATTTTACAAGGTACAAGCCCGCTCATAGCCTAGCAGCATGGTCATGCTTATCTAGAACGGCATCTATAGTAGCCGCCTGTTGTATAAACTAATTGCATTCCATTCTATGATGGATGCATGCTATGATTAACATCATCCCCGACATACTCCGGCCGCGAAAGGTGAAGATGTGCCCTTAATTAAAAAATAATAATTAATTGCTTAGTGACATTAGAGTTAACTTATTAAATAGCATTCTAGATGTTGAACATATTAACTAATAATCTGATCATTCAAGTATGAAAACAATGTGAACAAAAATATATCATATGAAAAATAGCTAAACGTGATTATAAACGAATGAAATGCATGTGATAACACATTTGTCATATGTAACACAGTAACTATAACAATATATGAAAATAATATGCACAAAAGTGATTGCAGGAGAAATAACTGCTATGAGTGCGGCAAATGTAGCTGCTGAGCGCCGCAAATGTAGCTGCTGAGCGCCGCAAATGTAGCTGCTGAGCGCGACAAAATCTATTACAAAAGACTGAAAATAGTGACCACTATAAATGGCCAAACATTGTATATAAAATATACTCAGTACTTGATAATTACGCAATCAAAAATCAAATATTATGACAATAGAAAAATAACAATAGTGAGTTTACAATTAAGTATCATGTGTATCCGCCATAATAGTAATTCGTTCTTTAGCCCACAATGCAGCAGCCCTAGTAGGGCGTCTATCTGACATTTGCTGAGCTGCTGCAGCTGAACTACCATTATCAGTTTTAATGTCAGGAGTGGCATGGGTGTTTTCAGGCTGCGATGCAATGGACACTTCGAGTGGGTACAATTTATTTATTGGGCGATTTGTTACCCCATTAGCTGTTTTGATTACAGCTGAACGAACCATATTGTCATTACCATATATAAGATCCGTGACAAGTGCAAGTTTCCAATTAACACGATGCTTGATGTCATCGTGAACTAAAACCACATCACCTACTCTTATGACGTTATCAGACACACTATTACGCATTTTACCGGTGGAAATGTGTCTTTCGCGTAGTGCGGTGAGGTATTCGTTAATCCAGCATTGCCAAAAGTGTGCCTGCAGCATGCTTAATCTTTTAGCGCGCTTTTCTAGTTCCGGCTGCGAGTCACCGAATGAGGGATCATGAATATCCTCGTCTGAGATATTCATATGTGGCAAATTGTTAAGTACACGTCCGTACAGCAGATGCGATGGCGTCAAAGGACTCGGGTCGTTTACATCGGACGAGTAATACGTTATGGGGCGATTATTTAATACAGATTCGATCTCAGAAACGATTGTAGTAAGCTCTTCAAACGTGATGAAAACCCTGCCAAGTATTTTCTTGAGAACGGATTTCGTCAGTCCGATTAACCGTTCCCAAAAACCTCCGTGCCAGGGTGCACGCTTGGTAATCACTGACCACTCTACATGGTGGTTAAGCATGTATTCTTGTACTTCAGGAGTTTTATTAAACAACTTCTTGATCTCCTCCCCAGCTGACAAAAATGTAGACGCATTATCAGAAATGAGTTTTGTTGGCAATGAACGGCGTGCGGCGAAGCGCCTAAATGCATACAGAAAGGACGTAGTAGACAGGTTAGAAACGGTTTCTAGATGGACCGCACGGGTGTTCGCGCATGTGAACAGTAGTATGTACGCCTTATCCTCTTTTCTACCAGTAACGTTTGACTTTACATAGATCGCACCTGTATAATCTAATCCGCAGATTGTAAAAGGTGGTGCTGATTTGAGTCTGCATGATTGCAGGGGAGGCGCTTCCGGTAACACATAGGGTGTTCCCATTACTAATTTACACTGGACGCAGATTCTGAGGATACCCCTAATGGTCTGACGCATTTTGGTTATCCAAAACTTTTGACGCAAATATGTCATTGTAGAGTCTGGACCTGCATGCAAAATCCGGCAATGCGCATCTTGAACAACAAGCTTCGTGTAAAAGTCGCTGTTTGATAACAGAATCGGAAATTTAGCATCATAATCTAATGGCGCAATGTGTAGTCGACCTCCCACACGCAGACTACTGTTATCGTCTAAAAACAAGCGTAGTTGTCTTACCAGTGAACTTCGATTTGGGCGTTTTGCTTCGCGGAGAGTTTTTATTTCACCGAGATAATGTTTCTGTTGCACATATTTGATCCACATGTATTCGGCAGCATTGAGCTCACTGACTGACAAATTGCATGTATTCGCGCATTGTTTACGCTTGAGCCGCTGTATGAATCGCAAGACGTACGCAGTGACCATGAAAAGTTTCATAAGGGATGAGCAATTTTCGGGGTTAATTATGATAGCTAATCCAGTTGTGTCTGAACACGGCTTGTCATCAGTCTTGGTATCCAGTTGGGATGGACACACATCTGGTTGACATTCCGTATCCACACCTGCTGTCAGAACGGCACTGTCAAATAAAGAGCAAATAGGCCAGTCTCCTTTAGCAAGCCAGGCGGGTCCACTCCACCAGATTCGTGCTTTCGCGAAGTCTGACGACGTCACACCTCGGGAAACCATATCTGCTGGATTGTCGCTGGTTGGACAAAATTTTAACTCGTCAATAGATTTAGCCTTGATGACCGTGATCCGATTTCTCACAAATATCGGCAGTTTTTTGTCACTGTGGATCCAGTGAAGAACGATTTGGCTGTCTGACCACAATACTCACTTAGAGATCGTTATTTGTTTCCCTATGGCTTTGTAGACATAGCTAAGCATATTGGACGCAATTAGCGCTGCTAAGAGTTCAAGTTGCGGAATCGTTAATTGTTTAATAGGGGCGATGCGTGATTTTGATATTACTATAGAAGTTTCCCCGTGCTTCACGTCGCGCAAGTATATCACACATCCATACGCTAACTTACTAGCATCGCAGAACGCATGCAATTCGTATGTCGAGTCGGAATCTATGCCATGTCGGAAATATTTCCGCTCAATAGTCGTTGATAGCGCAGACGACAGATCATTAGAAATTTCTGTCCATTCGCCTGCTAATTCGTCTGAAAGTGGTTGATCCCAGTCATATTTAGCCTTCCAGAGAGACTGAATAAAGTTTTGCACGAACTTGGACGGCTGATAAATAACCTAGGGGGTCATAAATGCTTGCTGTTGACCTGACTACAGTGCGTTTAGTAACGACTACATTATTAGCTTCCATGGCATTATTGTTATATGAAATACAATCAGTTTCTGAATTCCACAGTAACCCCAATACACTAATTTCTGGCTTAGCGGATAATGTCCCGTCTGGCGTTATGTAGTCTCGCAATTCTGGGCAATTTGTTGTCCAACAACGCAATTGAAAGCCGCCTGCTTGCATTAATTCATTAGCCTCATCGTAATATTGCATAGCTACAAAGCCAGTATTGCAGCCCGTTACCAAATTATCATCATAAATATTACCTGACAAATCATGTGCTGTGATGGATGGGCTAGCTTCTAGATGATTACGTACAGTGGCATTCAAAATGAACGGTGAGCACACCGCTCCAAACAAGATGACCTTGAATTGCAAGACAACAAATTCGCTGTTAGGGTCATTATGATCCGAAAGCCAGAAAAACTTGGTGTATTTGCGATCGTCACTGTCTAAGCCAATTTGATGAAACGCTTTCTTAATATCAGATGAGATTGCTACCTTATGAATGCGAAAACGTAACATAATACCTGCTAAGTCATTAAGGAGTGGTGGTCCAGTTTGTAAGCAATCGTTCAGAGAAGGGGAATTTGCAGCTGAACTCGAGCAGTCATATACAATACAAAACGGTGTGGAATCTGAGTCTTTAATCACCGGTATATGGGCCAAATAATGCCCACATGTTGCGTCATCATCCTTGAGCAATTCTACGTAATCGCGTGACAATTGTTCTTTAATAATAGTATCATACACTCCACATAACTCAGGGGAGAGGCGCCGCACCATCGCGCGTGTGCGGGTTTCTGCTACTGATCTGTTAGTGGGCAAAGCAGGGTGGTCGCATTTCCAAGGTAACTTGGCAATATATCGGCCCTGTTCATTCCGAATGTGAGTATCACGGTAATCCACGTGGTCAGTAACAGTCGTAAGTTTGTCGCTCCTTACACCAATTGTCTCGAGGTCCCAAAACCTCTGTAGAGAGATATCCGCTTTGCGATGCGAATCGATGTCTACGTTTACATGATACACGGAAGTGTCTGTAGGTATCGAATCATGGCCGGATGTAGACGATGTTGGACCCGAAAGAAGGTATCCTAATTTAGAGGAAACTGCTGTGGGTCCTGAGGTAGTGTCTGGGGCTCTCACAATATGATTCTGAACAATAGACCAATAATAGTCCGCTCCAATAAGCATGGATATCTCGTCTCTGTCGGCATGTGTATCCGAGTATGCGAAATTTAACCCTTGTAAGTAAGGCAACTCAAGAACCGAGCGTTGCATATGATTCCGAAGGGGCGTAGAAATTTTAGGCACCACTAAAGCCTGAATGGCTATGTTGTCGTAATCGGCATCTGTGTGTAGAGTTATGTCTGCAATAGGCAGAGGGCGGACCCCGGTATTCCCGCCGAAAGAAGAAATCTGAACCGTCTCTGTGTTACGAGAATTAATGTTCAACATATCCGCGGTTGATTCGGTGATGAATGATCGTTGTGCGCCTTCGTCTAACAGGATAACAACCGTAGCTGAATTCTGATTGTGAGAAATATTAGCTATGGCAGTTTTCAAAAGCACAGGTCCCGTTAAACGTGCTAGGGAAACCTTGGTGTCGTTGTCGAGTGAAACCTTATCCCCGAATTGTTCTGATAATGATATATTGGCTGCAGCTGTGGCCTTGCTAGATTCCGGTATGCGGTCACTGCACAAAGAGGTATGGTGTTTGCGCTGGCATGTTCTACAGCACTATTTTGATTTGCACTCTGCGGCGCGATGCTTGCCTAAGCAATTATAACACAGGTGGTCTCTGAGTACGATGTCATATCGTCTCTGCTTGTCGGATATGACGGCACAATCTCCTGATATATGCCTTCCTTTGCAAAAGGCACATGTTGGTGGGTGTTGCCTACTGAAAGTGGAAACCGCCCGGGTAGGTGGCAGTGTTCGCGTAGGGGGTGGTGAGCTGCGCGTGAAACGAGGTCCACGTGATGCGGGGCGTGACGTACGCGTATAGAAGGCTGCAGTGGAAAGCAAACTTTCACCATGGTTAATTATAGGTTCATTGCTAACGTCACATGCTTGCATAGCATCAATTTCTTTCTGAATTGATACGCGTAATGTCTTGCTGTCCCATTCATTGTTACCGTGTTCACGGGCTATTTGACCACGAACAACTGGAGGTAGCTTATCTAGGACCACAGGAACCAACAGAGCGCCATACGTCTCCTCTGTCTTACCTAGCGTGCTAAGTCCTCTGATGTACGATTCCAAACGGTCGTGGAAATTCCGTAGGGAGTCCACATTGTGTTCAGGCCTGGGAAGCTCCCATAATGCCCTCATATACGCACTAATTATCGTGTGAGACTGTCCATAGCGGTTACGTAATAATTCCATAGCGTGCATATAGTTGTTGTCTGTTAGTGTCAAACCGTTAATTGCTCTCGCGGCATCTCCCGTGAGCTGAGCCCGAAGATACTGGAATTTTTTAACGTTAGTCAAATCACTGTTCGAGTCTATGGCTGACTTAAATGTGTCGTGAAATTCAAGCCATTTTAATGCATTTCCGTCGAAACTTCTGAGAGCTAATTTCGGTAGATTAACATGCTTTCTGAATTTAGAATTGTCTGGTGTTGCGTTATCATCAGGCTGAACGTTATTTGTTCTACGAATTAATTGCCTTTCAAATTTTATAAATTGTTCCTTACTTGCCGTTATGTAATCGTCAGATTCCAATAAGGATAGTTCCAGATCGTCATTCGAATCAATTAAATCCGTTATTTGTTTGTCTAAATCCACTATGATAGCAAGTTTGTCATTGTATGAACCGAGGGATGCAGCAATGGAATCATGATCATCCTCCCCGAACACAGGTTTAGCTAGGTTGTCACAGATTTTGTTCTGTAGCTTAGTTATTTGCCCTCTGTACACTCCACGCGTTTTTACAAGCCTCGCTTTCTCAGCCATCTCGAATGGAAACTAGAAATCACGCAAATATGGTACGAAGTCACTCAAATATATCCTGGTTACGGCACCAACAATATGATCTATTATAGGTAGTAATCCATATTGGGAAAGGTTTGGTAGATGAGTTGATGATGGCGAGAGATTTGAAATACTAGCACTGTATACTGAATTAGAACAACGTGACTTGCTTCTATTAAGACTAAAACTGTACTCCTTTATTCACATATTTTACAAGGTACAAGCCCGCTCATAGCCTAGCAGCATGGTCATGCTTATCTAGAACGGCATCTATAGTAGCCGCCTGTTGTATAAACTGATTGCATTCCATTCTATGATGGATGCATGCTATGATTAACATCATCCCCGACAACCATCGAATTTAAGAAAAGTTCAATTTTCTCATAGAAAATGTCTATTTGCAGACCAAGACTATTTTTGAAAATTTACCACTGGAATGACTGGCTCGTTAAAAAGAGTCCGTCATTCCAACTGTAAAATTGTCAAAAATAGTCTTCATTTGGTCTGCAAATGGACATTTCTCAAGACCACTGCCGAAGCCGTTTTTGGCTGATATGTTGGCTAAAGGGTTAACTGTTTTCCTAACATAGCAAAATAGGTAAGATATTGTGTCCTCTGATATCGATAGCCAGGTGAGCTAATAATAACAAATGGATAAGCGAATCTTATTAACGCATTTAACTGGAAATAATGCGCTAAGCTGTTGCTTAACAGCTGTTGTGTAAGCTGTTGCTGTCAATTGTATAACAGCAACAGCACTGTCTATGACAGCAATGGTCTTCAGCAATGGTGTTTAGAAACTGTAAACCGGCCTTTCTAATAATTAATCTCTAGACATTGGTGTGACGAGGGTTGAATAGTCATGCTGAAAACTGTTGCTGCACTTGATAGTAACAGACATCATCAGCAAAACCATTTTCAAAATGTCCGTCACCATGCTACATGCTATCCAACAAAACTTGTGAATAATGCAATACTCAACTAAATTCATCGCTAAAATCAATTGGCTTTAACCCTCAAATTTATTCAAGACAATTTAAATTTTCTCAAAGAAAATGCCCACTTGCAGACCAAGAGAAGACTATTTTTGAAAATTTATCACTGGAATGACTGGCTCGGTTATCGAGCCAGTCATTCCAGTGGTAAATTTTCAAAAAACGTCTTCTTTTAGTTGGCAAATGGACATTTCTCATGACCACTGTAGAAGCTGTTTTTGGCTGATATATGTTTTAAAGGGTTAATGATGAATTAATTAAATAAATCTTTTAGAAGCAGTACGTGAATATGGTACACTTCATCAGCTCACTACCTCACAGGGTATTAATTTCATTTCAATCCTGAGAATTAGAGTTGTGGTTTTAAATTACAAGATTAAATGTTTTCCTATGCTGGCTAAATATCTAAGATATGTATTGTGTATGCTGACATATATGACTTTGAATATTTTGATATTTATTTGACAGAAAGTTGTTGCATTCTAAGGCAGCAATGACTTTCAGTCAAATTATTATTTTGAACTAGTGAACAACTGCTGCTAAGTGAGTTTGGTCACTCTGTCAAATGATTACAAGGGTTTTAGAATGCAGTTAAACATGCTATAAAGACCACCTGTACTAAATGCCAATTTTACTACATGCCGCCAAGCCATTTATCTGATAGATTCAGAAATGGCATGGTTGAAATCAGCATACTCATAACACTGTACTAAACAAATTTTTGCTTCAAAATCCATCAAAGAAAAAAATCCAATATGGCCGCCAAACATGCTGTATTTTGATTGGCCCACTGCGGCCATGTTTTTTAACGGATCAACTTCCCTTGAATAAACTTTAATGGCCCTTAATCCCTAATTAGATCTGCCAAATTTCGATCCCTTCAGCGGTTCTGGAGATGTTTTGGCTAAAACTAGGTCAACCAAAATGGCCGCCGAACGATTTGACCAATCAAGTTCCCTTGAACAAACTTGGTTCAGCTCTTGCCATAGATCATATTTCATGGGATTTGCTTCGATCCACCAAGCGGTTTCGGAGAAGATTTTTAAAGACATTTCCTAAAATCAGCCGAAACCCAAATTGGCCACTGGCCAAATTGGCCGATCGGCTTCGTTTGAACAAACTTGGATCCCTATGCCCTAAGGATACTTCCTGCCAAAGATAACTTATATCGGCCTAGTGGTTCTTGAGAAGAAGTCGTTTAAAGGAAAAAGTTGACGGACAGACAGACGGACGGTCGCCATGGCATAAGCTCACTTGGCCATTCTGGCCAGGTGAGCTAATGACAGCTCAAGGGTCAAGAAAGATGGCAGTTCAAGGATTAAGAAAGATGACAGTTCAAGGGTCAAGAAAGATGGCAGTTCAAAGATCAAGAAAGATGGCAGCTCAAGGGTCAAGAAAGATGACAGTTCAAGGATTAAGAAAGATGGCAGCTGTAGGATTAAGAAAGATGGCAGCTGAATGCTAAAGAAAGATGGCAGGTAAAGGTTTAAGAAAGAGGGCAGTTCAAGGACTAAGAAAGATGACAGTCCAAGGACCAAGAAAGATGGCAGTTCAAAGATTAAGATGGCAGTTCAAGGATTAAGAAAGATGGCAGTTCAAGGACTAAGAAAGATGGCAGCTCAAGGGTTAAGAAAGATGGCAGGTTAATGGCTAAGAAAGATGCCAGTTAAAGGATAAGGCAGATGGCAGTTCAAGGTTTGTAGAAAGATGACAGCTCAATGGCTCAGAGAGATGGTGGTTCAAGGTCAAGGAAGATGGCAGTTATGGGACAAGATGGCAGTTCAAGGATCAAGAAAGATGTGGCAGTTCAAAGATTAGGAAAGATGGCAGTTCAAGGATTAAGAAAGATGGCAGTTCAAGGTTTAAGACAGATGGCAGTTCAAGGACTAAGAAAGATGGCAGTTCAAGGACTAAGAAACATGGCAGTTCAAGGGATGGCAGTTCAAGGGTCAAGAGAGATGGCAGTTCATGGTTTAAGAAAGATGACAGGTCAATGGCTAAGAAGGATGGCAGTTCAAGGATTAAGACAGCAGTTCAAGGATCAGGAAAGATGGCAGTTCAAGGATCAAGAGAGATGGCAGTTAAATGGCTAAGAAAGGGGACAGTTCAAGAGCCATGAAAGATGGTAGTTAAAGGATAAGAAAGATGGCAGTTCAAAGATTAAGAAAGATGGCAGTTCAAGGATTAAGAAAGATAGCAGTTCAAGGACCAAGAAACATGGCAGTTCAAGGGATGGCAATCAAGGGTCAAGACAGATAGCAGTCCAAGGGCCAAGACAGATGGTAGTCCAAGGGTCAAGAAAGATGACAGCTCAAGGTTTAAGATAGATGGCAGTTCAAGGATCAAGAAACATGTCAGTTCAAGAAGAAAGATGGCAGTTTAAGGGTCCAAAAATATGGCAGTTCAAGGATTAAGAAACATGGCAGATCCAGGGTCATGAAAGATGGCAGTTCAAGGGTCACGAAAGATGGTAAAAAGATGCCAGTTCAAGGATTAAGAAAGATGCCAGCTCAATGGTAAAGAAAGATGCCAGCTCAAGGGGCAAGAAAGATGGCAGTTCAAGGATTAAGAAAGATGGCAAATCAATGGCTAAGAAAGATGCCAGTTAAAGGACAAGGCAGATGGCAGTTCAAGGTTTAAGAAAGATGACGGCTCAATGGCTCAGAAAGATGGCAGTTCAAGGTCATGAAAGATGGCGTTATCGGACATGAAAGTAGGCAGGCCAAGGATCAAGAAAGATGGCAGTTCAAAGATTATGAAAGATGGCAGTTCCAGGATTAAGAAAGATGGCAGTTCAAGGTTTAAGAAAGATGGCAGTTCAAGCACTAAGAAAGATGGCAGTTCAAGGGTTAAGACAGATGACAGTTCAAGGATTAAGAAAGATGGCAGGTCAAGGATCAAGAAAGATGGCAGTTCAAAGATTAAGAAAGATGGCAGTTCAAGGATTAAGAATGATGGCAGCTCAATGGCTAAGAAAGATGGCAGTTAATGGACAAGGCAGATGACAGTTCAAGGATTAAGATGGCAGTCCAAGGGTCAAGAAAGATGACAGCTAAAGGTTTAAGATAGATGGCAGTTCAAGGTTTAAGATAGATGGCAGTTCAAGGATCAAGAAAGATGTCAGTTCAATGATAAGAAAGATGGCAATTCAAGGGTCCAAAAAGATGGCAGTTCAAGGGTCATGAAAGATGGCAGTTCAAGGTCAAGAACGATGGCAGTCATGGATCAAGAAAGACAACACTTCACTGGCTAAGAAAGATGGCAGTTCAATGATTAAGAACGATAGCAGTTCAAGGGTCAGGAAAGATGGCAGTTCAAGGGTCAAGAAAGATGGCAGTTCAAGGGTCAAGAAAGATGGCAGTACAAGGGTCAAGAAAGATGGTAGTCCAAGGATTAAGAAAGATGGTAGTCCAAGGATTAAGAAAGATCGCAGCTCAAGGATTAACAAAGATGGCAGTTCAACGTTAAGAAAGATGGCAGTTATGGGACAAGAAAGATGGCAGTTGGGTGATTCCATGTCAAGACAACAAATTTTCAGAAATCTTGTTGCATGACCGATTCAGATTATCATAATTCTCTCTCTACTGTATTATTAGTATGTTTTAAGAAATCCTGCAAAATTTTAGCTTTCAGATCTCAATATTTTCGGAGATATGGACGCTAGAACAGCAAGGGGGTCCACCACATGTGAAGCAATTTTCATTTTGTAGCATTTTTAAGGCTCTGCAAATTCTTAAGGTGGCATCCAATTCCAATAAAACTTTCAGTGCTTGGTCACATGTAGGTACCCTCTTGAAATATGCAGGGCATAATAAGTTTTGGGCTCGTGTTGGTAACCTAGGTAACATTAAAAATGAAAATTTATTCAAAATGACAAATTTTCAGACCCACTTGTGATTACAATTATGTTAAACCTATTAGAGTTACAAACTTAATACTGGATGGGTCAATTACATATTTGTTAGTTTATACATAAGAGAAAAAATATGTTGTTCTTAACATTTTTGAAAGATAGGCCCTTGAAATTGGCCCAACCTGAAAATGATCCTATATTCAACTGTGAGGATGACCATGTGGGATAGGTGGAAGAAACTTGTGCTTTACAGACAATAAAGCATTAGGTGTGCTCTACAACATATCTAAAATTCAATTTTCCTCCGTTCTTCCTTCCATCAAATTCTTTGGGACAAAATGTGGTATTTTTGCCATTTGTGAGTATATTTTTATGATATTACATGTTAATTATGTATCTATATCAGTTAATATTTCCTGTCTGAAAGTGTCAGTCATAGAAATGTGGACAAATAATATTGTTATCCCCACATTAAAATTTTTTTTAATGGATATTGTAATCTCCTCCGTCTGTCTGTCCATCCATCCGTCATGCTATCTCCTCCCAAATCATTGGGTGGAATTCAACAAAATTTGGTATGTGGGTTACCCATACATGGTTGTGCTCTGCAACGCAGCATCTAACTTTGGTGCCATGCCTTGGGGGGTCAAGGGAGCGGGGTCAAAAGTTCAAATACCCTAAAAACTGTCAGTCACTCAATCACCGCCTAAAGCATTGGATGGAATTCAACCGAATGTGTTAAATGTGAGTTACTGATATGATTACGGGCTGTGAGATGACACTTATATTTGACTCCGCCCCCTAGAGTCAGGTCCAAAGGCCAAAGCCAGGAAATGTGGGGATTTGTGATGGGTTACAAAACATAACATAAAGTAGACTTTGCACATAGTGTAATATTTCTATTTTTTATTTTCAGATGGCATTAAAATCTGAGAACAGAACTTTTATTTTCAAGGTGCTTTATATTCTCTAGCATAACACAGTGTACCAATAGTGAACTAAGTGAAGATGGCAGTGTTATCTCCCTGTTTTGTGGGTACCATGCTCAATATGCAGGATGACTGCCATAAACTCACCTATTCTTGTAGAACAGATCTGATGTCACTAGAGAAATACTCACCAACTGAACTACAATTGCTACAGCTAAGGACTACCGTAGCATCTTTAACTGCAAGTCATACAATATGTCTCCATCATGAGAAAACCTACCTAGTTAAGTTTGAAGACCTTAAAAAAAACTGTTTTGATCCATTTAAAACCCATGTTAAGCCAGTAAAAAGAAAGTCCGGATGGACGGCGGCATTACATAATACACCACCAAATTTTTTGGCGCGGTATAAAAAGGGATGACAGTTCAAGAGTCACGAAAGATGGTAGTTCAAGGATCAAGAAAGATTGCAATCAAGGGTCAAGACAGATGGCAGTCCAAGGGCCAAGACAGATGGCAGTCCAAGGGTCAAGAAAGATGACAGCTCAAGGTTTAAGATAGATGGCAGTTCAAGGTTTAAGATAGATGGCAGTTCAAGGATCAAGAAAGATGTCAGTTCAAGGATAAGAAAAATGGCAGTTCAAGGGTCCAAAAAGATGGCAGTTCAAGGATTAAGTAAGATGACAGTTCAAGGGTCAAGAAAGATGGCAGTTCAAGGGTCACAAGAGATGGTAGTTCAAGGATCATGAAAGATGGCAGTTGAAGGTCAAGAACTATGGCAGTCAAGGATCAAGAAAGATGACAGTTCAATGGCTAAGAATGAAGGAAATTTAAATTTCCCTTTCTCCGCGATCTAACAATACTCACCATTCTGTTACTTCTGATATACAGCTGGCCCTGACAGCTGGCTCTAGGACTATAGACTTAGAAAGCTTTACCGACTCCTTGGAACCGGGTACTCGGCTCCCAACTGCTGAGTACCCATCTACCATAGAGCTCATATTGTTTGCATAGCCACCAAACAAGAGAAATCCATGGCTTGCCTCCGTGGGGCTGGGAGGCTGGGTCAGTAACAGAATGGTGAGTCTTGTTAGATCTCGGAGAATAAACGAAATCAAGGATTTCTTTTTTCATGAGAGAGTTGATACTTACCTCCCTAATACTTTTGATATTGCTAAATATTGGCTTTCACTCAATAAACACTCAGATTAAAACAGTTAGGTGCCCCTACTGGGCAGGGAGTCAGAGCGTAGTCTGGCGGATGCCAGCCCCACCACCGCGCATGCGCAGACTAGCACTTCCTCTGACTAATTTATTGGCTGATACACATGCAACTATAAAGAGCCTGAAGACCGAGCCTCTGTGGGGTGGAGAGGCCGGGTCCGTATCTAGGGAGGTAAGTATCAACTCTCTCGTGAAAAAAGAAATCCTTGATTTCGTTTATTTCACATCAAGAGTATACTTACCTCCCTAATACTTTTGATATTGCCAGAATTCGACAGTGAATTCGGCGGGAGGGAGGCGAGGTCAAAAGACCAGCTCATCCCTATACGCTTTTCTGCGTTTAAGGCACTTAAACTTCTGAAACTGTATGAAAAACAGTCAGGATTTGACTAACCATCGGATAACACCCCCGATGTATGAGAGATGACCGAATGTCATATGCGCTCCCCCCCCCTCCTTCCTGGGAGGAAGAGTCGAATGACCTCAATGTCCTATACGCTCTCTACGTACAAGTGCCATGTACTACAGGACAGAGACGAAAAAACTCCATTTTCATATACTCTCAACAATGAACCACATAAATACACAAAACCATCATCATATAAATAACGGGTAACGTGACAAGACAATCAACAATGGACAACACATACACAAGACTGACCTTGTTGAAATGGCTGCTGACATCCTCTTCCCATTGGTGAAGATCGATGCAGTCCCAAATTAGTGGTTGTTTCCATAAATTAATTGTGAAATATATAAGCAATGAGGAAACCCCATCAAAAATATATATGCCTAGTTATTTTTTCAAAATCGACAAGGCGAGAGGATTAGAGGTGTCACGGAGATAATGGTCTGTAAAACTTGACTCACAGTGCCACTGAGCCACCGACATAATATCATCCACAGGGACCCCATTAAATAGGGCAGTGGATGTCACTACGCCGCGGACACTGTGAGCCTTGGCCACGTCAACCTGCTTCCCGGTGGCGGATTTATGGCAAAACTGAATGCATTCTACAATCCACCTGGAAATGGTGTCCTTAGAAGCCCTGCCATGGGGTTCAATATATGACAACCATAACGCTGACTGATCGGTGCGCCACTCCGCCGTACGTTGTTTGTACCGGCGAAGCGCACGGACAGGACACCATGCTTTAGAATTAGGATCATATCTAGTTAAAGCAGGCAAAATAATAGGTTGACCTGGATATTTCAACGACTGATTTTTAGCCAAGAAATTAATCCTAGGTAGCAGCTTAAGGCCTTCCCCTGAAACCACAAAACGGTCATCCTCGGCTGATAAGGCATGAATCTCACTCCTACGCCTAGCCGAGGCCGCAGCAATTAAAAACACAGTCTTCAGTGTTAATAGTTTCATAGAAATGGAACTAAGTGGTTCAAACGGCTTATCACCTAGTACTTGAAGCACTAGCGATAAACTCCAAGACGGAATCACCGGTGGATTCCTTGGTCTTAGATTGCCCATGCCTTTAATTAATACATTTAATGTATTCACTTCATCACTTCCCCTCTTAGCCAAGCAAGGACTAACAGACATTAAAGCTGACTTATAACCAGCAATAGAGTTAGGCTTGAGGCTATAGGCATCATAGAGGTGACAGAGGAAATCAGCTACTACCTGAATAGATGCATCCATTGGATCAATACATCTTTTTGAGCACCATTCTGCAAATCTGTTGATTTTATAATTATATGCTCTGGAGGTTGACCCCCTCCTGGCTTTGGCCATAAACATGGCTGCTTGCTCAGAAAAGCCCTCCTTAATTCTAGATTCCTTGACAACATCCACGCAGTCAATCTGAACATTGACGGATTGTTGTGAAGGGCCTTGCCCTGGAAGATAATATCGTCCATCAGAGGCAGAGGAACCGGATTGCAGACCAGAAGGTCCAGCAGATCCGTATACCATGATCGGCTTGGCCAATCCGGGGCGATCAGAAGCACTTGGCATTCCTCTTGTCTGATTTTCTGAAGAATTTTTGGAATCAGGATTGCTGGAGGGAATGCGTATGCATACATTCTCCCCCAGCTGATAGCTAAGGCATCTGTTGCGAAAGCGCTTGGATCCGGAATCGGAGAGACGTACGTCGTCATCTTCGCATTCCTCATCGTTGCGAACAAATCGATGTTGGGCTTCCCCCAATGGTCGAACAGACGATCCGCCACACATTGCTTTAGTTGCCATTCCGTCGGTAAAACACTCATCCTTCGGCTCAATGAGTCTGCTAGCAGGTTTAACCTTCCCGGAATATGAACTGCTTTCAAGGTAATCTGGTGATCCAGACACCAACAAAGCAGTCTCCATGTCATCATACAGAGACTGGGCGACTTCGTTCCGCCCTGGCGGTTTATGTAAGTCACAACTGTTGAGTTGTCTGAACGAATAAGAACAATCTTGCCCTGAACTTTCTGTAAGAAATGTTCCAGGCCCAGGACTACTGCTCTTAGCTCCAGTAGATTTATATGTTCCTTTGACTGTTCCAGATTCCAAAGCCCTGATATCGTGGACTCTTCCAGGCAAGCTCCCCAGCCCTTCATCGATGCATCTGTATACACAGTCACCTGAGGGTGGGGAGGGGTTAGCATAACCCCCACCAAGAGATTCTCTGTGTCCAACCACCATTGCAGGTGATGAATCAGAGGCGCCAACACTGACACATTCGAGTCCAGCGAACCTGTACTCTGGGTCCATTGTGTCATGAGAAATAACTGGATCGGCCGCCTGCGTAAGGCGGCCTGAGGAATGACTGGTTCCAATGAAACCATCAACCCCAGCATTCTCAAGTAAACCCGTGCCAGGACATGACGACTGTCGCACACTGACTGAATTAATGAGATGAGTTTCTGAACTCTCTCCTGAGTAGGATAAACATATCCTGTCTCTAGATCGAAGAACATCCCCAGGTAAACAAACTTCTGGGATGGAGTCAGCTCTGATTTTGGGAAATTGATCATCCAGCCTAAGTCTGTGAGAGTTTTCAAAACAATCTCCAGACTGGCCGACAAACTTTCCCGGGTGTGCGCTTTCAACAGCCAGTCGTCTATGTACGTGTGGACTGCTATGCTTCTCCTGCGGAGGTATGCGGTGATCGCAAGAACCACACGGGTGAAAACCCGAGGAGCCGTGGAAATTCCGAAGGGTAGCACCCTGAATTCCCACTGTCTGCCCTGGAATGCAAATCTCAGGAAGCGACGGAAACTCCTGTGTATGGGGATGTGGAAATAAGCGTCCTTCAAATCTATCGACGCTGTCCACATTCCCCTCTCTAACCCCGCCAACACCGAGCGCACAGTCTCCATCTTGAAACTGGGCGTCTCTATGAACTTGTTCAATGGCTTGAGGTTGAGAATTGGTCTCCACCCTCCGGTGTTCTTTGTTACTAAGAACAGGGTTGAATAGAAGCCCGGACACCTCTGTGCCGGCTGAATAGCTCCTTTTTGTATGAGGGAATTTATTTCCTCCTCGATACACAACCTTTGATCTGGATCTCTCGGATTTGGAGTCCAGATCGGCACTAGAGACAGTCGCGATGGCGGGCCTGTCATCCAATCGGGATGATACCCGACTGAAAGCCATCGCAAGACTAAACGGTCCTGAGTTAACCGTTCCCACTCTTGCATGTGGTCGGCTAATCGGCCTCCCATCGGTCCACCTAGGGATAGAGGTGGACATAAGGAGTGCAAGAGCGGCACTGTCTCCTTTGCCAGAAACACCGGCGCGGTTCTCACCGCGGTAACCGTCCCATCAGGAACGATTACCCCGCCCAGATCCTCGCGCGCCACGACCAGCACCGCGCGCACCTCGGTGCGCGGGCGGCTGCCTGGCTGACTGCGCCTGAGGAGCCTGCGCCCCCCTCGCTGCTGGCCGAATCGCACGCGGCCGAGGCCGGCGCTGCGATGGTGGTTGGCCTCTGACCTGGCCACTACCACCTCGAGCCTGCAGGGGACGATACGCAGGGGGTGCGGCGCGAACGTTGGCACGACGAAGCACCTCAAACTGTTCGCGCAGCGCCCTCTGGTTATTGACCAGAGTAACCGTCTCCTGGAGGTGTCTACATCCCTCACCTCCAAAGAGACCAGGACCTGTCATAGGCGTACGTAGTAGCCTATTGTAGAGGTCCTGGGACGGGCACAGATTATCCAAGGCAAAAGTGCGCCTTGCCCGGACACTCCTGGTCACCGCCCGCGTCATACAGTCCAGAGCCAGGTTGATACCATCCTGGATGGCTCGCTGGACTGTGACCGGACTTGGCTGGCGCGATGCGGATGCTGTTACTACCCCTTGTAACAGCTGGGAGACGTGGGACAGAGCGGCAATCGAAGCCCTCCCACTCTCCTCCGCATCACGCAACGCGGCATTTGCCGAACGCAACGCGTTCGAACACAAGACTCCCGTGTCAGAACGGGAGCCTGGCCGCGCATCCTCACCCAAAGCCGCGCGGTCATCCACGCTCGGCTTTGGTACCACACCGTACCGCTGGTAGTCCAGGGGCACGATGCGGCAACGCCTGGCCACCTCGCGCGGGGCCTTAGCGAGACGTCCACTCGCCTTAATGGACGTCTCCGCCGCCTCGAACATGTCAGCGACATGCTCTGCCAGCGGCAGAGAAGGCATAGCGTTAGCAGTAGGCTTACCAGCTAACCACGGCCTGTGTTCACGCTGGCTAGCCGACTGCTCCACGGGCAGATCTGGTCTAACACTCACCAACCACTGGCAAGCGTCAGACCAATCCTCCTCCGTGGCTAGTTGCGAGCGCTCTACAAGACGGGGGCCTTCGTCTTCCTCCTGAGCACAAGCAACAGAGCTTGACGGCGGATACGCTGATATCCCTGGCAAGCCAGGGAGAGCATGCGGGCCTGATAATACCGGCATGCTAATCTCACTGGCTTGACCAGGAGCAGGCGCCGTGGTAGAGCGCGGGGCATATACCGCCCCACCACGGCCCCGGCCAGCACCAGCTACACTCTCGGCAAGCCGAGGTATGCGGTACCGCTGGCCTTCAGCGCCCAGGGCCACAGTCTGAACCGTGGATCCTACCCCTGGGAGAGTAGAACCGTGGAAAAAGGCGCCTGTATTCCCCGCGAGGGGCGCACAAACGTCATATTCCATGGCCACGTCTTCAGACGGCGACCCCAACAGGTAATCATCATCCTCCTGGCCAGAAAGATTAGACTCCGGGTCAGCAAAGAGAGCTAACCCGGACTGGCCAGGGAAGGTGCCATACGAGGTACTGGCAGCCGCGGTGTGCGGATACCCCTGGACTGATGAGCAGCCCGCGGGTTCCAGCGACGACCGTCCACGGTCCCTATTGGGCGCGGCAATAAGCCTGCTGCCAGGGCCGTGGAACACCCCCTCTAATGGGGCCACCTCTGAATCTTCAAACAACGGAAGCGTACTAAGGAACGTTGATTCAGAGGTGGGGATTACCTGCTCCGAAGCAGATGATGAGGCCAATAAAGGACTTGGTCCAGGAAGCATGCCACGAAGCAACTCTGGAACCAAATCCTTTATTGTCCTCCTCATCTCTCCCAACATCTCGGTCCGGAAGGCCTCCATGTCCACCGCGGACGAGGCCTTCCTCTTACCATTCTTACTTACGACCTCTTTTTTCAGCTTCTTTTTCTCCTCCTCCAACTTGTCCTTCGCCTGCAAGCACAAGAATTCGGACATTAGCTCGCCCCCCCAGTGCTTACATATCTCGCAATTAAGCAAGGGACCACAGGGGCTACACTGAAAACATAGATGAGGGCCAAACTTGTCCCTCAAAAATCGTCCACAGGACGCACAACCAGGTCTCTGAAAAAGGCCAAAGGACGAGGAGTATGAGCAAACTAGTTAAGCTTAGAAACTCACCAACTCAAGAGAAGGAAAATGATCATAAAGATCATAATTTTTATCAGAAACCAGCTTCGGACAACTTTAATTGTAAATAAAGAGCAAAGCTGATTATGACGTCATTAATCCTATGACAGGACAAAATCGATCCCAACAAACATCCCAGTGCAAGGACGAATTGTATCTCTAACCAGAACATGTGCAGAATGGACATTTCGACTACACAAGCATCAGATAAATACTGATAACAATGGCAAATAGTGTTAATTATCCCCCTTTCTCATATCAATAATTAATACCTGACACCTTGTCTAGACAAACCATCCAACCTGATGAACTGGAGAACTCCACCACTGAACGCCTCTTAACTCTCTCCACCTCAAGGGGAAGGAATTGGATCAAGAGGGCAAAGTGAGAAGACCTTTATAATAGGCCTCCAACTCACTGGGCATAGAATTTTTGGTTAGATAACCTAACAGTATTAGTAGGAAATGGAACCATGGTGGAGAGACACAAACCCTCTGCTGATGTCATGTCCTTATTTCTCCTTCACACAGACCTGTGGACATAAACACAAAGAGAGATTAGTCTTATATAGCACCTAGTTGAAAAAACCCAACTAATTAAGGCGCTTATCACGTTTAGCGCGAGTCCTGGAAACACATTACAACGGGACAAAACTCGCTAATTTTACTAGAAGTCACCTGATTTAAAGGTCCAAGGCCCTCCTGTGGCGAAGTCACTCTCTCAGCCATCTTTGTCAGGGGTAAACTTCTATCTAATAGTCTTAAAAAGCTTTGAAAAGAGTATAGATTCTATCATGAAAGCATGTGTTGTCTCTCAGCCAATAAATTAGCAAAGAGGAAGTGCTAGTCTGCGCATGCGCGGTGGTGGGGCTGGCATCCGCCAGACTACGCTCTGACTCCCTGCCCAGTAGGGGCACCTAACTGTTTTAATCTGAGTGTTTATTGAGTGAAAGCCAATATTTAGCAATATCAAAAGTATTAGGGAGGTAAGTATACTCTTGATGTGAAAAGGGAAATTTAAATTTCCTTCATTCTCCTTCGATCAATACTCACCATTCTGTTACTTCTGATATACACCAGATTTGGTCAGTAACCTGGTGGGAAGGGGCAAGCCATAAATGCTACTTTTGCCCCTTGGAGAAAGAGTTAGACTTAAAAAACTTGACCAACGGAGACCTAAAAAGGGCCGTCAAGTTAACGGAACCGAATCACATTCGCTTCACTGCCCCCCACCCCCCCCCTTTTTTTCTCCTAAGAAAAGGGAGAGAACTCACGAACATGCATCTCGCCTGAAAACACAAATATGCCAAGAGGGTTAACTGCTCTTTGCATATATTAGCCTGGGAATGAGCATGAATATATAAGATGAATGATCATGATATATAGACATAATACAAAAAAACTCTCAATCTTGAATTACCTCATGATAAATGGACTCCAGACGTACCGCCTCCAACCATTCACTTGTCCGGCCATCAGTGACACAATCTGGTTGTCATCCTCTCGCTCGACCATGTCTGCTTTTAAATTCTTTTCTTACCAAAGTGAAAAAAGGGAGAAGAGCAGTGTGGTCACTTAACTATCGTTTCAAAACAGCTAAAGCGAGCGGATTGGCTGAGTCTGACACATCCCTCATATAGTAATCCGTGAATGAGGACTCCCAGTGCCATTGTGCAACGGCCATGATGTCCTCTAACGGAACACCACTGTAAAGGGCGGTCGAGGCGGCTATTCCTCTAACATCGTGTGCCCTTGCGCATTGCACCTGGTGCCCAGTCGCCATCTCATGAGTAGTCTGAATGCATTCGACTACCCAACGAGAGATAGTATCCATGGATGCGGCGCCATAAGGCTTCTTATGGCAGATCCATAGATGTCTATCGTTCAACCATAACGAGTCTGTCCGTTTCCTGTACTTAATCAAAGCATGGACCGGGCACCAGACTCTGGCATCACGATCAAACCTTGTTAGTTTTGGTATTATGATCGGTTTGCCGGGATATCTCAAAGATTGATTCTTTGACATAAACTCTTCTCTTGGCAGAAGACGCAGACCCTCTCCGGGGACAATAAATCGGTCCCTCTGCCGAAAGCGCATGGATCTCACTGCGCTTTCTAGCCGAGGAAGCTGACAATAGAAAGACCGCCTTTAGAGTCAAATGCTTTAGACTAGCCGAACGCAACGGTTCGAAAGGGTGCTTGGCCAGTACATTAAGCACTAAAGATAGATTCCAGGCTGGAATGACTACCGGTTGTCTCGGTCGGAGATTGCTCATTCCCTTCACCATCACATTTAACTGGGCCACCTCTGGACTATCCCTGTTGGCTAGACAAGGGATAACTGATGCCAAAGCTGACTTGTATCCAGCAATTGTGACGGGAGCTAGTCCTGAAAAGAACAGCTCACAGAGAAAGTCTGCTATTTACTGAATAGTGGATTGACGTGGAACGTTGTTTGATAACATCTACGCAGTCAATTTGAACATTTCGGGACGCTCGTGTAGGAAGCGTCCCATGGCCTGGGAGATTATATTCGGAATTTCGGGCAACTGCACTGGGTTTTCCACCAGCAGATCTAGCAGATCCGTGAACCACGCCCTGCTGGGCCAATACGGCGCTATTAGCAGGACCAGACACGGTTCCTCCCTGATCTTCACCAATACCTTCAGAAGAATGGTGGGTGGGTACGCGTAAGCGTGCATCCCCCTCCAGCTTATCGCCAGAGCGTCTGTATCGACGGCATTCGGATCTGGAATCAGCGAGACATAAGTCATGATTTGAGCATTTTCCCGTGTGGCGAACAAATCCACGTTGGGTTTGCCCCAATGCTCAAAGATCCTTCGTAGAGCTGGAGGGTTGAGGGACCATTCTGTTGGCAGAATTCTCTGTCTGCGAGACAAAGCATCCGCCAGAATGTTCAATGGCCCAGGAATGTGAGCTGCTTTCAAAACAACCGAGTAATTCCTGCACCATTGAATCAAGTGCCACACTTTGATACACAGCGTGGGTGACCTGGTCCCGCCATGGCGATTTATGTATGATACTACCGTCGTATCAATATCACCTTGCCCCTGACCAATGGAAGAAACTGTTCCAACGCCAGTTCCACTGCCATCATTTCCAACAGATTGATATGCAGCTGGCTCTCCTGGAGAGTCCATGTGCCCGAGACCTGGTGTTCTCCCAGGCAGGCCCCCCCACCCCTCCAGCGATGCATCCGTGTACACGGACAGCTGGGGGTGGGGTAGGTGCAGCGAAAACCCCACTAGGAGATTCTGACGCTTTTTCCACCATACAAGATGCGACATTATTGGCTCCAAAACTGGCACCAGTTTTGACAGGGGTTCTGCTCTCTGTTTCCACAGAGACATCAGATACAACTGGATAGGTCTTCGCAGTAGAGCAGCGTACGGGATCACCTGCTCCATGGAGACCATCATGCCCAGCATCTGAAGAAACCGCCTCGCCTGAATGTGGTTTCCCACTCGAAAACTCTTGAGGATGGCTAACAAACACCACTCTGGGCTCTGACGGGTAAACCCTGCCCTCCTCGAGATCGAATCGCATCCCCAAATAAACGAAATGTTGAGTGGGTGTCAACTCGGATTTCTCCTTGTTGACTATTCAGCCTAGATCTGATAGTAACTTCAGTGTCAGAGCAGTATCCACGTCCAACCTGGCTGCTGTATCTGCTTTGATCAGCCAATCATCTATGTAGGTGTGTAGCGCCACGTTCTCTTTTCTGAGAAACGCTGTCACCGCAAGGACCACTCTTGTGAAAACCCTTGGAGCTGTCGACAGGCCAAACGGGAGAACAATAAACTCCCATACTTGATTCTGAAACGCAAATCTCAGAAACCTGTGACAACTCCTGTTCATTGGAATGTGGAAATATGCATCTTTCAGATCGATCGATACACACCACATTCCCTTCCTCAATCCTGCCATTACCGACCTCGGCGTTTCCATCTGGAACCGAGGCGTATGGATAAACCAATTTAATGGCCTGAGATTGAGTACAGGTCTCCATCCCCCTGTGCTCTTGGGGACAAGGAACATATATGAATAGAAGCCTGGAGTGTTCTGGTTTGCTGGTTTTATTGCTCCCTTCAGAAGCAAACCTGACACTTCGTTTTGAATGGCTTCTAACTTGTCTGGTTCCCTTGGTACGTGTGTCCAGACAGGTGCCAAAGACAGATTCTGTGGCGGAAAGTCCCACCACTCCGGCATGTATCCCTGGGATAACTATCCCAGGACCAGACTGTCTGACGTCACACCTCGCCAAGCCTCGATGAAACGCATGAGCCTTCCACCCACTATAGATACCTCGACGCCTAACGGGGTTGTCCGGCTCACGGTCCGCTCCCCGCCCCCTCTCTTAACGAGAGAGAGAGAGAGAGAACCATTTCGGTCTTGGCTCGGCAGCTCTAACTGGCACCGCTGTTCCTGTCGCACAGGTGCGGTCCAGGCGGATACGAATGGAGCTCTCGTACCCTCAGGTACGATCCGCTCCCTTCTTTCCGCCCTTTGAGAACTTACCCGTCCCCTTCCCGCCTCTAGGGTGATCAGGAGCAACTATGGGGAGGGTAGGGTCCTCCACAACCTTCCTGGCTTTCTTCGCCGGCGGCGGCTGAGAAAAGCCAGGCGAAGCAGCAGCTGCACTAGGCTTAGCTTTCGCCTTGCCTTTATGCTTCTTCTGCTTCTTGGAAGGTTGAACAGTCAACGGCTTCCCTACAGCCCCATGTGCGTGCGCTTGCCACACTAGCTCCAGCTGTAAGTTTACCGCCAACCGATTCTGCGCAATGCTAGCAGTGTCCTCTAGGATGGCCACCGAAGATGCTAGGACCTGTCAGGGGTGTCCCAAGAAGACGCTCCCTGACGGTCGTAGCCGGACGCATATGGTCAAGAACCATTTGCCTCCTGGACTTAGTAACACGCACCTGCACCCTTGCCAGTGCGTCCATAGACAGCACCAGACCGTCATTGACGCATGAAAGCGCCACCAGTGGCACAGGGTGGCCTGCCCCCGCTTCAGCCCACACCGACTGAAGAAGGCGATAAGAGTGGTTGACAGCACTCATAGCTGCCCTCACACCCTCATCACATAGGGACAGCACTCTGGACACCCAGAACCCATCGGTCATCCTCGGTAACCGATGGTACCACACCATACCTGTCGTATTCCCCCCGTGGAATACGACACCTCGCCCGCACCTCCCTGGAGCTGGCCCTTGGTCATGAGCTGCTTACTATAAATAGCCTCTAGCAACTCGATAAACCGTGGATCCAGTCCAATGGCTGCGGGCAAGATCCCCGTCCTAATCGATGCAACCGACGGACGGGGCGCATCCTCCTCAGCCATGGCCGAAACCACAGACGGGTCCACCCTGGCTAGCCACGCCAGAGCCTCAGACCAGTCTACTTCCGAGGAGGACACACCCGTGAACACGTCACCCGTTGACGCGTTCACGGACCTACCAGCCACAGCCTCCCGGCTAGGAGCCGCGGCTGACACGCCAGGAACTCTGGTACCATACGGTTCTGCCGCCACCCCATGGAGCACACCAGTCCATGGAGTAGGCCCGCACGGAAAAACGTGCGGACACGTAGCAGACATGGAACCGTGGCCAGACACGGGCGCCAACGGCACCCCACGTCTGACCGCCAGACCAGGCGAGATAGGCGAGTACCACGCCTGGTCCGCACACCCGTCACCGTGTCGGCTGGCATCAAACTAACCATCACGGGACCGGTATCAGACTGGCCTCAACCACGGGCGGAGCCGCTGCCCTGGCTTGCGCCAAGCCAGACAGATAGAGGACGGTTCCGTCCCGGACGGAATCGACCTCCATATTCTCCACCCATGGCACCACCGGCCACAGCAACCTCGCCTCCTCGTCTTCAGACCCCGAAGAGTCGTCACTAGACGAAGAAACCGTGGAGCCGTCGGCGGCTCCCATGCCTGACGGACCGGCCACCGCTACTGGACCACAAGGAGGTGGCCGCAGAGAGACAGAACCCGTCAGGCCGGAGCCCAACGGAACTGCCAGGGGGCCGCACCCAGAACAAGATGCGCGAATTAATCAAAAAATTTTCTTCACATAAACATCCGAGCACCACGGGTGTGACATCACCCGCTCAGATCTTACGGAGAACGACGTCAGCCGATATTCGTGTTACAAATACCGTAGCAAACACCTATTTTCATATCTGCCGATCGCCTGTTGGGGTTAAAAAAGGCGACCATCCGGCATATCTCGTTGTTAACACACGTCCCAGATTCTTTGGGGTTAGAAATTAGAACATGCGACACAAACAAAATTTAGAGACCTAAGTCTTTTAACTATGGAATAATAAGGAAATATATGACCTGGTTATCATCGGCGGTATCCATATTATCCAAATATCCTTGCAGAAGAGTCACTAGCTATCACAATCACAGTTTACACAAAGACGTAGACTTTTATTTCTCAATCTTTCCAACTGCTAAAAGCATGTATAGCTCTTGTTGCTATGCAAACAAGAATGAGCTCTATGGTAGACGGGTACTCGGCAGTTGGGAACCGAGTACCTGGTTCCAAGGAGCCGGTAAAGCTTTCTAAGTCTATAGTCCTAGAGACAGCTGTCAGGGCCAGCTGTATATCAGAAGTAACAGAATGGTGAGTATTGATCGAAGGAGAAAGATGGCAGCTCAAGGGTCAAGAAAGATTGCATCCCAAGTACTCAGAAAGATGGCAGTTCAAGGTTTAAGAAAGATGACAGCTCAATGGCTAAAAAAAGATGGCAGTTCAAGGATTAAGAAAGATGTCAGTTCAAGGGTCAAGAAAGATGGCAGTTCAAGGGTCAAGACAGATGGCAGTTTAACGTTTAAGAAAGATGGCAGTTTAAGGGTCAAGGCAGATTGGTTCTGTTAAGAATAATGTCAAGAAGTCCGCTGAATTAAATGTCTCACCTGTCTCATGTCTGTTACAGCGGCATTAACGTTTGACCTTGTGACCTCCATGTTATTATACTGCTTCCAAACATTATAGGTAACCAAGTATTCAATTTTAGTTCCAATAGGATTAACCAATCCAAGACTCAATAGTCTGGTGCCAGAAAATATCTATCTAAAATGGTGGCTACAGCTCTAGTTAGTTAGTGTGCATAAAGTAACAAATTGTCCTCAATTTAGCTAAGATACATGTATGTATCTTTCATAAATAGATGAGAACATATATGTATTAATCCTCTAACCATCAAGTCACCCCAAAACAATTTCTACAGTGGTATTGGAAGGTGTCCATTCGCAGGCCAAGAAGACTATTTTTGAAATTTTACCACTGGAATGACTGGCTCGATAACTGAGCCAGTTTTTCTAGTGGTAGACTTTCAAAGATAATCTTCTCTTGGTCTGCAAATGGACATATTCTATGAGAAAATTTAAATTCTCTTGACAAATTTGAGGTTTAAAGAAAGCGTTAAATAAAACCGATCAAATGTACACTTACCTGCAAAACAAATGACCTGTTGAAGGCTGTCGTATTTAGCTGCTCATCTTTGCTCCAAGCCTCATCAAACCGAAACTGGTTCTTATTTTGCCGACCATATCCAGCATTGGTAGAACGATTCTGTCTTTGTCGAGTAAATACTTTGGCACCACTATTTAGTTGGGATTCTTGCACTCTTGATCTTTGCTCATTAGCGTAGTTTGTGGTCGTAGATCGATGTTGTTGTTGTAGTTGAGTATCGGCTGGTGTAGATGTCTGATAAGCAGTCGGCGGACGGACTTGACAATGACTAACACTAGTAACCTCTGCAAATCGATTGTTATCACTGTCATCATCACTTGATGAATCCGAGCTTGTTGCCGAAGAACTCGCCAGAGACTTCTTGTTGTTGTTCTTGGTGGTAACAGAGACAGCTGGTGTATTCTGCAGTACAGACTTTAAGCTACTCTGATTTGTTGAGTCTTCTGTAAATGATCTGTTCAAGTCATTTACCATGCTGTTGGTATTCAGATCCGGCTCAGAAGGAACAATTGCGGCATTGCCATTATTATTATGATTACAAGCATCATGAGTTGTAACTGTCTCCATATGTGAAGGTGGTAATACACTGCTTATGTCAGACACTGAACCCAATGTGACACTCTCATCAACAGCATCATCAGATTCGCCAAAGTAAACGTGATTAGTATTTCTACTATGCCTAGCACGATTCATTGAATATTCGTTATTATAATTCCTGGCCACATTATTATATACAGGTTTACTTTGAATGTCAGGTCTCAATTGGGTAAAGTTTTCTCTTCCACCATCTGGAAGTGATGACTGATCAACAATAGCACTTTTATTTTTGCGTTTTCTCTGTCTTTTCCGTCTACTAGGTTTAACCTTATATGGAGTTTTAACATCATTGGTGGTCTCAAGGTTGCTAGGACTCGACACACCGGCACACTCTGACTCCAGCTCCTGTGTGTCATCAGGGAGGATAGATGATGGCATATCAAGCGCCACGCTGTTCTCTTCAAAGGCACTTGTCTTTAAACACCCAGCATCATTCATGTCCCTATTTGTATTCCCTGTATGATCTGAAACAACACTCTCCTCTGTACCATCAAGAGGCTTTTGAAAAAGAGACAACTTATCCTCAGCAGTACCATCTGATGTTTTCTGCTTTTTGCTTACACAATTCTGCTCATGTTCAGTATTGTTACTAAACACTGCTGTAGGTTCACCTGTAATATAGTCTGTCTTATTAGATACAGGTTCAAGATCACTAGTTTCCCTGTGATGTTTTCTTTTTTTCTTATTCTCATGATGGACACGCTCATAAGCGCTATTGTCTGAATTCTCTACAATGGCTGCACTGTTCTGACTAATCGCATCTGGAGCCGAGCTATTTCTAGTAGATGAGTGGTTAACAGTGATGTCATCACGATCCTTATCTTTGGATTTTTTCTTCTTTTTTCTACAGCCAGAGTGATGATGCGTATCTTCAGATCTAACAGCATCTGCGCTATCAGATACAACTTGACCATTATTGCAATCATCAATGGAATGTGCATGGATGAGATTCTGTGTGTGTCTACTTGGCTCACTGGCTGGTGAGATGCCGTTGCTTGCTGCTGTTTGTATATCTGTTTCAGATGACGCCGCACAGATGCTGTGAACACAGAAAAGTTGACATTATTGTCATAGTAGCTGGAAATAAAGGACCAGTTATAGTCACATGTTCACCAACATTAATGAAAAATGAAGGACAATCTGAAAGCAATGACACCCTCATCTTCATCAGAAACAAAATTTATGTACTTCGTTCACCCTTAGAGACCCGAAATGACAAATCTTTTAAAACATTTAAGGAATATCCTGTTGTATATTTTGAAACTAATTAGACTGGGAGCTGCTGTCTATGGCAGTATTTACAGGTTCCAGTCAAGTTAGTTTCAAAATAGTCCACTGCTTCCATATATAGGTGTCTTCACATTGAGATCATTTCAAGGGTTAACAGGTTCATTGGGTCACCATGACGATGATTTATTGATGCCAAATTCAATTGGGTTCTTTGGACAGTGTATGGGAACAAAGAAGCAAAGTTTTGCGAAGATCCTTTCACGGTTCAGTAGAACCTCACACCCAAATCAGCCAAAAATGGGTTCTGCATGGGGCTTGAGAAATGTTCATTTGCAAAGCAATTTTTGAAAATTTACCACTGGAATAATTGGCTCGATAAGTGGGCCAGTCATTCCAGTGGTAAATTTTCAAAAAATGTTTACTCTTCGTCTGCAAATGGAGATTTTCTATGAAAATTTAAATTTTCTTGAAAAATTTTGATGTTTAAAGGGTTACTAAGTCAGCTACCATAATCCTGAAACATTGTACCGTACAACTACCCACTACTTACTGCTCATTCCTGGATATAACATTGAACCATATAATACTGACACTGGAGAAGGAGGAGGCATGTTACTGTCCATCAGGGTTCATACACCCTGTGGAATTCACCTTTCCAGAGTACCCACCCATCATATGACGTCATAATGAACTGCGTGATGTGTAAAATGACATCATAATGAATGATGTCATGAATGATGTCGACAAGTATGTCACGAACGCATATTTGAAGACGGTCTATGCGCTGTTGTACAAATTGTTTGCTTTTACTATTTAACAAATATTCTGTTGAATATTTTGAAACTAATTTGACTGGGCGCAAGAAGATACACCAGCACAAAGGTATTAGTCCCATGTCTAACAGGTAAAACTGGTGTAGTCTGGTAGCGGAGAGGCTCCACATAGGACTTGCAATAAATTTCAATCCAAGATATGTGAGCTGGTCAATGCTGAATCTTTTTGGACTGGATAGACTGGAGGCACCTGCTTTAACTTATGCAGCAGCAGCTTTCAGGCTGGCTAGTCCTAACATATCCAGACATTGCTTAAATAAGGGGAATTAAGAGAACGGGGCAGAGGCGTCGAAATTGTCAAATCTAATCCTTTTTCTCACCTAGCAGCCAGATCTTATATTTACTCTGTACCTGCAGTGGCTGATTACTGCCCGTATGAGTTGATCTCGGCCACCTTATCTATTCCAATTCTTGCGTCAATGCTTTTTGTTATTTCAAATTCTGATCTAATACACCCCATTTTATCAATCTACAATTACCATCAGAAACTCACCTCAAATACTACATATGATTACTGTATTCTGCAGCTGTAGTAGTGGAAACACCCTATATCTGCAATCAGTCCTTCTTCATTTTTGGCCATGGTGTCTTGTCCTCAGCCATAATTCTTAGCTTCCTCGGGTACATTCTTGACTTGAGTGTACCGAGTCCTGCCTTCTTGAGGTCACCTCGTAGCATGCTTAGCAATGCAGTCATCTCCTGGCTTTGTATTTGCTGGCTCCGAGTAGGGAAAATTCCAAAACTTTGTGCTGGTGTCTCTTCTAGCATCCTTAGCACATGGCCAAACATGGACCATCTTTGCTGGGAGACTTTTACAGACAGCGACGACGTATTACCCATCTTGTATAGTGCATCGTTGGAGATTATGCTGCCTGGCCAACGATGTCCAGGGATGGTGTGTAGGTGTTTGCGGTGGCAAGCATCGAGTTTGTCTAGAGCTGCCTTTGGAGCTGCCCAGCTATTGCAGCTATACAGCATCAAGGATACACAGGTTGCATTACAAGCATAAACGTAGCCTTTTAATCAAGGGCATTTTTGATCTATGAAACCATAGCTTCCAGAAAGACTGGAAAGCTATGCTCCCCATGACGCAGCATGCAGCAATGTCAGCAGTACTGCAAAGCAGTGAGGCCAGGATTCTACTTTTCCTCAATCGCGTCATCAGCTATGGAAAGCGAAGGTGGTATTCCAATAATATAATCAAAACGAGGCTGAGTTAAGTTTATTTGTGTTTTCCAAATGGCTGCTATTTTGCGTATTCAACGTTGTCAGCAACTACGATTTTCAGATTTAACTTGTCTTCATTGGAACAACATTTAATTGAGCATGGAAGGATAACTATACTAAGAACAGTAGGGCTATGTATATAACACATGGATATTATATTTACTGCAATAATAGTGCCGAAAATGATTGCTTTTGACTACCATGAATACGGAAATGAAGAGACCAGACTCGTCAAATTCGCACGAAATGCATTATTATCAAATTATTACAATACATAAATTGTCAATACCGTCACTGGCGGTTTTTAGAAATGAGACGATAACGATAACAATAACATCGCGATTTTCCCGGTTTTATCGGGAAACCGCGCAGCTCTAACGTGAAGGTTTATTTGTAAGACATCGTGATCGCTTTTTCCTAACGGGGCTAGATGAAATATGTCATAGATAATGTTTGTACTGTTTCCCAAAATGAGATCTAACATATTTGATTTCTGGTTTATCCTGTGTCTTGTTGGTTTTAATACAAACTGGTGGAGAAAATTGTTTCTTATGGTGTTGATAAAGTTGTCACTATCATGTAGAGCTGGGCGGTATTGATATTTACATGACGGTATCGGTACCATGAAAAAATACCGCGGTACCACGGTATACCGTCATCTGAGCTTGGGGCATACCAAGAAATTAGAAAATATTTTCCCATTTCCTTTTCACTTCCATCTCCAATCAACGGTAAATCTAGGTAAGATAAATAAATCGGCTTCCTGATTTAGAGAAGAAAAACATGGCTATTGCGACTGTTTAGTTTCACGATTTTATTAGGTCACTATTTTTATTGACGTAATACCATTCACTGGAATATCGGTGTGGTCGACTCGCTAACTATAACCCGCTGTTTGAGACATTGGGGCGCACTATTTTCAATCTGGATTGTTCTTGCTATTAATGCGTGTGACCAGTAAACGGCACATTTTATTTTGGCAGTCGAGCGCTTTGATAAACAGAGTCTAGACAAAATCTGCCAGTATTTAAACGGGGCGAGTGTTGTACTCTTTTATTTCTGTTGGAGTCGTATATTCTGTTACTCGCGAAAACAGGCCTATATACATACATATAACACGACATTGAACATAGCGAATTCCAAAGCTCCTGATAATTATCGAGTACCAGATGTGCAGACTCGTTACTCGCCATGCTTCACGTGAACAATGCGTGTAAAAAGCTATTTCCGCGAACTTTCGACGTGTAGCCAGTTGAAAAATTAATTACAAAAACTAAAACACTATAATTTTTAGGTGTCGTTACTTAAACTGGATTTAATCCTTAAAGAAATCTCTTAAAACAAGCCAGAAAAATAAAAAATAACGACTTCAAGCGAAGTATACAATTTTACTAACGTTGGTGCATCCAAATAGGTATAAGATCGTCTGATTAATCCTAAAATTTTGTTAGCCTTATTTGCCTGTGTCTTACAATGTTCACTAAATTTCAGCTGATTATCAATGTTAATAGCGAGATCCTTAACGACAATATCTTCATTTAGTTTGACTTGTGTACCCCCTTTGTTTGCATAATATGGATACTTCTTGTTATTTGATCCTAAATGCATTACACTACACTTTTCTGGATTTAAAAGAATTTGCCATGTGCAACACCAATCTTCTATATTGTTCAGATCATCTTGAAGTTATGATGCATCTGTTATGGAGCGTATTTCTCTATGAATTTTTGTATCATCTGCAAACATGTGGATGGGTGAGTTTATATTTTCAGGCAGGTCATTTACATAACAAATGAAAAGAAGTGGGCCCAGAACACTATCCTGAGGGACCCCACTGAGAACTTGCGCTACTTTAGAGTGTGTACCATTTACTACCACTAGTTGTTTTCTATTACATAAGAACCCTCTTATCCAATTTAAAACCATTCCCTGAATACCATATTTCTCAAGTTTGAGTAGAAGTCGCTCGTGTGGTACAGTGCTTAAATGTCTGGACAAACGCGATCTAAAAATTCTAGCGGACGACATTTCATTATGACGTCATAGTTACTATGAACTTGTTTGTATTTCCCCAAATAGCGAGGCGCACCACGATACGTCGGTACAAATTTTATAACGTCATTAGACGCTTGCAAATATTTAATGGTAAAAGATGCAACAATGCTGGCGGATATCACCGACCATGGGCATACGCATTGTTGTGAATATCGTGGGACTGGATTTACCGGAATGCCCTCCATGCATGATGAAAAACTAGCTTCAAATGTACTATACATGGGTATACGTATTTATGACATTTCACCCCTATACATTATACAAATTCGTTCTATTTATTTAAGCAATAAATTGTCTGCGTTCGCTTATAGGCAATGCCTATTTTCATACTATTACGAACATAACAACAATGACATAAATAAACCTGATCGAGTTATCTGTTTTCGTGAGAGTTCAGAATAGATATTCATGTGTGCTCTTCTTACCTGACATTTAACACATCGTTGTTACGCAAAATTTCAATGGTTTCCCACCCTGGAATAATGAAACCATCAGATACAAGCTTGATCGACCCTGCCCGACCATTTAGATGCTTTGCGCGGATCTGTTTTTTAAGTTGTGTAATTGTAGAAATCACAGCACAATCTACAAACATTAACACAGGTTTTATGATAGAATTCTCAAAACGTAGACGAACACGAAATGATGATGTGGGGGCAGACATCTTTATTTTATACGCGTTGCCAGATAGTGACATTTTTGTGTTACTCTTGTTGCCAGATATTTTTTTCAGAATTTTAAACTTAACTTACCCCCACTGCAAATGAAAAAGTTAAGACGAAAGATCAGTGCATATGCGCAAGCAACATGTATAATAGTGGAAATCAATCAAGTAGCCCATCCACATCTGATTCTAGTGACGACTTCGAATCCACTGGTCAAAATGAATGGAAGGTAAGAAAAAAAATATTTTATATTCATATTGCATCCTATTTCCGGGAAACAGAAACTTTTGAGGGTTTTTTATTACAGTTACAGAATAACCTTCAGTTACACGTTTACTAATTGATTTATTGATTGATATAGAACCCTAGGAGTAAAACTCAATAATAACAAATTATACATTTGGTTTCATCCCGGGTAGATCAACTTTATTACAGCTATTACATGTTATAGTCAGACAAATGGACACAAATTCTAGATGGGTGAGGGACTGTTGACATCGCTTATTTTGACTTTTTAAAGGCCTTTAATAAGGTGCCTCATGGGAGACTTGTTCACAAATTAACACAATACAATATAGGGCCTAAAATTGTGAATTGGATTAAATCATTTCTATCAGACCGCAAACAAAGAGTCATAATTAACGAAGAACACTCAGAATGGAAACCTGTATATAGTGGAATCCCCCCAGGGCTCTGTATTTGGACATATTCTCTTTATCTTGTATATAAACGACCTACCCAATTGTATAAAAAATGGCAGCGACGTATATTTATATGCAGACCACACAAAATTGTTTCGGGAAATAAACTCCACATCAGATAGATTAAAAATGCAATCAGATATATATTTGTTAGGGGAATGGTCAGATAAGTGGCTCTTAAAATTCAACGCTGAGAAATGTAATTTGCATGAGTATTGGTAAATCATCCTTAGAAGAGTACAATTACAGATTACTAAAAGATGATACACCTATAGAATTCACTAACACTGAAAATATAGATATTGGTGTTATCATTGATGATAAGTTGACCTTTGAAAAATATATTGTTGATACGGTCATTTGTGCATTTAGACATAAAATTATTCAAAACACTTTACACATCATTGGTAAGACCTCATGTCGGATATGCAAACCAGGCATGGAGTCCTCATTATAGAAAACATAAAGACCTTCTGGAAAATGTACAGCGACGCGCAACTAAAGTAGTACCAGGCCTATCATACTTAAGCTATGAAGCCAGACTTAAAATACTCGATTTACCAACTTTGGCATATCGAAGAAAAAGGGGGGATATGATAGAGACCTACAAAATCCTAACTAAAAAATATGACCCAGAAATCTGTGAATTCTTTCAGTTAAGAGAAAATCTTATAACTAGGTGTCATAGTCTAAAGTTATACAAACCAAGAGCAAGACTCGACTTGCAAAAATACTCATTCAAACATCGAGTTACAGACTTATGAAATAGCCTACTACAACACGTAGTTGAAGCCCAAACAATATTATCTTTTGAATCTAGGCTGGATAAGTTATGGAAGACTCAACCGTTATACTATGATTACCTCGCAGTCGATATAAAACCCGATTGGTATCAGACCAACTATTAAAAACGGTACACTAATTAATACCCTCAGATAAAAATTTAAATACCCAAACAACCTGTCATAACAGGCTGATAGGCCTTCTTACAGGATATAGATTATGATTGATTGATTGATTGTCCTGTTTTATAGTCAGGGTACCTGATTAAAAGAGATTATCCCATGGTACCCACATATTGCCCATGTTTGGATTATCGCCTCCTATCAAATAGTCTGAGGAAACATTGTAATTGTAGAATAAATATAAGAAACTAGTATGGGTTCTTATCCACCTGTATGGAACTTGCCGTTTTAATTATCAGTCTGCGTAAAATACAGCATAAAAGGGGAAGCTACTGAATCCAATGGTGTACGCACCGGCAAAAGGTATGTGTTGTGCAGCATATGCTACCACATTTTTAATATATGTTGCTGAAGATTAACCGATGGTAACATATGTATATCATATTTGAAAGATCGGTTAAAGGGGAAGAAAATGTCATCTGGTATTATTTAATCACCAAATATAGGTACACGGCTTCATATTTTATGTTTCTAAGAACGTTTTTTGCGATAGATATAACAATTCTGAATTAATATTCCAGTGTCAAAAATCAACAAGTAGTTTCACAATTTCAAGTGGAGAAGGTCTTGTATGATCAAAATGAGTAACCGTAGATTGCCATGTGACTCAATATGTGTGCGTGCCGATCATGAGGGACGCTCAAAAGAGTTTTAATGCGTATGCGCAAAGAGAGGGGATACACACTAATGGAAATGGCAGAGATAGATCCGACCAACATTTAATCCACAGGCACTTGTGGCTGGTCAGTATTGATTTTTTTATGAAAACTTGGTAACCCGTTATACATATCATCCTTCTGCTACTATTATTACTTACTTAGAGTTACTTATTGTTGCTTCTGATACAGGTCCTAAAGGTCCTCTTCACCAGACTCCTCATTTCCGCTCCGTCTTTCTAGACTTCCTCCAGTTTTGAGATGGGTGCTTTAAAGTTATCGTATAAGGCCTGATTTTTCCAGTATTTGTCCAATCTGTTCTTGAATGAGTTTAATCTTGGTGCGGTTACAACTGCTTCAGGGAGGTCATTCCATATTTTGGCTACTCACACTGTGAAGTAATGCTGTCTTTTGTCGTTGTATATCTTCAAAGCGTTTCCTCGAATACTTTGCCTTTCTGTGACGTCGCTCCACAATTTTTCAAAATCACTGGCCTCTATCATATCCTCCGTGAAGAATTTTGTACTTCATCTTCGATCAATACTCATAGAGCTCATTCTTGTTTGCATAGCGACAAGAGAATACATGCTTTTTGCAGTTGGAAAGTCTTAAGATTGTTTAAGCCTAAGTCTTTTTACTGTGATTAATTGTGATAGCTTGTGCGTTCTCAAAAGGATATTTTGGATTAATATGGACGCTTCCGATGATAACCAGGTCGTATATTCCCATGGTATTCCATAGTTAAAAGACTTAGGTCTCTAAAATTTTGTCTGTGTCGCATGTTCCAATTTCTAACTCCAAAGAATCTGGGACGTGTGTTAACAACGAAATATGCCAGATGATCGCCGTACTTTAAATCCCCAACAGGTGATCGGCAGATATGAAATTAGGTGTTGGCTTATCGGTGTTTTAACACGATTATCGGCTGACGTCGTTCTCCGTAAGATCCGAGCGGGTCTCGTCACACCCGTGTTTCTCGGATGTTTATGTGAAGAAAATGTTTCATTAATTCACGCATCTGATTCTGGGTGCTGGCGTACTTTAATTGGTACCAGAAAAACTTTGGAATTTTCAAGTTTTGCGTGTTATTGGTGAAGATCAGGGAGGAACCGTGTCTGGTCCTGCTAATAGCGCCGTATTGGCCAAGCAGGGCGTGGTTCACGGATCTGCTAGATCTGCTGGTGGTAAATCCAGTGCAGTTGCCCGAGATTCCGAACATAATCTCCCAGGCCAAGGGACGCTTCCTACACGAGCGTCCCGAAATGTTATTGACTGCGTGGTTGTTGTCAAACAACGTTCCACGTCGGGAGGCTTTTCTCAACAGGCTGCTGATTTCATCGCGGCTGCGAGAAGGAGGCCAACCTTCAAGTCATATAACGACAAGGTTAACGGATTTGTGCAGACTGGTGTGAGGAAAGGGGGTGTACCTTTCATTCCACTATTCAGCAAATAGCAGACTTTCTCTGTGAGCTGTTCTTTTCAGGACTAGCTCCTATCACAATTGCTGGATACACGTCAGCTTTGGCATCAGTTATCCCTTGTTTAGCCAACAGGGATAGTCCAGAGGTGGCCCAGTTGAGTGTGATGGTGAAGGGAATGAGCAATCTCCGACCGAGACAACCAGTAGTCATTCCAGCCTGGAGTCTAGCTTTAGTGCTTAATGTACTGGCCAAGCACCCTTTCGAACCGTTGCGTTCGGCTAGTCTAAAGCATTTGACTCTAAAGGCGGGCTTTCTATTGGCAGCTTCCTCAGCTAGAAGGCGCAGTGTGATCCATGCACTTTCAGCAGAGAGGGACTGATTTATTGTCTCCAGAGAGGGTCTGCGTCTACTGCCAAGAGAAGAGTTTATGTCAAAGATTCAATCTTTGAGATATCCCGGCAAACCGATCGTTATACCGAAACTAAGTAGGTTTGATCGTGATGCCAGTGTCTGGTGCCCAGTCCGTGCTTTGACTAAGTACAAAATGGACAGACTCGTTACGGTCGAATGATAGACATCTGTGGATCTGCCATAAGGAGCCATATGGCGCCGCATCCGTGGATTCTATCTCTCGTCGGGTAGTCGAATGCATTCAGACTACCCATAAGATTACTACTGGGCACCAAGTGCAATGCGCAAGTGCACGATGTTAGACGAATAGCCGCCTCTTCCGCCATTTTACAATGGTGTTCCGTTTAAGGACATCATGGCTGTTGCACAATGGCACTGTGAGTCCTCTTTCACGGATTACTATATGAGGGATGTGTCAGACTTCGCCATTCCACTCGCTTTAGCTGTTTTGAGACGATAGCTATATGACCACACTGCTCTTCTTCCTTTTTTGGCATTTGTAAGAAAGAATTAAGAAGCAGACATGGTCGAGCGAGAGGATATCAACCAGATTGTGTCACTGATGGCCGGACAAGTGAATGGTTGGAGGCTCCAGGTCTGAAATCCAAATATCATGAGGTAATTCAGGATTGAGAGTGTTTTGTATTATGTCTATATATCATGATCATTCATCTTATATATTCATGCTCATTCCCAGGCTAATATATGCAAAGAGCAGTTAACCCTCTTGGCATATTTGTGTTTTCAGGCGAGATGCATGTTCGTGAGTTCTCTCCCTTTTCTTAGGAGAAAAAAGGGGGTTGGGGCAGTGATGCGAATGTGATTCGGTTCCGTTAACTTGACGGTCCTTTTTAGGTCTCCGTTGGTCAAGTTTTTTAAGTCTAACTCTTTCTCCAAGGGGCAAAAGTAGCATTTATGGCTTGCCCCTTCCCACCAGGTTACTGACCAAATCTGGTGTATATCAGAAGTAACAGAATGGTGAGTATTGATCGAAGGAGAATGAAGGAAATTTAAATTTCCCTTTCTCCGAGATCTAACAATACTCACCATTCTGTTACTGACCCAGCCTCCCAGCCCCACAGAGGCAAGCCATGGATTTCTCTTGTTTGGTGGCTATGCAAACAATATGAGCTCTATGGTAGACGGGTACTCGGCAGTTGGGAGCCGAGTACCTGGTTCCAAGGAGTCGGTAAAGCTTTCTAAGTCTATAGTCCTAGAGCCAGCTGTCAGGGCCAGCTGTATATCAGAAGTAACAGAATGATGAGTATTGTTAGATCTCAGAGAAAGGGAAATTTAAATTTCCTTCAATCTCTATTACATCCCCCCTCTCTCTCCTGTACGATAACGTTGGTAGCTTGAGGCGTCTTAGCCTCTCAGGGTATGTTAGATCCTTCATTCCTGGAAGTTGCTTTGTGGCTCTATGTTGAACTCCTTCGATTTGTTCTACATGTTTAACTTTTTATGGTGCCAATATGGGGCGTGCAAAATCCATATGTGTTCGCACTAGGCTTTTATATAAGGGGATAAACGTTTCTTCATTTAAATATTGAAAGGTCCTTCTAATTAAGGCAAACATGGAGTTAGCTTTTTTCACTTTTTCACAGCTGTATTGTTCGAACGTTAGATCAGAGTCAATTGTTACTCCAATATCCTTCTCAGTGCCTGCTGTTTGAAGTGGTTTATTATGTAGCTCATAGTTAATATCCTCTTATGTGTTTCTTACCAATGTGCATATGTTTGCATTTCTCGGCATTTCTGCCATCTTGTCTAGATCCTTTTGAAGGAAGTCCTGATCATTTTTGCCCGTGATAGCCTTGAACATTTTCCTATCATCCGCAAATAAGTACATTTCTGACTCAACTATGTCTGGAAGGTCGTTTATGAATAGTACAAAAAGGATTGGACCCAAAACTGAACCTTGCGGTATTCCAGAAGTTACGTTTGTCCATCTTGAGTATTCTCCATTTACCGCTACTCGCTGTGTCCTTCCATCAAGGAAGTCTTTGACCCATTCTGTTATGCCTTCATTCATATTATAAGATTTCAATTTACTTATAAGTCTCTTGTGAGGCACAGTGTCAAATGCTTTCGGGTAATCCATGTAGACACAGTCAATGGGGTGTCCATTGTCCAGTGCTTCCATCCATTTATTTAACACAGCTAATAGCTGCAGCGTTCTGCCTGGATCTGCCTGAGATGAATCCATACTGTCGTGCGGAAAAAAGCTAATTATCTTTCATGTACTTAATGACGTGGTTTCTTACTACATTTTCCATCACTTTACATAGGACTGATGTAAGACTAACTGGCCTATAGTTTCCAGCTTGACATTTGTCACCTTTCTTATAAATAGCCGTAATCTGTGCTTTCCGCCAATATTTATATATATATATATATATATATATATATATATATATATATATATATATATATATATATATATATATATATATAATGATGAACGATTAAGTTTTGATTATCATATAAATGAAAAAATAAACAAATCTAACCAAATTATGGGACTGATTAGAAGAACATTTAGCCATATAGACAAAGAAAGCTTTAAACATCTATACAAATCGCTTGTCAGACCGCATATCGAGTATGCCAATGTAGTATGGGCACCATATTTGAAAAAACCCCATAAATGCAATAGAAAATGTACAGAGGCGAGCCACCAAGCTTATCCCTGGCATGCAAAACCTTCCATACAGTAAACGCCTACAAATATTGAACCTACCGACCTTGGCATTCAGACGACTGCATGGGGATCTGCTTGAAATATACAAAAATTTACACAACCATTATGACATGCCCACATCCAAATTTATCCAACTTTATGATGAAAGCAGTGTTACACTTTTTTTTTCATGCCATGAAAATCAAGAAAATCAGAGCTAGATCAAATCTAAGAAAACTTCCTTTTCCGCTACGGTGCACAGACCATTGGAACCGTCTAGATGAAAACATTGTCACTGCACCATCCATCAATACATTCAAAAACAGACTTGATAAACTATGGAAAGACCATCCACTGCGTTTCAATTTTGAATCTGTAGCAGACTTCACCACTGTTTATGACACAGAAGTAGACCTGACGTTAGAGGCTTGCTAAAGGCCTTACAGTCAGTAGAATTTCATGTTTCATATATATATATATATAAAAATAGTAGAAGGATGACATGTATAACAGGTTACCAAGTTTTTGTAAAAAAATCAATACTGACCAGCCACAAGTGCCTGTGATTGAATCAGTTCATAGACTAGGGAAGAAACAAAAGGACAGCGTCAGACCACGGCCAATAAAAGTTGTACTGAAATCGGAATCAACCAGAGACAAACTATTGCACACAACCATTAAATAGAATCTGGGTCGTTTCGCCCCCTATCCCATTCGCACCCATACCGTTTCGCCCCCTGTTCCCGTTCGCCCTAGGTCGTTTCACCCCCCCCCCCCCCCTATGTAGACATGTGCATTATAAGTTAATAAGGAGATAATAAGGAAATAGGTAATTCTGAGAAACTGATATCTAAATATATAATGAATGTTTGACGGAAATAGGATTGTAATTTGCTAAAATTCCAAGTTTTGTAATGTATGTGGTCGCTTGAACACATTATATGATGACTAACTGTGCTTGGTCGTATTAATTCAATACATTTAATATACATGGTCTCATAGACATCTGTATATCATGCATGTTAACAGACTACTTTTATTGCGACGCGCGCCCGCATATGGCCCTATCCTACCCATCCCTGCTGATCATATCTGTTGAATATTTTGAAACTAATTTAACTGGAGTTATTGCTGATAACAGAACGCAGAATTATCTTCAGAAATAAAGATAAGAGTTGGTATTTTGGGACAATGCCAAATGGTATATAGGATTTGATGGGACATACAGTGGTTATGTCAATATATTATATAAGATATTGGTATCGGCAATTTTTAAAGAAAACCGAACTGACCGCATTCAGTTGTTTGATCATGATGGGAAATCAGATATTAATGATGTTTGTCTTCTGAACTTATTTGTAATTAGATGATAGGCATATCCTAACATTGTAGGATTATGCCGTCAAAACGTCACTCATCCCGGTGCCTGAGTAAGTTTTCCCGAACATGTTTATACATTGGCATGGTTTCCTGGTTCAGTTATGCCGCCTGAAGATTACTCATTATTCATCAAATATACTGTACGCAACTTGTAGTTCATACGTTTACAACTACACTAAATCATCTGCATTGCCTTTTGTCCATCCATCCATCCCCTAGCATGTCCATCCGTCAGTTCGCGAGCCCGTCTGTCCATCCATCCACCATACTCATCTGTCATTTCATCCATCCATCCATCCACCCACCCATGCACCCACCATCCATACATCCATCAACACGTTTAATTATTCATTTTAATGCAATCTGCATGATCTTGTTTCTTTTATTTCCATAACAGTTTTTAATTAATAACTCGTGTTTGTTCTATGCATCCCGTACGTCAGTTTTCATCCATCCACCCATCCATTCATCTATCCATCACGCATTGCATTTTTATCAAGATCAGAGTAGGCTTGCAATTATTGTGTGTGAATCGTTGAGTAATTGAATTGATTTCAAATTATCATGTACACGCACAGACGTGCGCATGAGTCGGCACACTCTCTCACGCTTTGATGAAATCCGCGCTAATAAAGCCATTACGTTTTTCTAATTAGATGCCAACAGAAGATGGCGAAGGAGGTTAATCAAATTAAAAGTAAAATTCATACAATCCCTGAATTTGATCAGAAAAATTATTAACTCAAGCATGATTATCTATACATTTTGAAAACAATTAAGCTGAATGTAGTTATTTCTTTATGCACCGCATCAACTGTCCCAAAAGACTTTGAAACAAGTGAGCCACTACCATTTATAGTTGCAATGTAGGCAGCTTTATCGGAAATGAGATGGACAGACGAACGGCCGGAATGATGAATGGACGGATGAATAGACGGATGGATCAGTAATATATCATTTAAGATTTTACAACCATACTTAACAGCGTGAAATTATAGCACACAAATGCGCACTAAATAAATCAATAAAACTAGTTTATGTAGTATAGAATATCCTCATCTTTTGTTTTCATTTGTCAGTTGGTGGGTTGGACTGTCAAATTCTTTTTAACGCTTTCACGACGAAGCCGGCAAAAAACGGGAATGCCCATTTGCAGGCCAAGATAAGACTATTTTTTACAATTTCACCACTGTAATGATGGACTCGATCAAGCCCGTCATTCCAGTGCTAAAATTTCAAAAATATCTTCAATTAAAAAAAAATGATAAATATATATATATTATAATGTAGGCTTACGCTGATCTTATATTAAATTATTAATAGCAAATTTAAAAAAATTTGATATATATATATATATATATATATATATATATATATATATATAATTATTAATAGCAATTAACATCACTTAGAATAACTTGAAATGGCCAGGTCGCCAATACATCAAAGGTTGAGTCGGTATCGGTATTACAAAGGCACTTCAATTCAATTCAACTACACTCACCATTCCCGTTCGCACACAATCCATTTCAAAGGGGTGCGAAACGACCCAGACTAGGGAGCGAATCGACTCGGTGCGAAACGACCTAGGGCGAATGGGGCAGGGGGGGGGGGGGGGGCCAAACGACTCGTTACCCACTAAATACAATAAGAGAAAGGATGGTAAAAACTAGATTTACATAAATCCGGACAGGACGCCACAAAAACAGAAAGAACATGCCACACTAAGGCAAGAGCTAGCGGAAAGAAAGAAATCAAACCCAAATGATATATGTGTTATACGGAATAGTAAAATAGTCAAACTGGACCCCAAGAAAGGGGGGTCCAAGGCATTGATGTATTACAAGTCTCAGAAAACCATGTACATAGAACTAAATTGCAGTGCACACCTACCTGTATATACACAAACAACGACAGTCTGAGCAACAAAATGGAAGAACTAAAAATACTTGTAAATAACTTAAACCCAGCAATAATCTGCATTACGGAAGTAATGCCAAAACACTCATGGTCTAAAATACAACCCAGTGAGCTGCAATTAGAGCACTGATCTGTTCATGAATGAGAAGCCAGAACAGGGAGTAATCATTTACGGAGACCATACAAAAAATCACAGATAACCTTAATCAAAAATGTCCAGAGAAGAGTTACAAAGCAGATACCAGGCTTCAGAAATTTAAGAATTGAAGACAGGCTTAGTCCAGCTTCCCACAATGGCTTATCGCAGAGTCCGAGGAGACATGATTAATGTCTATAAGATGCTACATGATATATATGACATAGAAACAGGAAGCAGAGTTAAACTAAGGAAAGATGTGGTCGAGCGGGATGAGGCAACACGAGGACATTGGAGGAAGATATTCCAATCAAGGGCAATGTTAGAGCTACGACAGAACTGCTTTCCTGTCCGGGCTGCGAAGTTTGAAATAAGCTGCCTGACCATGTACATGTAGTTGAATGACTTTTAAAGCTCGGCTAGACAAACACTGGCAAAACCAAGTGCTGCTGTATGACTTCACTGCACAACTAGAAATTGGAAGCAACAGCACACAATATTGTGATGATGAAGATCTGACCATAGAGGTGTAAATCTGCGGTCATAAACAACTTAATTTAAGGATTTATATTTAACAATATAAAATGCAGTGAAGCAGTCTACAAATTCAAAAGGAACGGCAAAGATTTTTTATAACCCATATGCAAGACCAATGACCACATTACATGTAATATCATGAAAATTGTTGTGAAAGTGACCTGATTACCTCTCAATACGTTTTGTAAGGTCTAGATAACACACTATGTTATGTAGCACTTGCTCAATACTGTGAAATTCTATTACTATGTAGTTCTATCAGCAGCCTCTTCTCTCTCAGACATCCAACTGTATAATTACAAAGGAAATACTAGATTGATCGGTCGATGACGCCTCATCGCAAATCCCCACGTTCACGGCTTTGAACATTTGACACACCCCACAGCCCACCCCCAAGGGCGGAGCCAAATGTAAATGTCATTATGCACTCCGCGATCATATGGGTAACTCACATACCAAATTTGGTTGAATTCCATCCAACAATGTCAGAGGAGTTGCATTACAATCAATTTCATGACCTTTTGACCCCATCCCCCACTCCTGGGGGTGGGGCCAAATGTAAATGTGCTCATGTACTCCACATTGATATGGGTAATCCATAGATCAAATTTGGTTGAATTCTGTCCAATGGTTTCGGAGAAGATGCGTTACAATCAATTTCTGCAGGCAAAAATTTGACCTTTTGACCCTTCCCCACGCCCTGGGTGCGGAGCCAAATCTAAATGGCCTCTTGCATTCTGCAATCATATCGGTAACTCAGATATCAAATTTAGTTGAGTTCCATCTAACGATTTCAGAGCAGTTGCATTACAACTGATTTTACCTTTTGACGCCTACCACAACCCCTCTGGGGGCGGAGCCAAATCTAAATATCGTCTTGCAAAGTGGAATCATATGGGTAACCCACATAACAAATTTGCTTTAATTCCACCCAATGGTTTGGGAGGAGATAGCATGACGGACAGACAGACGGAGGCAATTACAATCACCCTGACGTTTTTTTTAAATGTTGGGATAATAAAACACTTCCTTAATTTATGTACATGTACCTCTGATTATTAGCACTATATTAATTAAAATCCACTCATACCTCACTCAGCCTGCAAATAAATAAGCGTATGTCCGACTGACTGACCATGGCTGCCTACTGACAGATCTGGTCAGCGAGTTCAATATTTACGTAACATATAAAAAGTACACTACGGGAATGCAGCTCATAAGCATTATGCTTCATGCTTCAATATAGTTATCAATAAATATAATGTAATAGAATATATATATTTGCATGTATTCATTTGTATTTAAGGCAATGTAATATATGTTTCAGATGTTGAATAAATTGAATTGAATTGAAAATCAGTTTTCAGAGGGTTGTTGTGTACTTAGGTACCAATTTCGAACAAGAATCTAAATCTGTTGTAATATAGCGACAAGATTGTCATGTGACATCACTGTCAACAGAACAGTTTGTCAGCAAAACTAATTATGCAAATGCCTCTAAAAATGGAGCACAACTTAATTTATTTAGTAAATCTAGACCCAGTCAAATTCAGTTTTTCATGAGACCAGGCATTTTCAAAATCAAAATCTTGCATCCTTGCTTTGTAAGCTAGTAAAACATGTGTTTAAATTGAAAATAAGTCCTGTTTTGTACACCATAAAATGGTAAGATTACATGTATTTTAGTTGTTACAATAAATCTATAACTATAACCATGTTTGGATTGGGCATGTGAGTGAAAAAAGATGAATCTCGATCTGAAAAGAATATAACCACCACTGGGCCCATGTGTACATCTGTAGAAAATAGTTATTGTCATGGTGAAGAAATCAACATGCCATCTTTGATAGCAACATGCGGATGTCGTCTGATGCAAAATCGGGTATCACATGCAATTTATAAGATCTTAGGACCAATAAGAAGATCACTCACCCTGGATGTACTTAGACTGTCCAACACTAGTCAGGATATGTGCTTGAATATGGGAATGGTCCATGGACTATACAGACAGGTTAAAGTCTCTGAAACTAACAGCTCTCTACTACTGTCGATCCATGGGGACATGATTCAAACTTATTATAAATATTGTAGAGAGAATTCTGTATGTTCAGACAATGGTTTGTGGAGAATAATGCTCTACAATATAAACCTTCTGACCTCAAGTATTCGGATAATCACTTCAAATCCTATGCTGTCTAAAATAGCAAATCTAGTGGACCCAGGTAAAAATCTGAGTTAGCGTAAATAACTCTACCGATCGCTAGAAAGTGAATTTTTATAAATTGATTATGTTGAATTTGTGTGAACCATTACTGGGTGCATACATTTGGATAGTCTGTCATGTCAGAGATACAAATTAATGTAATCCTGCTTCAAAACGAAGCATTACTGGGCATAAACTTTCCTCAAAACGATCAAACTTTTCGGTAAACAAATAACCTGAGCAACCATTGAGTTGAGCCTCGTTAGGCAGAAACACAGACTCGGTTCTAGGATACAGGATGGCCCTGGAATTGCCCTCGCGGAGCACACCTTACTCCTCGTGGAGCATGCCTATTTCAACATTTCGTAAAGCTATTTTCACTGACCCTAACATACATGCGCAGCATGTTATGACGTCACTATTGTCGTCAGCAATTTGTTTGAAATTTAGTGAAATGATTAAGCATCATCGGCATGAGATCTAAGTTCTATAAAACTAAAATTCCAGGTCTGCGAATTTGTCTCAGAGATATCGCTTGGCGAAATTGTGACTAATAAGCGTGACTCGAAAACATTTCACAATAGCCATAGAAAGGTCGGATACTAATTTGCACCTATAAAGACGGTTGTATCATTTTACAGATCTTTTCAGTGTCCGTTATTTGGGCATTTAGCATGCTTAGAAATCCATAGAACTCTAAAGGTGAAAAAGAAAAACTTAAAAAATGAGTCCATGTCTACTAACGGCCAGTTTCAGAAAACAGACATGCATCGATACCAAATATTACCGGTTGGTAAATTGGTTAACCGCGGCTATGTTAAAAAATTCACCATGTTTCCTCGCCTAACGAGTAACCACTGAAACCTTGCATGTCACATGCGACAAGTGTTTTTATGACTCGCCAGCAAAAGCTACTTAGATCCATCATGTGATAGTGTACACCATTGTTTTAGGGAAATCTCACATTGAAACAAATTATCAAAAACATATTTTGTAGTTTGAGTGCTTGACCATATAACACTAAAAACAGCTTCTGTAGTGGTCATGACAAATGTCCACTTGAAGACCAAGAAAAGAATGTCTTTGAAAATTTATCAGCCGAGCCAGTGGTATAATTTCAAAACTAGTGTTCTCTTGGTCTGCAAATGAACATTTTTAAAGAGAAAATTTAAATTGTTTAAACTGTTAAATGGTCCACTTATACTGATTCTTCGCTCAAGAATTCACAGCATTTATTGATTTATTAACCCTTTAAGGGGCAAAACTTGTCACCTTTTTTGGTAGTGAATGTCGACTTGCAAGCCAAGAGATGGACATTTTAAAAGATTGGTCTCTGTCATGACTGGCTCAATTATCGACCCAGTGATGACAGTCGTAATATTTCATAAATACGGCCTGCAAATCAACATTCCACAAGACCAGAGCTGCAACGGCTGCTTTCGTCTGGCTTGACCTATAATGGTTAAAAATAAATTAAATTAAATTTAACTTATGAATGAAGCAATATTCAAATATACATGTACCGTAAGTGTAATCTATTTATGAATTCATTTTCAGGAAGATGCAAAAGATAACAAGCAGGATGAATCTGGTGAGTTCTAAATGTTTGAGTAATTAATTATTTAACCTTCAAATTTGTTCAAGTAAATTTTAATTTATTCTTATAAAGCTCCATTTGCACGGTAAGAGAAAGCTATTCTTGGCCTGCACACCAAGACAAAGCTATTCTTGGCCTGCACACCAAGACAAAGCTATTCTTGACCTGCACACCAAGACAAAGCTATTCTTGACCTGCACACCAAGACAAAGCTATTTTGACCTGCGCAAAGACATTCCTCAAGATCCCTGCAGATGTCGGTTTTGGCTGGTTTCTTCGTGAGACGGTTAATACGGCAACTTTTTTACACGTGATGTCAAATTAATTACAAAATATCCGCCATAATATGCAGTCGATGATGTGTAGCTGGTCAGTTTTTTTGTTTAGATCTTTTAACATTTTAAGCAGATGGTGAACCCTTTAACCCTCAAATTTTTTAAGAAATTGCTGTTTTCCCATAGAAAATGTCTATTTGCGGACCAAGATAAGATTAATTTTGAAAAATTCTCACTGGAATGACTGGCTCTCTTATCGCTGCAGTCATTCCTGTGGTAAATTTTCAAACATAGTCTTCCTTTGATCTGCGAATGGATATCTGTCAAGACGCCAATAGAAAACCTTTTGGCTGGCATGAGTGTTAAGTGGTTAAAATGTATCACAAAGTCATGGATGGGCGTATGAGTTCCCTTTGAGTGGGCAAGTGGTCATCTCATTCTATATTGGCCAATACCCTCCTGACAGCTCTCGCTAGCTCAACTGTTGAATATTGTGGGTGATTAATCTGTCCACTGGAATTGATTCCATGTAGATGATTTATATAATTGCTTATTTACAGAAGAGCTACCCATTGTTGAAGAAGCCAGTGTCACAAGTGATATGTCATTTCTCTTCAACTCCACAGAACTCAGGAAAGCTATATCAAAAGTAAAGTAAGTCACAGAACTCGGGAAAGCTCTGTCAAAGGTGGACAGAATTCCATGAATATTTTGAAACTAACTTGACTGGAGGTTGTAGCTGCTGCGGTCAAATTGGTTTGAAATTATTCAACAGAATGTTTCTTACGCTGTAGTAAGACAAGTGAGATTGTCATATTTGGTTTGTAATGTTGATCAATGTGGTTGAATGATTTATCAGTATGTAGCGATATTATAAGAAGTTGTAGTCCTACTGACGATTGGGCCATATCATCTTTCCAATATATGTAGCAGACTGTAATATAATCATCAATATTCCTGAAACATCTGATTATCACCGTGACACATTCTATGCACAGGTTTACATGTAGGAACATACTCCACCCAGTCATCTTCCCAACTATCTGTCTGGAGAAGATCTTGATCTGGCTAGAACTTCAATACATTCTTACAACTGATCGCCAAACCTATGGCGTGTATGGTTGTGAAGTATTTGGTGGTGATAATGCCACATACTAATCATCTTTATGGAATGACTTTAAGTTTATGTTTAGATGAGCCGCAAAGGAAATCTATCTGAAAAAGGTTTTGATTATATTGTTTACTTACACATGTATTAATACTCGTTAAGTAATAGATAAGTTTAATTATAATGAGGATTTATTTTCAAGCATATAAATCACATTTATGAGAAACAAGAAATCTGAAGATAGATTCAGTGATTATGGTAAAACATTCACTATTAATTTCTTTGAAATGCAATACATGTACATGTAGTTACCAGCGCCACCTAAGGGGAAGAGGGTAGTGCATTCGGGTGCACGTGTGTGGGGTGGGGTTGGGGTGGAGATGTGTGCAGCTGTACATGTATATGTACATTAAAAAACTACTGATCCGACTTGACTAAAATTTGAGCACAAAAAAGGAATTTACTGTCCAGACCGTGGTCGTGATCCGGATAAAAAACCTGGATTCAGATCAGATATATGGATATCACAGAAACTATTGGAGTGATTTCGCTGAAGTTGTCATCATGGTGTGCAGCCTAAGACAGCAATGTATTCCATTCCAATAATGTTCAAAATATTCAACAGTATAATTCTTACATTCATGATTGTGTTCAAAATTGTACTAGCCAACATGTTTCTGTTTTTGTTTTGGAACTTATTTCTGAGCTGTATAGTAATAAGTTGATAGTGTTTTCAATATATGTGTTACTTTGTTCTGGTACCATCAGAGAGAAGATAAATACCAATGTTCTACAACAACATTCAAACTACATTGTGAAATGGCTGGAAGAACAGGAGGCACGCATGCAGGTAAGCATTCACAAGGAGACACACAGGTAAACAGTCGCAAAGGTTCCAGGTAAACAGTCTCAAAGAGGCTCCAGGTAAACAGTCACAAAGAGGCTTCAGGTAAACAGTCACAAAGAGGCTCCAGGTAAACAGTCACAAAGAGTCACCAGGTAAACAGTCACAAAGAGGCTCCATGTAAACAGTCACAAAGAGGCTTCAGGTAAACAGTCGCAAAGGCTTCAGGTAAACAGTCACAAAGCGGCTTCAGGTAAACAGTCACAAAGAGGCTCCAGGTAAACAGTCATGAAGAGGCTTCAGGTAAACAGTCACGAAGAGGCTTCAGGTAAACAGTCACGAAGAGGCTCCAGGTAAACAGTCACAAAGAGGCTTCAGGTAAACAGTCACAAAGAGGCCCCAGGTAAACAGTCACAAAGAGGCTCCAGGTAAACAGTCACAAAGAGGCTTCAGGTAAGCCGCCACAATGCGGCTCTAGGTAAACAGTCACAAAGAGACTTCAGGTAAACAGTCACAAAGAGACTTCAGGTAAACAGTCACAAAGAGTCACCATGTAAACAGTCACAAAGAGGCGCCAATGAACTTCCACAATGAGGCTCCAGGTAAACAGTCACAAAGAGTCACCTGGTAAACAGACACAAAGAGGCGCCAAGTGAACTTCCACAAAGAGGCTCCAGGTAAACAGTCACAAAGAGGCTCCAGGTAAACAGTCACAAAGAGGCTCCAGGCAAACAGTCACAAAGAGTCACCAGGTAAACAGTCACAAAGAGACACCAGTTAAACAGTCACAAAGAGGCTCCAGGTAAACAGTCACAAAGAGGCTTCAAGTAAACAGTCACAAAGAGGCTTCAGGAAAACAGTCACGAAGAGGCTTCAGGTAAACAGTCACGAAGAGTCACCTGGTAAACAGTCACGAAGAGTCACCTGGTAAACAGTCACGAAGAGTCACCTGGTAAACAGTCACAAAGAGGCGCCAAGTGAACTTCCACAAAGAGGCTCCAGGTAAACAGTCACAGAGGCTCCAGGTAAACAGTCACAAAGAGGCTCCAGGTAAACAGTCACAAAGAGTCACCAGGTAAACAGTCACAAAGAGACACCAGTTAAACAGTCACAAAGAGGCTTCAAGTAAACAGTCATGAAGAGGCTCCAGGTAAACAGTCACAAAGAGGCTTCAGGTAAACAGTCACAATGAGGCTTCAGGTAAACAGTCATAAAGAGGCTCCAGGTAAACAGTCATAAAGAGGCTCCAGGTAAACAGTCATAAAGAGGCTTCAGGTAAACAGTCACAAAGAGGCTTCAGGTAAACAGTCATAAAGAGGCTCTAGGTAAACAGTCATAAAGAGGCTTCAGGTAAACAGTCACAAAGAGGCTTCAGGTAAACAGTCATAAAGAGGCTTCAGATAAACAGTCACAAAGAGGCTTCAGGTAAACAGTCACAAAGAGGCTCCAGGTAAACAGTCACAAAGAGGCTTCAGATAAACAGTCACAAAGAGGCTTCAGATAAACAGTCATAAAGAGGCTTCAGGCAAACAGTCATAAAGAGGCTTCAGATAAACGGTCATAAAGAGGCTTCAGGTAAACAGTCATAAAGAGGCTCCAAGTAAACAGTCATAAAGAGGCTTCAGGTAAGCAGTCACAAAGAGGCACACATATAAGTAAACAGTCACAAAGAGTCACAGATTTTAATTGAGAGGGATTTCAGGTTCTATATAAGATCGTCACTCATTGCTTTTGACATTGCAGGAGATGTTTTCTCTACACCACCTGGTTGACTTGTTGGTGGCTAAAGATGTGGCTCGACAGGAAGCAGTCAAAGTAAGAATAATTATTTACAACTTCTGATACACTGTTATCAAGACACTGGCCACTTTGAAAGATCACTGCATAAAGATCAGCAAGCTCAATGTTGATTTTGAAATTGAAACAGTATAAGCCAATGAAGGAATCCAGTTTTAGCTATGCCCTGCCTATCTCTAGCTAAGTTTCACCCACACTTTGGCCTTGTTTGGATCAATCAATCTCTGTTCTCTCTGAATCTCAATTTTCCGAAAACTATACACGTAAGCTGTTGAATATTTTGAAACTTTTGACTGGGTGCGGTTGCTGCCTATGGCAGCAAGAACGCCCTGTCAAATTAGTTTCAAAATATTCAACAGAATGTTTATTAAATAGTAAAGACATACAATTCATACAACGTGACAGACTATTAAGCATTTAACATGGTCTAAACCGAGTCATTCATGATGTAATTGATTATGACAGCAGTTGGTATGTCATGTAGTTAATTATGACGTCATATGAATGACTGAGAAATTGGATTCCTCCGTTGACGAGTCCGAGGCAGAGCCCACACACCATTTACAATGTAGCGCTAAAAGGTCTCAATAACCCAATAGCTGTCCGACAATGGTTATCCCTCGAATTATGACCACATTCAGCTCTAATACTCATTTAACTCCCTTGGAAATTATTAACAGGAAATATTACACGGCAATTTTCAATCAAATAGTTCTCAAAATAATCAACATTTAGATATAACAGGATCAAGGTGGTAGAGGTATTTATCATCTATCACTTTGCGGAATATCCTGTGTTCAGATTTTTCTCCTGTATTGATGGGTTTACAGTAGTTTGTGGAATGTCCTTTGTGTTTATTACTCTCCTGTCTTGTAGGCATTGCAGCAGGGTCAGGGGAAGTCCCTATGTAAAGGCTATGTTCATATTTCTCTCTTCTAGCAGTTTGTCCTTGATGATGCAGTAGTTTATGACATCAATATAAATTTCTTACTGTTGTAGGCTCTGCAGCAGTTTGTGGTGGATGACGCAGCTAACTGTGATATCAGTGCTCTACTGGCCACCATGAGATTGCTGGAGAAAGGCAACAGTCCCGGAGACCTTAGCCATAATATACGCATCTTACAGTCCTGTCCTCTTGTACCGGGTAATAATCATTTAGGCACACCAATCACTCTAAATGTAACTCATCAACCCATAATTGATAGCACCTTCATAAACATGCTTCAAATTGTATTTTGTCTAGGCTTGCACGATTATCCGATATCGAAAATCACGATTTCTTTTTCAGCCACGATTTTTTACGATGTGATTTTGGAAAAATCGAAATATCGCCAAAATTTTACTGTCATGCCGTATTCTGTCTATTTGTAGCATAGGTGTCTATTATGCCAAGCTGTTCAATTTATTTCCAAACCAACATCTCTGAAAAAGGGGTGGGATTATACTAGGAATAGGTAAAAAAAGGTTGAAGTTCATTCTCTAAAATTGCTTTAAAAGATGGACACTAATATGAAAATTCAACGCATTTCACTTCAAGAGTATACTTACCTCCCTAATACTTTTGATATTGCTAAATATTGGCTTTCACTCAATAAACACTCAGATTAAAACAGTTAGGTGCCCCTACTGGGCAGGGAGTCAGAGCGTAGTCTGGCGGATGCCAGCCCCACCACCGCGCATGCGCAGACTAGCACTACCTCTTTGCTAGATTATTGGCAGAGAGATCACACATGTTTTTTTGTGCAAAAGCTTTTCCTTGCTCTTAAACTGTTTTCATAACTTGGTTGTGTTATTTTGGAGTGATAGTCACTGATTAGGATGGCAGGAAGGATCACTTCGCCAAAGGGGGACCTAGGACCTTTGAATCAGGTGACTTCTAGTAAAATTAGCGAGTTTTCTTTCCCGGTGTATTGTGTTTCCGGGACTCGCGTTTACCGTGATAAGCGCCTTGGTTAGTTGGTTTATGTCAACTCGGTGCTACCTAAGGCTAATTTCTCTTTCTGTTTATGTCCACAGGTCTGTATGACGCTAGGTGGTGGCATCACAGCAGCAGAGAGTTAGTTTTCTCTCCACCATGGTTCCATTTCCTACTAAACACTGTTAGGTTATCTAACCAAATGATTTATGTCCAGTGAGTTGGAGGCCTAGTATAAAGGTCTTCTCGCTTTGCCCTCTTGATCCAATTCCTTCCCCATTAGGTGGAGAGAGTTAAGAGGCGTGCAGGTGGTGGAGTACTCCGGTTCGTCACGTTGGATGGTTTGTCTATACAAGGTGTCAGGTATCTAGTTATTGATAATGTGGTGATGTTAATTATAGTAAGCAAAGGGAGATAATTAACATTTTTGCCAGAAAAGAGTTATCTATGTGTATCTGATGGTTGTGTAGTCGACGTATCCATTCAGCATACAATTCGTCCTCGCACTTGGATGTTTGTTGGGATCGATTTTTTCCTGTCACGGGATTAATGACGTCATAATCAGCCTGGCTATGTATTTATCAGCAATTCAAGTTGCAATGCTGGTTTCTGATGTATATTGATCTTTATGATCGTTTTCCTTCTCTTTGAGTTGGTTTGAGTGTCTAAGCTTAACTAGTTTGCTCATACTCCTCGTCCTTTGCCCTGTTTCAGGGACCGGGTTGCGCGTCCTGTGGACGATTTCTGCATGATAAGTTCTTGCCTCATCTTTGCTATCAATGTAGCCCTTGTGGTCCCTCGGGTAATTGTGAGATATGTAAGCACTGGGGGGGCGAGTTAATGTCCGAATTCTTGTGCTTGCAGGCGACGGACAAGGTGGTAGAGGAGGAGAAGAAGAAGAAGCGGAAACGAGAGGTTGTAAGTAGGAAGGGTAAGGGGAAGGCCTCGTCCGCGGTGGATATGGAGGCCTTCCGGACCGAGATGTTGGGAGAGATGAAGAGGACAATAAAGGATTTGGTTCCAGAGTTGCTTCGTGGCATGCTTCCTGGACCAAATCCTTTACTGTCCTCATCATCGGCTTCGGAGCAGGTAATCCCCGCCTCTGGATCGGTTTTCCTTAGACCGCTTCCGTTGTTCGACGATTCAGAGGTGGCCCCATTAGAGGGGGCGTTCCACGACCCTGGCAGCAGGCTTATTGCCGCGCCGATAGGGGACCGTGGACGGCTGTCGCTGGAACCCGCGGGCTGCTTATCAGTCCAGGGGTATCCGCACGCCGCGGTGGCCAGTACCTCCTATGGCACCGTTCCTGGTCAGCCCGGGTTAGCTCTCTTTGCTGACCCGGGGTCTAATCTTTCTGACCAGGGTGATGAGGATTACCTGCTAGGGTCGCCGTCTGACGACGTGGACATGGATGAAGACGTTTGTGCACCCCTCGCGGGGAATACAGGCGGCTTCTTCCACGGTTTTACTCACCCTGGAGTAGAGTCCGCGGCTCAGGTGGTGGCCCAGGGCGCTGCTGATGGCCAGCGGTACCGCATACCTCGGCTTTCCGAGGGTGTTGCTGGTGCTGGCCGGGCCCGTGGTGGGGCGGTATATGCCCCGCGCTCTGCCACGGCGCCTGCTCCTGGTCAAACCAGTGATATTGTCATGCCGGTGCTGTCAGGCCCGCATGTTTTCCCTGGCTTGCCAGGTGTATCAGCGTACCCGCCGTCAAGCTCTGCTGCTTGCGCTCAGGAGGAAGACGAAGGCCCCCGTCTTGTAGAGCGCTCGCAGTTAGCCACGGAGGAGGATTGGTCTGACGCTTGCCAGTGGTTGGTGAGCGTTAGGCCTGATCTGCCCGTGGAGCAGTCGGCTAGCCAGCGTGACCACAGGCCGTGGTTAGCTGGGAAACCGACTGCTAACGCTATGCCTTCTCTGCCGCTGGCGGAGCATGTCGTTGACATGTTCGAGGCGGCGGAGTCGTCCATTAAGTCGAGTGGACGTCTCGCGAAGGCCCCTCGCGAGGTGGCCAGGCGTTGTCGCATCGTGCCCCTGGATTACCAGCGGTACGGTGTGGTACCCAAGCCCAGCGTGGATGACCGCGCGGCTTTGGGTGAGGATGCGCGGCCAGGCTCCCGTTCTGACACGGGGGGTCTTGTGCTCGAACGCGTTGCGTTCGGCGAATACCGCGTTGCGTGATGCGGAGGAGAGTGGGAGGGCTTCGATTGCCGCTCTGTCCCACGTCTCCCAGCTGTTACAGGGGGTAGTAACGGCATCCGCGTCGCGCCAGCCAAGTCCGGTCACGGTCCAGCGAGCCATCCAGGATGGTATTAACCTGGCGCTGGACTGTATGACTCGGGCGGTGACCAGGAGTGTCCGGGCAAGACGCACGTTTGCCCTGGACAATCTGTGCCCGTCTCAGGACCTGTACAATAGGCTACTGCGTACGCCTATGACGGGTCCTGGTCTTTTTGGAGGTGAGGGATGTCGACACCTCCAGGAGACGGTCACCCTGGTGAATAACCAGAGGGCGCTGCGCGAGCAGTTTGAGGTGCTGCGTCGTACTAACGTTCGCGCCGCGCCCCCTGCGTATCGTCCCCTGCAGGCTCGAGGTGGTGCTGGCCAAGTCAGAGGCCAGCCACCGTCGCAGCGTCGGCCTCGGCCGCGTGCGATTCGGCCAGCAGCGAGGGGGGCGCAGGTTCCTCAGGCGCCGTCAGCCAGGCAGCCGCCCGCGCACCGAGGTGCGCGCGGGGCGGGGCGCGCGAGGATCTGGGCGTGGTTATCGGTCCTGACGGGACGGTTACCGCGGTAAGAACCACTCCGGTGTTTATGGCGACGGGGACAGTGCCGCTCTTGCATGCCTCGTGTCCACCTCTGTCCCTAGGTGGACCGGTGGGAGGCCGGCTAGCCGACCACATGCAAGAGTGGGAACGGTTAACTCAGGACCGTTTAGTCTTGCGATGGCTTTCCGTCGGGTATCATCCAGAGTGGATGACAGGCCCGCCGTCGCGACTGTCTCTAGTGCCAGTCTGGACTCCCATTCCGAGAGATCCAGAGCAAAGGTTGTGTATCGAGGAGGAGATAGATTCCCTCGTACAAAAGGGAGCTATTCAGCCGGCACAAAGGTGTCCGGGCTTCTATTCAACCCTGTTCTTAGTAACAAAACGCACCGGAGGGTGGAGACCGATTCTCAACCTCAAGCCATTGAACAAGTTCATCGAGACGCCCAGTTTCAAGATGGAAACGGTGCGCTCGGTGTTGGCGGGGTTGGAGAGGGGGATGTGGACGGCGTCGATAGATTTGAAGGACGCTTATTTCCACATCCCCATCCACGGGAGTTTCTGTCGCTTCCTGAGATTTGCATTCCAGGGCAGACAGTGGGAATTCAGGGTGTTGCCCTTCGGAATTTCCACAGCTCCTCGGGTTTTCACCCGTGTGGTTCTTGCGATCACAGCATACCTCCGCAGGAGAAGCATAGCAGTCCACACGTACATAGACGACTGGCTGTTAAAGGCACACGACAAGGAAGCTTTATCGGCCAATCTGGTGATTGTTTTGAAAACTCTCTCGGATTTGGGCTGGATGATAAATTTTCCGAAATCAGAGCTGACTCCATCCCAGAGGTTTGTTACCCTGGGAATGTTCTTCGATCTGGAGACGGGATATGTTTATCCTACTCAAGAGAGAGTGCAGAAACTCATCTCGTTAATTCAGTCAGTGTGCGACAGTCGTCATGTCCTGGCACGGGTTTACTTGAGAATGCTGGGGTTGATGGTTTCTTTGGAACCAGTCATTCCTCAGGCCGCCTTACGCAGGCGGCCGATCCAGTTGTTTCTCATGACACAATGGACCCAGAGTACAGGTTCGCTGGACTCGAACGTGTCAGTGTTGGCGCCTCTGATTCACCAGCTGCAATGGTGGTTGCTCACAGAGAATCTCTTGGTGGGGGTTATGCTGACCCCTCCCCACCCTCAGGTGACTGTGTATACAGATGCATCGATGGAGGGCTGGGGGGCTTGCCTGGAAGAGTCCACGATATCAGGGCTTTGGAATCTGGAACAGTCAAAGGAACATATAAATCTACTGGAGCTAAGAGCAGTAGTCCTGGGCCTGGAACATTTCTTACAGAAAGTTCAGGGCAAGATTGTTCTTATTCGTTCAGACAACTCAACAGTTGTGACTTACATAAACCGCCAGGGCGGAACGAAGTCGCCCAGTCTCTGTATGATGACATGGAGACTGCTTTGTTGGTGTCTGGATCACCAGATTACCTTGAAAGCAGTTCATATTCCGGGAAGGTTAAACCTGCTAGCAGACTCATTGAGCCGTAGGATGAGTGTTTTACCCACGGAATGGCAACTAAATCAATGTGTGGCGGATCGTCTGTTCGACCATTGGGGGAAACCCAACATCGATTTGTTCGCATCGAAGAAGAATGCGAAGATGACGACGTACGTCTCTCCGATTCCGGATCCAAGCGCTTTCGCAACAGATGCGTTAGCTATCAGCTGGGGGAGAATGTATGCATACGCATTCCCTCCAGCAATCCTGATTCCAAAAATTCTTCAGAAAATCAGACAAGAGGAATGCCAAGTGCTTCTGATCGCCCCGGATTGGCCAAGCCGATCATGGTATACGGATCTGCTGGACCTTCTGGTCTGCAATCCGGTTCCTCTGCCTCTGATGGACGATATTATCTTCCAGGGCAAGGTCCTTCACAACAATCCGTCAATGTTCAGATTGACTGCGTGGATGTTGTCAAGGAATCTAGAATTAAGGAGGGCTTTTCTGAGCAAGCAGCCATGTTTATGGCCAAAGCCAGGAGGGGGTCAACCTCCAGAGCATATAATTATAAAATCAACAGATTTGCAGAATGGTCCTCAAAAAGATGTATTGATCCAATGGATTCATCTATTCAAGTAGTAGCTGATTTCCTCTGTCACCTCTATGATGCCTATAGCCTCAAGCCTAACTCTATTGCTGGTTATAAGTCAGCATTAATGTCTGTTATTCCTTGCTTGGCTAAGAGGGGAAGTGATGAAGTAAATACATTAAATGTATTAATTAAAGGCATGGGCAATCTAAGACCAAGGAATCCACCGGTGATTCCGTCTTGGAGTTTATCGCTAGTGCTTCAAGTACTAGGTGATAAGCCTTTTGAACCACTTAGTTCCATTTCTATGAAACTATTAACACTGAAGACTGTGTTTTTAATTGCTGCGGCCTCGGCTAGGCGTAGGAGTGAAATTCATGCCTTATCAGCCGAGGATGACCGTTTTGTGGTTTCAGGGGAAGGCCTTAAGCTGCTACCTAGGATTAATTTCTTGGCTAAAAATCAGTCGTTGAAATATCCAGGTCAACCTATTATTTTGCCTGCTTTAACTAGATATGATCCTAATTCTAAAGCATGGTGTCCTGTCCGGGCGCTTTGCCGGTACAAGCAACGTACGGCGGAGTGGCGCACCGATCAGTCAGCGTTATGGTTGTCATATATTGAACCCCATGGCAGGGCTTCTAAGGACACCATTTCCAGGTGGATTGTAGAATGCATTCAGTTTTGCCATAAATCCGCCACCGGGAAGCAGGTTGACGTGGCCAAGGCTCACAGTGTCCGCGGCGTAGTGACATCCACTGCCCTATTTAATGGGGTCCCTGTGGATGATATTATGTCGGTGGCTCAGTGGCACTGTGAGTCAAGTTTTACAGACCATTATCTCCGTGACACCTCTAATCCTCTCGCCTTGTCGATTTTGAAAAAATAACTCGGTTTATATTTTTTGAGGAGGTTTTTCCTCATTGCTTATATATTTCACAATTAATTTATGGAAACACCCACTTTTTTGGGCCTGCATCAGTCTTCACCAATGGGAAGATGATGTCAGCAGCCATTTCAACAAGGTCAGTCTTGTTCATGTGTTGTCCGTTGTTGATTGTATTGTCACGTTACCCGTTATTAATATGGTGATGGTTTGTGTATTTGTGTGGTTCATTGTTGAGAGTTTATGAAAATGGAGCTTTTTCGTCTCTGTCCTGTAGTACATGGCACTTGTACGTAGAGAGCGTATAGGACATTGAGGTCAGTCGACTCTTCCTCCCAGGAAGGAGGGGGGGGGGGAGCGCATATGACATTCGGTCATCTCTCATACATCGGTGGTGTTATCCGATGGTTAGTCAAATCCTGACTGTTTTTCGTACAGTTTCAGAAGTTTAAGTGCCTTAAACGCAGAAAAGCGTATAGGGATGAGCTGGTCTTTTGACCTCGCCTCCCTCCCGCCAGATTCACTTTCGAATTCTGGCAATATCAAAAGTATTAGGGAGGTAAGTATACTCTTGAAGTGAAATAAACGAAATCTAGGATTTCTTTTTTCACGAGAGAGTTGATACTTACCTCCCTAGATACGGACCCGGCCTCTCCACCCCACAGAGGCTCGGTCTTCAGGCTCTTAATAGTTGCATGTGTGTCAGCCTATAATCTAGTCAGAGGAAGTGCTAGTCTGCGCATGCGCGGTGGTGGGGCTGGCATCCGCCAGACTACGCTCTGACTCCCTGCCCAGTAGGGGCACCTAACTGTTTTAATCTGAGTGTTTATTGAGTGAAAGCCAATATTTAGCAATATCAAAAGTATTAGGGAGGTAAGTATCAACTCTCTCGTGAAAAAAGAAATCCTAGATTTCGTTTAATCTACCGGTATAATTTCTTGCCGCCTAACTGTATACCTCAAAACCATGATCGCGGGAGTGAAATTATTACCTGGGAAGGTATAAATATTGCATGTTTTGTAATAAGCATGGTTTATAAAATCAAAAGTAATCCGAAATTTGACATTAAATGGCGTCGCGGGAATATATACCAAATCACGTGATATTGCTTGCTCTCCTGTTTTTGGGGGCGAGAGGTGGTGCATTCACAAATGTGATAGCTAAATGAGATGGTATACATGCTTTAGCAAGCATGGCGAACTATCCTCGATGTTTCTGAAGGCTAACTATTATTAGTAAAATATATAAATCACGTGATATTGCTAGCTCTCCTGGTTTTGGAGGCGAGGGTGGTGCGTTCACAAATGTGATAGCTAAATGAGATAGTATACACGCTTTAGCAAGCAAGGTGAACTATCCGAGATGTTTCTGAAGGCTAACTATTATTATTAACTGGGTACTCAGTAAATGCGGAGCAGATCTAAACATTAGATGTCTATGGTTTTAAAGTACATTCCTAATATCACATGATTTGTATATTTTCACAAAGATGACATGAAATGTCAAAATTTTGGATTAATTTTCGTGTAATAAACGATGATTTTAACAGAGTATGCAATATTTAGGTTGTCCAATGTAATAATTTCACTCCCGCAATGAGGGATATGGTATACATTAAGCCACGGGTTAAGGCAGCAGGAAATTATTTATTGTGTCCTATTTTCGTGTTATTAACGATCGGTTTTAGTTTAAGCATCTTGCCGACTGGATTTTAAGTTTTTGTTGAAATTTACCAATTAGAAGTCATCCGGCTAAAACTGATATGAAAACTCAGAGCGAAACAGATATAGCTACATAAGCCACACCATCCAGTCCAACTCAACCCAAGACCAATTCACCCCGTGAATTTATATACCTTAAAATAGGCTATACAATATATCAAAATATCGCGATTTTTTTCACCATAATATATCGCGATACCTCCTAGGATATTATCGTGCAAGCCTAATTTTGTCTGTACTATGCAACTCCGGAGCCAGACTCATAAAGCATGCTTAACTTACACGTGGTGTGAAGTAAAGAACGGTGCAACCAGAATGAGCTACGTTTGGCACATAAGCCTTAGTTACGCCTGTTTTTACTATGCCTGATTCACACCTGCCTCCATGCTTAGGTTCACTTTGTCAACGTGGACATTGGCTTGTTTTTAATATATACACATGGGTAAAAGTTAAGCACTGCCTGAATTTTTCACACACACGCACACATGCGCGCACACAGTCAGGGCCTCTTCTGCTACAAGAATACCAATAATATCTAACATTTTGTACATGACTGTCGTGTATCTGATTGCAGTAGATAATAAGGGAAGAAGAGAAATGGTGCTGATGATGTCCTGGGGACACTGAAGGGTGTTATTAACATGAAGGGTGTTATTAACATGAAGGGTGTTATTAACATGAAGGGTGTTATTAACATGAAGGGTGTTATTAACACCTGTGTTTCTCATGACGGTCCTTTTGAGAGTATATATCCCCAACATGCAACTTGGGACCCCTATTTCACTTCAAGAGTATACTTACCTCCCTAATACTCTTTGATATTGCTAAATATCGGCTTTCACTCAATAAAACACTCAGATTAAAAAAGTTAGGTGCCCCTACTGGGCAGGGAGTCAGATGACAGTCAGGCGGATGCCAGCCCCACCACCGCGCATGCGCCGACTAGTACTTCCTCTTTGCTAATTTATTGGCTGAGAGACAACTCATGTTTTCTGTGCTCATAGGCTTTTCCTTAATTTCTGAAAGTTTTGGCTGTGTAGAAGTTCTATTTCTCCTGGATTACTATGGCAGAACGTGTTACTACTCCAGAGGAGCACCCAGGACCTAACTATCAGGTGACTTCTATTATATTTTAGCGAGTTTTTCCCGGTGTAATGTGTTTCCGGGACTCGCGTTTATCATGATAAGCGCCTAAAATAACTAGTTTATTTCAAAATGGCGCTATGAAATACTAATCTCTCCGCAGGTATCTACCTAGGAGTGTTAGGACATCACATCTTCAGAGAGTTTGGTTTTTCTCTCCACCAAGGTTCCATTTCCTACTAACATTGTAAGGTTATCTAACCAAAAATCTTTTCCCAGTGAGTTGGAGGCCTCGGATGAAGGTCTTCTCGCTTTGCCCTCTTGATCCACTTCGTTTCCCCTAAGGTGGAGCGAGTTAAGAGGTCATAAGGTTGGTGGAGCGTCCGGTTCATCAGATCAGATGGTTTGTCTATGCTGAAGAGTCAGGTACTCTAGTTATGATATGAGGCATTTCAATTATATTTGACAATATTTATAAAATCTTACTGCCATTTATCATTGTTTATCTGATGTTTGTATAGTCTGTATAAACTATCCGGTCTAGTTAGATGTTCTGGATAGGATTAGAATTCGTCCTTACACCTGGAGGTTTTGTGTCGGATCGATTTAACTTCTTATTTTTGAGGTTATGACATCATAATCAGCCTTGCGCCTTACTATCAGTTATAAGTTTTGTCCAACGCTGGTTTATCATCATTATTAGCTTGGGTCTTATGGCCCCTTCCTCCTTGTTTATTTCGTGTTGTGTTCTAATTCAATATCTGTAATGCTCATTGTCTTCGTCCTCTGATGTGTTTCAGAGGCCTGGTTGTCCTTCATGTGAAAGATTTATCCTTGACTAGTTCTTCCCCCATTTATGCTCCCAGTGCAGCCCATGTGGGCCATTGTTTAAATGTGAGATCTGTAAGAAATGGGGGGGGGGGAGCTGATGTCTGAATTTCTCTCATTACAGACCAGGGAGAAGGCTCCAGAGGAGGAGAGGAAGAGTAAGAAAGAGGCTTCTGGTAAGAATGGTAAGAGGAAGGCCTCGTCCGCTATGGATATGGAGGCCTTCTGTATTGAGATGATGGGAGAGATGAAGAGGACAATTAAAGATTTGGTCCCAGAGTTGCTTCGTGGCATGCTTCCTGGTCCAAATCTTTCGTTTTCCTCTTCATATGCTCCGGAGCAGATAATCCCCGCCTCTGAATCGGTGCAATTATGGACCTATCAGTTTTCGACCATGATTCAGAGGTGGCCCTAATAGAGGGTGAAATCCACGGTGAAAACACTGGCAGCAGGCTTGCCGCGCCGGTTGTTCGTGGTCAGGTGTCGCTGGAACCTGCCTGCCTATCAGGCCAGGATTATCCGCACCCTGCAGGTACCAGTTCCTCCTATGGTACCTCTCCTGGCCAGTCCGGGTTAGCATTCTTTGCTAACCTGGAGTCTAATCTTTCTGGCCAGGAAGAAGAGGATTATCTGCTGGGTTCTCCTTCTGGTGCCGTGGCCATGGACATTGACATGCGTGCGCCCCTCGCGGGGAACACGGGCGACATTGTCCACGGTACTACTCACGCAGGAGTAGTGTTCACGGCGCAGAAGGTAGCCCGGGCTGGATCTGATGGCCAGTTTTACCGCATACCTCGGCTTGCCGATGGTGTAGCAGGTGCTGGCCAGGGCCGTGGTGTGGCAAAATTTTCCCCACGCAATGCCACGGCGCCTGCTCCTGGTCAAGCCAGTCAGTTTAGCATGCCTGTTCTTTCAGGCCCGCATGCTTTCTCTGGCTTGCCAGGCGTATCAGTTCCTCCAGCCACATACACACCTAGGGCTGCGCGATATACCGATACCATATTTAAAACTGATATCCTGCACTGACGGTTTCATAACCGATTATAAAAAATAAATATAGAAAAACCGAATATGAACATATTTTTGTTTTTTCGTATCAGGATTGTTAAAAATAAAAAATACTAACGAGCATAAAAAGCGTAATGAAAAATAATGGCCATACTTTCCGTTAAACTACGTTCGGGGCAACTAATAATTGAACGTGGCCCCAATTGCGCATATTGTGTAACTCCATCTAACTCGCTGTACGCCTAGAGAAATCAAGCAGCGAATTAATTAAATAAATATCCACTCTTTTCTCTGGTAGTCTCAGATAAATTTTCAATATAAAACACTAACGCAGGAATTTGTCATTGAAATTTGTATCGGGGAACCATTTCTAAACAACAGCATCCATTTTATTTACATCACAGGCTAATTAACATAATGCAAAACCGTCCCAAAACTAAATCGCCACAAAGCAAAAAACTCTCGCCAATAAATATGATGCTGAATACATTTTGTTGATTAGGATACAATTTTAAATAAAATTATTACTCAAACCATTTTTAAAACGTTATCTTCTATACACAATATCATATTAACTTATGAAATTCGCGGTCGCAATATTACAGTTAATATTGATTTCTTCCTCGGGCCGAATTGGAAATGAAAGAAGAAAGGGAGATAATTACATCATAATTAATTACAATCACGTGATTTACGTCTTTTCGCAACCTATTTTGCTGATTTATGATTAATTTTGACAAAATAAACGATGTTTATTTAACTGTGCGTAATATTTAGGCGGTCTAATTAATATTTTCACTGCCGCGATGATGGATATTATGAGGTATATTAAGCTTTAAAGGCGTAAAGGCCTGAATGTATCAGGGCGTGAAAATACGTTCTGTGTTCGTGCTATTTTTTGTCATTTAAATTTTTTGTTTCATGTCCATAAAACCGATATTCGGTTAAAACCGATATGAAAAGACATATCGAAACCGATATGGCTGTAAGCCAAACCGCGCAGCCCTATACACACCTGTGATTGCTCAGGAGGATGACGAAGGCCCTCGTATTGTAGAGCATTCACGGGTGGCCACGGAGGAAGACTGGTCTGACGCTTGTCAGTGGCTAATTAACGTCAGACCAGATCTTGCCGTGTTTCAGTCGGCCAGTCAGCGGGACCAGCGCCCATGGCTGGCAGGTAAACCGACTGTGTCAGACCAGATCTTGCCGTGGTTCAGTCGGCCAGTCAGCGGGACCAGCGCCCGTGGCTGGCAGGTAAACCGACTGTTACCGCTATGCCATCTTTGCCGTTAGCTGATCATATTGTTGATATGTTCACCGCGGCGGAGACGTCTATTAGTGCACATGGACGTTTAGCGAAGGCCCCCCCACGAAGTGGCAAAGCGGTGCCGTATTACAGTTGATCAATATCAGCTATACGGTGTAGTACTGAAGCCAAGCACGGATGACCGTGCAGCGCTGGGTGAGGATACGCGGCCAGGTTCCCGGTCTGACACGGGAGCACTGTGTTCGAACGTGCTGCGTTCGGCTAACACCGCGTTACGTGATGCGGAAGAGGGTTCGAGGGCGTCCATTGCGGCGCTTTCGCATGTCTCACAGTTGTTACAAGGGGTAGTAACGGTATCCGCATTACATCAGCCTAGTCCGGTGACTGTCCAGAGAGCCATCCAAGATGGAATTAACTTGGCTTTGGACTGTTTAACCCGGTCTGTAACCAGGAGTGTCCGGGCGAGGCGCACGTTTGCTCTTGATAACTTGTGCCCGTCCCAGGATTTGTATAATAGGCTGCTGCGTACGCCTATGACAGGTTCTGGTCTCTGGAGGTGAGGGATGTAGGCATCTCCAGGAGATGGTTACCCTGGTCAATAACCAGAGGGCATTACGGGAGCAATTTGAAGTGCTCCGTTGAGAGTGCGTTTGCGCGGCTCCCCCTGCGTGTCATCCCCTGCAGGCTCGAGGTGGCGGTGGCCAGGTCAGAGGCCAGCCACCAGTGCAGCGTCGGCCAATGCCGCGTGCGCTTCGGCCAGCAGCGACGGGGGCGCAGGCTCCTCCGGTGCAGCCAGCCAGGCAGCCGCCCGCGCACCGTGGTGCGCGCGGTGAGGGCCATGGTGCGCGAGGATCTGGTCGTGGTAATCGTACCTGACAGGGTGATTACCACAGTAAGAGCTACTCCAGTGCATCTGCACCAGGAGACAGTGCCACTCTTGCGCTTCTTATGTCCACCTCTCTCCCTAGGTGGGCCAGTGGGAGGCCGATTGGCCAACCACATGCAAGAGTGGGAACGGTTGACTCAGGACCATTTAGTCTTGCGATGGCTTTCAGTCGTGTTTCATCCCGACTGGATAACAGGTCCACCATCGCGACTGTCTCTGGTGCCAGTCTGGACTCAAATTCCAAGAGATCCAGATCAGCGGTTGTGTATAGAGGAGGAAATAAATTCCCTCATACACAAGGAAGCAATTCAACCGGCGCAAAATTGCCCGGGCTTCTATTCAACCGTGTTCTTGGTAACGAAAAGCACTGGAGGGTGGAGACCAATTCTCAACCTCAAGCCATTGAACAAGTTCATAGACACACCCAGTTTCAAGATGGAAACTGTGAGATCGGTGTTGGCAGGGTTGGAGAAGGGAATGTGGACAGCTTCAATGGATTTGAAGGATGCTTATTTCCACATTCCAATAGCGAGGGGTTTCCGTCGCTTCCTGAGATTTGCATTCCAGGGCAGACAGTCGGAATTCAGGGTGTTACCCTTCGGAATTTCTACGGCTCCGCGGGACTTCACCAGGGTGGTTCTTGCGATGACAGCATACCTCTGCAGGAGAAACATAGCAGTCCACACGTACATAGACGACTGGCTGTTAAAAGCACACAACCAGGAAAGTTTATCAGCGAATCTGGAGATAATTTTGAAAACTCTCACAGATTTAGGCTGGATAATAAATTTTCAAAAATCAGAGCTGACTCCATCCCAGAAGTTTGTTTACCTGGGAATGTTCTTCGATCTGGAGATAGGATATGTTTATCCTACTCAGGAGAGGGTACAGATACTCATCTCAGTAATACAGTCAGTGTGCGACAGTCGTCATGTCCTGGCACGGGTTTATCTGAGAATGCTGGGATTGATGGTTTCTCTGGAACCAGTCATTCCTCAGGCGGCCTTACGCAGGCGGCCGATACAGTTATTTCTCATGACACAATGGACCCAGAGTACAGGTTCACTGGACTCAAGCGTGTCGGTGTTGGAGCCTCTAATTCATCACCTTCAATGGTGGTTGAAGACAGAGAATCTCCTGGCGGGGGTAATGTTAACCCCTCCTCACCGTCAGTTAACAATGTATACAGGCCATAAATCCGCCACAGGTAAACAAGTTGACATGGCCAGGGCTCACAGTGTCCGGGGTGTAGTGGCTTCCACTGCCCTATTTAATGGGGTACCTGTGGATGACATTATGTCAGTAGCTCAGTGGCACTGTGAGTCAAGTTTTACCGACCATTATCTCCGTGACACCTCGAATCCTCTCGCCTTATCGATTTTGAAAAGCTAATCTAGGTGTACATATTTTGATGAGGTATCCTCATTTTTTATATATTTCACATTTAATCAATGGAAACATCTACTTTATGGGCTGCATCAGTCTTCACCAATGGGGAGATGATGACAACACTAATTTTCCACAAGGTGAGTCTTGTGTGTGTTGTCCATGGTTTTTTGTAATGTCACGTGACCCTTCATTATTAGTATGGTAATGGTACATGTTTTTATGTGGTTCATCAGTGAGAGTATACAAAAATGGAGTTTTTTCGTCTCTGTCCTATGGTACATGGCACTTGTACGTAGAGAGCGTATGGGACATTGAGGTCATTCGAGTCTTCCTCCCAGGAGGGGGGGGGGGGGCCGCGCATATGACATTCGGTCATCTCTCATCCATCGGTTTGTGTTAGCCGATGTTTTTTCAAATCCTGACTGTGTTTTCACACAGTTTCAGAAGTTTAAGTGCCTTAATCGCAGAAAAGCGCATAGGGAAGAGCTGGTCTTTTGACCTCGCCTCCCTCCCGCCGAATTCACTGACGTATTCTGGCAATATCAAATAGTATTAGGGAGGTAAGTATACTCTTGAAGTGAAATAAACGAAATCACGGATTTCTTTTTTCACGAGAGAGTTGATACTTACCTCCCTAATACGGACCCGGCCTCTCCGCCCCACTGAGGCTCGGTCTTCAGGCTCTTATTATGTTGCATGTGTGTCAGCCAATAAATTAGTCAGAGGAAGTACTAGTCGGCGCATTCGCGGTGGTGGGGCTGGCATCCGCCTGACTGTCATCTGACTCCCTTCCCAGTAGGGGCACCTAACATTTTTAATCTGAGTGTTTTATTGAGTGAAAGCCGATATTTAGCAATATCAAAGAGTATTAGGGAGGTAAGTATCAACTCTCTCGTGAAAAAAGAAATCCGTGATTTCGTTTAAACGTTGTGGAAATCTTGAATGATTATTAAATACTACCAGGAATTAGTTTTATAGGTTTTTTGCCCAAACATACACAGCAAATTAGTATTGGGGCCCCATAAATCATAGCTGTGTGCCCATGGTACTCTCTAATCTTAAGCATGGATCAGAACAGCATGGAAATTGCAAATTTCAGTTTGGGACCACCATATTTCAGGTTGGGACCCCCAGATCCTTAGGTGTGCAGTCCTTGTTCACTCCAAAACTTAGATGCCTTGAGAAACACTGTTTCCCACTTTAACAAGTGACATGAAAATTACCATTTGCCATACAGCTTACAACTATTGCTATGCTACTCATACAAATGAGCTGTAGTCGGGAATCTCTTCTGTAAATGCCATCTAACATCTAAACACGGGTTTGAGTCTGTCACTGCTTAGTATCAGGTATATCCAGTGTGTGCCTGGTGATGGACTGGACATGACACATCATGTTGGACACCAGTCAATATTTCTTCCATCACGGTATTCTCTTCCATTCTTCGTGCAGTGTATGAGTCAATTCCAGTGAATTCTGTGTTTCGCACGCACAGTACCACAGACTCACATAGAGACAAAGTGTCTAGGACCTTGCACAATGTTTTTATTCCCTCTTAATGTGGGTGGCGCTTAACTTGTCTGTGCAGCAATATTCTCATTGACGAGTTAACAAACATTCAGGATTTTATTTTGTTTCAGGATTTGTTGATGTATACTCTGGCAACCGTGGCAACATAAAACAACATGGACAAAAGATCATGCAGGTCAGTGAATAGCACGATAGTAGACAATGCTTCATCTATGAAATGTAGGATGTTAGCTTAATAGTACATAGTCTATATCCTTGCTTGAGCAAAACTGAATCGTGATCAATGTCACATCATGTGTGACAAACAGATCAAGGTCACATCATGCGTGACAAACAGATCAAGGTTACATTATGTGTGACAAACAGATCACGGTCACATTGTGTGTGACAAACAGATCAAGGTCACATGATGTGTGGCAAACAGATCAAGGTCACATCATGTGTGACAAACGGATCAAGGTCACATCATGTGTGACAAACAAATCAAGGCCGTGTCATGTGCAGCAAACAGATCAAGGTGACATCATGTGCAGCAAACAGATCAAGGTCACATGTGCGGCAAGCAGATCAAGGTCACATCATGTGCAGCAAGCAGATCAAAGTGACATCATGTGTGACAAACAGATCAAGGTCACATCATGTGCAGCAAACAGATCAAGGTCACATCATGTGCAGCAAGCAGATCACGGTCACATTGTGGGTGACAAACGGATCAAGGTCACATGATGTGTGACAAACAGATCAAGGTCATATCATGTGCAGCAAACAGATCAAGGACACATCATGTGCAGCAAACAGATCAAGGTCACATGTGCAGCAAGCAGATCAAGGTCACATCATGTGCAGCAAACAGATCAAGGCCATATCATGTGCAGCAAGCAGATCAAGGTCACATGTGCAGCAAACTGATCAAGGTCACATCATGTGCAGCAAATGGATCATGATCACATCATGTGCAGCAAACAGATCAATGTCACTGTGTGTGACAAACAGATCACGGTCACATCATGTGCAGCAAACAGATCACGGTCACGCCATGTGCAACAAACAGATCACAGTCACATCATGTGCAGCAAGCAGATCAAGGTCACATCATGTGCAGCAAACAGATCAATGTCACATCATGTGCAGCAAACAGATCAGGGTCACATCATGTGCAGCAAGCAGATCAAGGTCACATCATGTGTGACAAACAGATCAAGGCCATATCATGTGCAGCAAACAGATCAAGGTCACTTGTGCAGCAAGCAGATCAATGTCACATCATACGCAGCAAACAAATCAATGTCACATCATGTGCAGCAAACAGATCAGGGTCACATCATGTGCAGCAAGCAGACCGCGGTCACATCATGTGTGACAAACAGATCAAGGTCGCATGATGTGTGACAAACAGATCAATGTCTTATCATGTGCAGCAAACAGATCAAGGTCACATCATGTGCAGCAAACAGATCAAGGTCACATCATGTGTGACAAACAGATCAAGGCCATATCATGTGCAGCAAGCAGATCAAGGTCACATGTGCAGCAAACTGATCAAGGTCACATCATGTGCAGCAAATGGATCATCGTCACATCATGTGCAGCAAACAGATCAATGCCACTGTGTGTGGCAAACAGATCAAGGTCACATCATGTGTGACAAACAAATCAAGGTCACATGTGTGACAAACAGATCAAGGTCGCATGATGTGTGACAAACAGATCAATGTCTTATCATGTGCAGCAAACAGATCAAGGTCACATCATGTGCAGCAAACAGATCAGGGTCACATCATGTGTGACAAACAGATCAAGGCCATATCATGTGCAGCAAGCAGATCAAGGCCATATCATGTGCAGCAAGCAGATCAAGGTCACATGTGCAGCAAACTGATCAAGGTCACATCATGTGCAGCAAATGGATCATCGTCACATCATGTGCAGCAAACAGATCAATGCCACTGTGTGTGGCAAACAGATCAAGGTCACATCATGTGTGACAAACAAATCAAGGTCACATGTGTGACAAACAGATCAAGGTCGCATGATGTGTGACAAACAGATCAATGTCTTATCATGTGCAGCAAACAGATCAAGGTCACATCATGTGCAGCAAACAGATCAGGGTCACATCATGTGTGACAAACAGATCAAGGCCATATCATGTGCAGCAAGCAGATCAAGGCCATATCATGTGCAGCAAGCAGATCAAGGTCACATGTGCAGCAAACTGATCAAGGTCACATCTTGTGCAGCAAACAGATCAATGCCACTGTGTGTGGCAAACAGATCACGGTCACATCATGTGTGACAAACAAATCAAGGTCACATGTGTGACAATCAGATCAAGGTCGCATGATGTGTGACAAACAGATCAATGTCTTATCATGTGCAGCAAACAGATCAAGGTCACATCATGTGCAGCAAACAGATCAAGGTCACATCATGTGCAGCAAACTGATCAAGGTCACATCATGTACAGCAAATGGATCATGGTCACACGTGCAGCAAACAGATCAATGCCACTGGGTGTGGCAAACAGATCAAGGTCACATCATGTGTGACAAACAGATCAAGGTCACATGTGTGACAAACAGATCAAGGTCACATCATGTGGAGCAAACAGATCAAGGTCACGTCATGTGCAGCAAACAGATCAAGGTCACATCATGTGCAGCAAACAGATCAAGGTCACATCATGTGCAGCAAACAGATCAAGGTCACATCACGTGTGATGGTCATGATCAAGGTCACGTCATGTGTGACAAACAGATCAAGGTTACATCATGTGTGACGATCATGATCAAGGTCACATCATGTGTGACGAACAGATCAAGGTCACATCATGCATGATGATCATGATCAAGGTCACATCATGTGTGATGATCATGATCAAGGTCACATCATGTGTGACAAACAGATGACGGTCACATCATGCCTGACGATCATGATCAAGGTCACATCATGTGTGACAAACAGATCAAGTTAACGCTTTAATGGTAAAGAGTGATCAAGATGATTACAGTTTATGCTGAGTGAATGCTCATTTGCAGCTCAAAAGAAGGCTATTTTCAAAATATTTTTTACTGGCTTGTTTATTGAGCCAACCATTCCAGTGGTAAATTTTCTAAAATATGTTCATTTATTGTGCCACCAATTCCAGTGCTAACTATTAAAGTTTAAAAAATAGCCTTCTTGGCCTTGCAAATAGATATCTTTCAAGACAGATACTAGGGCTCATTTTTGCAAACCATTAAAAGAATATAGGGATCCATTTCTAGATATGACCTGCCCATGTCTATCTAAACTCCACACATTTTTATGTGGTGGGATCGATTTGAAACTGAAGCATGAATTCTCAAAATCTAAATTTTACGGTAAGATGTTGAATATTTTAAAAGAAATTTTACTAGGGGCTGTTACTACCTCCATGTTTATTGAATGATAAATTCTTCAAACACATACAATTTGTATATACTGTCATTACAGACTTCTTGATTTTTCTAATGGAACTGCATCATTTTAATTGCGATGTCGGCTAGCGATTGACGTAATTGTTTATGACGTCAGATACTGATGTGACAGATCAGATCCCTCCAGTTGGGAGGTGAATATAATGAGTTTAAGAGTTGATATTTGAATCTCTGTGTGCACACAAACACACAGCTTACTGTCTTATACATGTCCTGTTTACAGTTTCTGCTGACAAACCGTGCATCTACAAGCCAACTCCCTGTGAATGTACTGAATGGCTTTAATAACACATCCAGAATGAGGCTGACAATTGTTGAAGATGTGCTGCGGAAGTTATCAGAAAAAGGTATTGGTTTAAAGCAGTTAATTTTTGTATTGTCAGCGACAATTATCCAAGTATACTGCAACAGCACTAGGCAGGTTCATTTGTTTGCCATAGCCTCTTAATTCTTAGAATGCATCAAGAAATGCTCTCACAGAATAACCCTCTTCTCAGATAATGTTTGATGATATTGTTTGACTGCTGTAATTTCATTATTATTCCCACATGTCTTGAAAAAAATGTAGGTTATATTACGTCTATATGTCGGTCTGTCCATCATGCTATCTCCTCTGAAACCATTTGGTGGAATTCAACCAAATTTGTATTATGTGGAATTACTTGCATAATAGATGATATTTATTTTACCCCAAGGAGACAAGGTCAAATGGTGGGATTTGTGATGGCATGCCATCGACTGCATGTTTTATTTGTACTATATTGTTTTCATAAACAGCTACAATGGATTTTGAGGATAGTCACTGTTCCCCTGAAGAAGGCAAGCGCATCAGTCGATGTTACAATCGTATTGAAGTGTCTACAAACAGCTCTGATGTTGCGCGGTTAGTAATGCTGAGCTCTAGAAGAATATTGACTAAATTGGCATAAAATATTATTTGTTTTGTCCCTCTGTCCATCTATTTGTGTTTTTGTTGGGTGTCTATAAAGTTGGTAGCACCACAGGGTGAGTCGATTGCTATGAAAACATTGGGATAACTATCCAGAGGATCCCTATAGATTAACATTAGCACAGAGATTTTCACAATCTAATATGATTGTGTGGAACCCAAAATCATTCACTTCGCACCCACAGTTGTGGAATCCAAGTTTATAGTTATAATCTTTCTTGTGTTAACATTTGAGTGAAATTGCATCAGTAGTTTCCTCAATATTCATAGATCCAGACATTGATCTAACTCAGATCCAGGGTCTATCCAGATCACGGCGGAAGTCCAGAAATCCTCTTTCATGGTAACATTCTTTCTTATGTTAACATTTGATACAAATCAGATAAGTGCTTTTTTTAGATACAGCACAAGCAGACAGACAGACTCCGCATAATTTTGAATAATTCATTCAAATCTCTGTGCATGTATTGGAGACAGTATGTAATCAATTAAGATCAAAATTAAGCTTAGTACTAAATGCACAATGAACACTCATCACAAACATGTTGTCATATGATAAATAATCATTCTAATTGAAGGCCTAACATATGACATGTTTCTATTTTCCTGTTTCTGTGTTTATCAGTTTGGTTGACAACAACCCCAGTTCATATTGGCAATCAGACGGAGCAGCAAGATCTCACTGGATCAGGTGTGTGTGAGGATGAGGCTGTTACTTTTGTGTTAAACATTTATCCCTTAGTGTTAATAACATATATTATTAACTTTAACCCTTTAAATGTCAAGCCCACCAAATCTGGCCTCTGCAGTGGTCTTGAGGAATCTACATTTGCCGGCCAAGAGAAGGCTATTTTTGAAAACCTACCACTGGAATGACTGACGCAATGACCGAGCCAGTTATTCCAGTGTAAAATTTTCAAAAATAGTCATCCTGGTCTGCAAATTGATATTCACTAATCGATTGTAAATTTTCTTAACATATCTTAGCCATTCAAATGTTAAAACTACAGTACAAACAAACAAACAAACAATAGATTTAACCCTCAACATATATGCATGCATGAATCATGTATTTATTGGCACGCTGTGTACCATCAGTTGTGTTCTCCGCTATATCTATGTTAATGTACTTGGAATTGGATGGAGAGAAATGTGATTTAGCCTCTACCAGGCTAAAATGGCTTGATTAGTGATCCTCAGGAAAGTCCACTTCTAGACCAAGCGAAGTATATTTATGCAAACAGTGTAATATTATAATAACTGACCCCCAGTGTCATATTATAATAACTGACCCAGTGCCATATTATAATAACTGACCCAGTGTCATATAATAACTGAATCAGTGTAATAGTATAATTACTGAATCAGTGTAATAGTATAATTACTGAACCAGTGTAATATTATAATAACTGACCAAGTGTCATATTATAATAACTGAACCAGTGTCATATTATAATAACTGAACGAGGCATCATTTCAGTGATAACAGATAAGTCAGCTCATATATGCATCTCTTGGTCTGTAAATGGACATGGTATGTTAGTTAGGCGTATATTTTCGTGGTCAGTTTTTGACATTGACAATATCTTTGGTTTTTTTCATGGTTGTGTTGCATTATTTCAGGCTGTACATGAAGAAAGATGTGATCTTGAAACACTTGTCTATCGGTGTCGCTTCCTATGACTTCAGCTATATGCCTCAACATGTTACTATCGCTGTGGGAAAGAACAGTACCAGTCTCCATGATCTGAAGGACTTTCAAATTGCCAGGTACCCAGAAGATGATCGTGCTTATGTTGTGTTTAAAAATATATTCAAATCATGATTAATCCTTTGACACTCACAGACCAAAAGCGACAAATTGTTTATGAGGTACTGGAAATTCTTGGCAGCACCAGATTCCAGTCAAATTAATATCAAAATATTCAACAGCCTTCCTGTAGATGCGTCTTGAAAATGAGACACTGGGATTTCAAGGATTAATGGGTTAAATCCCAAGAAGAGATGTTTTACTTTATAAGAAGTACAATTTCACTTCAAGAGTATACTTACCTCCCTAATACTTTTGATATTGCTAAATATTGGCTTTCACTCAATAAACACTCAGATTTAAAACAGTTAGGTGCCCCTACTGGGCAGGGAGTCAGAGCGTAGTCTGGCGGATGCCAGCCCCACCACCGCGCATGCGCAGACTAGCACTTCCTCTTTGCTAGATTATTGGCAGAGAGTTCACACATGTCTTTTTGTGCTGAAGCTTTTCTTTATCTTAAACTAGTTTAAGTGGTGTTGTTTGGTGTGATAGTCACTTTTTTGGATGGCGGGAAGTATCAATTCGCCAAAGGAGGACTTAGGACCTTTAAATCAGGTGACTTCTAGTAAAATTAGCGAGTTTTCTTCCCGGTGTATTGTGTTTCCGGGACTCGCGTTTACCGTGATAAGCGCCTTAGTTAGTTGGTTTAGGTCAACTCGGTGCTACCTAGGACTAATTTCTCTTTCTGTTTATGTCCACAGGTCTGTATGACGCTAGGTGGTGACATCACAGTTGCAGAGAGTTAGTTTTCTCTCCACCATGGTTCCATTTCCTACTAACACTGTTAGGTTATCTAACCAAATGAAAAATATGTCCAGTGAGTTGGAGGCCTAGTATAAAGGTCTTCTCACTTTGCCCTCTTGATCCAATTCCTTCCCCATGAGGTGGAGAGAGTTAAGAGGCGTGCAGATGGTGGAGTTCTCCGGTTCGTCACGTTGGATGGTTTGTCTATACGAAGTGTCAGGTATCTAGTTATTGATAATGTGGTGATGTTAATTATTGTAAACAAACAAAGGGAGATAATTAACATTTTTGCCAGAAAAGAGTTATCTATATGTATCTGATGGTTGTGTAGTCAACTTATCCATTCAGCATACAATTCGTCCTTGCACTTGGATGTTTTGTTGGGATCGAATTTTTCCTGTCACAGGATTAATGACGTCATAATCAGCCTGGCTATGTGTTTATCACCAATTCAAGCGCTATGCTGTTTTCTGATGTATATTGATCTTTATGATCGTTTTTCCTTCTCTTTGAGTTGGATTGAGTTTCTAAGCTTAACTAGTTGCTCATACTCCTTGTCCTTTGCCCTGTTTCAGGGACCGGGTTGCGCGTCCTGTGGTCGTTTTCTTCTGGATAAGTTCTGGCCGCATCTGTGCTGTCAATGTAGCCCTTGTGGTCCATTTGTTAATTGTGACATATGTAAGCACTGGGGGGGCGAGTTAATGTCCGAATTCTTGTGCTGCTTACAGGCGACGGACAAGGTGGTAGAGGAGGAGAAGAAGAAGAAGCGGAAACGAGAGGTTGTAAGTAGGAAGGGTAAGGGGAAGGTCTCGTCCGCGGTGGATATGGAGGCCTTCCGGACCGAGATGTTGGGAGAGATGAAGAGGACAATAAAGGATTTGGTTCCAGGGTTGCTTCGTGGCATGCTTCCTGGACCAAATCCTTTACTGTCCTCGTCATCGGCTTCGGAGCAGGTAATCCCCGCCTCTGGATCGATTTTCCTTAGTCCGCTTCCGTTGTTCGACGATCCAGAGGTGGCCCCATTAGAGGGGGCGTTCCACGGCCCTGGCAGCAGGCTTATTGCCGCGCCGATAGGGGACCGTGGACGGTTGTCGCTGGAACCCGCGGGCTGCTTATCAGTCCAGGGGTATCCGCACGCCGCGGTGGCCAGTACCTCCTATGGCACCGTTCCTGGTCAGCCCGGGTTAGCTCTCTTTGCTGACCCGGGGTCTAATCTTTCTGACCAGGGTAATGAGGATTACCTGCTAGGGTCGCCGTCTGACGACGTGGACATGGATGAAGACGTTTGTGCACCCCTCGCGGGGAATACAGATCCTGGAGTAAAGTCCGCGGCTCAGGTGGTGGCCCAGGGCGCTGCTGATGGCCAGCGGTACCGCATACCTCGGCTTGCCGAGGGTGTTGCTGGTGCTGGCCGGGCCCGTGGTGAGACTATATATACCCCGCGCTCTGCCACGGTGCCTGCTCCTGGTCAAACCAGTGATATTCTCATGCCGGTGCTGTCAGGCCCGCGTGTTTTCCCTGGCTTGCCAGGTGTATCAGCATACCCGCCGTCAAGCTCTACTGCTTGCGCTCAGGAGGAAGACGAAGGACCCCGTCTTGTAGAGCGCTCGCAGTTAGCCACGGAGGAGGATTGGTATGACGCTTGCCAGTGGTTGGTGAGCGTTAGGCCTGATCTGCCCGTGGAGCAGTCGGCTAGCCAGCGTGTTCACACGCCGTGGTTAGCTGGGAAACCGACTGCTAACGCTATGCCTTCTCTGCCGCTGGCGGAGCATGTCGTTGACATGTTCAAGGCGGCGGAGTCGTCCATTAAGTCGAGTGGACGTCTCGCGAAGGCCCCTCGCGAGGTGGCCAGGCGTTGTCGCATCGTGCCCCTGGATTACCAGCGGTACGGTGTGGTACCCAAGCCCAGCGTGGATGACCGCGCGGCTTTGGGTGAGGATGCGCGGCCAGGCACCCGTTCTGACGCGGGTGTCTTGTGCGCGAACGCGTTGCGTTCGGCGAATACCGCGTTGCGTGATGCGGAGGAGAGTGGGAGGGCTTCGATTGCCGCTCTGTCCCACGTCTCCCAGCTGTTACAGGGGGTAGTAACGGCATCCGCATCGCGCCAGCCAAGTCCGGTCACTGTCCAGCGAACCATCCAGGATGGTATTAACCTGGCGCTGGACTGTGTGACTCGGGCGGTGACCAGGAGTGTCAGGGCAAGACGCACGTTTGCCCTGGACAATCTGTGCCCGTCTCAGGACCTGTACAATAGGCTACTGCGTACGCCTATGACGGGCCCTGGTCTTTTTGGAGGTGAGGGATGTCGCCACCTCCAGGAGACGGTCACCCTGGTGAATAACCAGAGGGCGCTGCGCGAGCAGTTTGATGTGCTGCGTCGTGCTAACGCTCGCGCCGCGGCCCCGGCGTATCGTCCCCTGCAGGCTCGAGGTGGTGCTGGCCAGGTCAGTGGCCAGCCACCGTCGCAGCGTCGGCCTCGGCCGCGTGCGATTCGGCCAGCAGCGAGGGGGGCGCAGGTTCCTCAGCCGCCGTCAGCCAGGCAGCCGCCCGCGCACCGAGGTGCGCGCGGGGCGGGGCGGGGCGCGCGAGGATCTGGGCGTGGTTATCGGTCCTGACAGGACGCTTACCGCGGTAAGAACCACTCCGGTGTGTATGGCGGCGGAGACAGTGCCGCTCTTGCATGCCTCGTGTCCACCGCGGTCCCTAGGTGGGCCGGTGGGAGGCCGGCTAGCCGGCCACATGCAAGAGTGGGAACGGTTAACTCAGGACCGTTTAGTCTTGCGATGGCTTTCCGTCGGGTATCATCCAGAGTGGGTGACAGGCCCGCCGTCGCGACTGTCTCTGGTGCCAATCTGGACTCCCATTCCGAGAGATCCGGAGCAAAGGTTGTGTATCGAGGAGGAGATAAATTCCCTCATACAAAAGGGAGCTATTCAGCCGGCACAAAGGTGTCCGGGCTTCTATTCAACCCTGTTCTTAGTAACAAAACGCACCGGTGGGTGGAGACCGATTCTCAACCTCAAGCCATTGAACAAGTTCATCGAGACGCCCAGTTTCAAGATGGAAACGGTGCGCTCGGTGTTGGCGGGGTTGGAGAGGGGGATGTGGACGGCGTCGATAGATTTGAAGGACGCTTATTTCCACATCCCCATCCACGGGAGTTTCTGTCGCTTCCTGAGATTTGCATTCCAGGGCAGACAGTGGGAATTCAGGGTGTTGCCCTTCGGAATTTCCACGGCTCCTCGGGTTTTCACCCGTGTGGTTCTTGCGATCACAGCATACCTCCGCAGGAGAAGCATAGCAGTCCACACGTACATAGACGACTGGCTGTTGAAAGCGCACACCCGGGAAAGTTTGTCCGCCAATCTGGAGATTGTTTTGAAAATTCTCACAGACTTGGGCTGGATGATCAATTTCCCAAAATCAGAGCTGACTCCATCCCAGAAGTTTGTTTACCTGGGGATGTTCTTCGATCTAGAGACAGGATATGTTTATCCTACTCAGGAGAGAGTTCAAATACTCATCTCGTTGATTCAGTCAGTGTGCGACAGTCGTCATGTCCTGGCACGGGTTTACTTGAGAATGCTGGGGTTGATGGTTTCGTTGGAACCAGTCATTCCTCAGGCCGCCTTACGCAGGCGGCCGATCCAGTTGTTTCTCATGACACAATGGACCCAGAGTACAGGTTCGCTGGACTCGAATGTGTCAGTGTTGGCGCCTCTGATTCACCACCTGCAATGGTGGTTGAATACAGAGAATCTCTTGCCGGGGGTTTTGCTAACCCCTCCCCACCCTCAGGTGACTGTGTATACAGATGCATCGATGGAGGGCTGGGGAGCTTGCCTGGAAGAATCCACGATATCAGGGCTTTGGAATCTGGAACAGTCACAGGAACATATAAATCTACTGGAGCTAAGAGCAGTAGTCCTGGGCCTGGAACATTTCTTACAGAAAGTTCAGGGCAAGATTGTTCTTATTCGTTCAGACAACTCAACAGTTGTGACTTACATAAACCGCCAGGGCGGAACGAAGTCGCCCAGTCTCTGTATGATGACATGGAAACTGCTTTGTTGGTGTCTGGATCACCAGATTACCTTGAAAGCAGTTCATATTCCGGGAAGGTTAAACCTGCTAGCAGACTCATTGAGCCGAAGGATGAGTGTTTTACCCACGGAATGGCAACTAAATCAATGTGTGGCGGATCGTCTGTTCGACCATTGGGGGAAACCCAACATCGATTTGTTCGCAACGAAGAAGAATGCGAAGATGACGACGTACGTCTCTCCGATTCCGGATCCAAGCGCTTTCGCAACAGATGCGTTAGCTATCAGCTGGGGGAGAATGTATGCATACGCATTCCCTCCAGCAATCCTGATTCCAAAAATTCTTCAGAAAATCAGACAAGAGGAATGCCAAGTGCTTCTGATCGCCCCGGATTGGCCAAGCCGATCATGGTATACGGATCTGCTGGACCTTCTGGTCTGCAATCCGGTTCCTCTGCCTCTGATGGACGATATTATCTTCCAGGGCAAGGCCCTTCACAACAATCCGTCAATGTTCAGATTGACTGCGTGGATGTTGTCAAGGAATCTAGAATTAAGGAGGGCTTTTCTGAGCAAGCAGCCATGTTTATGGCCAAAGCCAGGAGGGGGTTAACCTCCAGAGCATATAATTATAAAATCAACAGATTTGCAGAATGGTGCTCAAAAAGATGTATTGATCCAATGGATTCATCTATTCAAGTAGTAGCTGATTTCCTCTGTCACCTCTATGATGCCTATAGCCTCAAGCCTAACTCTATTGCTGGTTATAAGTCAGCATTAATGTCTGTTATTCCTTGCTTGGCTAAGAGGGGAAGTGATGAAGTAAATACATTGAATGTATTAATTAAAGGCATGGGCAATCTAAGACCAAGGAATCCACCTGTGATTCCGTCTTGGAGTTTATCGCTAGTGCTTCAAGTACTAGGTGATAAGCCTTTTGAACCACTTAGTTCCATTTCTATGAAACTATTAACACTGAAGACTGTGTTTTTAATTGCTGCGGCCTCGGCTAGGCGTAGGAGTGAAATTCATGCCTTATCAGCCGAGGATGACCGTTTTGTGGTTTCAGGGGAAGGCCTTAAGCTGCTACCTAGGATTAATTTCTTGGCTAAAAATCAGTCGTTGAAATATCCAGGTCAACCTATTATTTTGCCTGCTTTAACTAGATATGATCCTAATTCTAAAGCATGGTGTCCCGTCCGGGCGCTGCGCCGGTACAAACAACGTACGGCGGCATGGCGCACCGACCAGTCAGCGTTATGGTTGTCATATATTGAACCCCATGGGAGGGCTTCTAAGGACACCATTTCCAGGTGGATTGTGGAATGCATTCAGTTTTGCCATAAATCCGCCACAGGGAAGCAGGTTGACGTGGCCAAGGCTCACAGTGTCCGCGGCGTAGTGACATCCACGGCCCTATTTAATGGGGTCCCTGTGGATGATATTATGTCGGTGGCTCAGTGGCACTGTGAGTCAAGTTTTACAGACCATTATCTCCGTGACACCTCTAATCCTCTCGCCTTGTCGGTTTTGAAAAAATAAATCGGTTTATATTTTTTGAGGAGGTTTTTCCTCATTACTTATATATTTCACAATTAATTTATGGAAACACCCACTTTTTTGGGCCTGCATCAGTCTTTACCGATGGGAAGATGATGTCAGCAGCCATTTTCAACAAGGTCAGTCTTGTTCATGTGTTGTCCGTTGTTGATTGTATTGTCACGATTACCCGTTATTAATATGGTGATGGTTTGTGTATTTGTGTGGTTCATTGTTGAGAGTTACGAAAATGGAGCTTTTTCGTCTCTGTCCTGTAGTACATGGCACTTGTACGTAGAGAGCGTATAGGACATTGAGGTCAGTCGACTCTTCCTCCCAGGAAGGAGGGGGGGGAGCGCATATGACATTCGGTCATCTCTCATACATCGGTGGTGTTATCCGATGGTTAGTCAAATCCTGACTGTTTTTTCTTACAGTTTCAGAAGTTTAAGTGCCTTAAACGCAGAAAAGCGTATAGGGATGAGCTGGTCTTTTGACCTCGCCTCCCTCCCGCCAGATTCACTTTCGAATTCTGGCAATATCAAAAGTATTAGGGAGGTAAGTATACTCTTGAAGTGAAATAAACGAAATCTAGGATTTCTTTTTTCACGAGAGAGTTGATACTTACCTCCCTAGATACGGACCCGGCCTCTCCACCCCACAGAGGCTCGGTCTTCAGGCTCTTAATAGTTGCATGTGTGTCAGCCAATAATCTAGTCAGAGGAAGTGCTAGTCTGCGCATGCGCGGTGGTGGGGCTGGCATCCGCCAGACTACGCTCTGACTCCCTGCCCAGTAGGGGCACCTAACTGTTTTAAATCTGAGTGTTTATTGAGTGAAAGCCAATATTTAGCAATATCAAAAGTATTAGGGAGGTAAGTATCAACTCTCTCGTGAAAAAAGAAATCCTAGATTTCGTTTAATATACAGCATAAGTACTGTGTAGATGTTTACTGGGCAGCCATCTTAGTATAGATATGTGGTAATGGTATGCAGTAAACTGTGTTTTGATTTGTGTTACTGACAATATTTGGCATGAGAGAGAATTCCTGCCATTTAATCTGGTGTATAATAAAGGATTGTTAACTCTTATCTCTGAAATCCCTATATCTTCACTGCAGCCATACAGAAAACATGAGGGGTGGGTTAAAATAACTTAACTGGAAGCTGTTGGTGTTATGGTGCAATGTTTTCCAGTCAAATTGATTTTAAAATGTTCATCGGAATATTTCTGAGATTAAAAGGAATTTGGTTTTCACTTCAAGAGTATACTTACCTCCCTAATACTTTTGATATTGCTAAATATCGGCGTTCACTCAATAAACACTCAGAATAAAAACAGTTAGGTTCCCCTACTGGGCAGGTAGACAGAGGGTAGTCCGGCGGATGCCAGCCCCACCACCGCGCATGCGCCGACTACTACTTCCTCTTTGCTAATTTATTGGCAGAGAGAACACATGTTTTTGTTGTTTTTTCACTTTCACTTGAAAAAGAATTCTAAAAGCGCATTTTAAGTCTATATATTGGAAGGATTATCGTCTGGATCATGTCGGACAGAGTGGCTTCGCCGGAGGACGGCGCAGGATCCTTATATCAGGTGATTTCTAATATATTCTAGCGAGTTTTCCCCGGTGTAATGTGTTTCCGGGACTCGCGTTTACCGTGATAAGCGCCTGTTTTAGTTGTTTTATTTCAACATGGTGCTATATAAGACTAATCTCTCTCTGTGTTTGTGTCCACAGGTATCTGTTAGGATATGTAATGGACATCACAGCATCTGAGGGTTTGTTTCTCTCCACCAAGGTTCCATTTCCTACTAATACTGTTAGGTTATCTAACCAAGATTTTTGTGTCCAGTGAGTCGGAGGCCTAGTATAAAGGTCTTCTCACTTTGCCCTCTTGATCCAATTCCTTCCCCTGAGGTGGAGAGAGTTGAGAGGCGTACAGTTGGTGGAGTGCTCCAGTTCTTCACGTTGGATGGTTTGTCTATACAAGGTGTCAGGTATCTAAGTAATGATATGAGGTGAGGTTAATTATTTAACAAAATTAACTGTAATTGCCATTGTTATCGTTGTGTATCTGATGGTTGTGTGGTCTGAATAACCGTTCGTGAGATGTTCTGGTTATGTATACAATTCGTCCGCACGCCTGGTTGTTGGTTCGGATCGATTAAATTACTGTCATGGGATCATGACATCATAATCAGCCTTGCTCTTTATTAACAATTAAAGTTTTGTCCAACGCTGGTTTTCAGATGATTATGGATCTTTATGATCATTTCCCTCTCTTTTAGTTTGGTTTTGAGTTTTCTAACCGTAACAAAATTACTCATTGTCCTCGTCCTTTGTCCTGTTTCAGAGACCTGGTTGTTCGTCCTGTGGATGCTTCTTTAAGGATAGGTTCGTGCCTCACCTGTGCTTTAGTTGTAGTCCCTGTGGGCCATTGCTCAAGTGTGAGGTATGCAAGCAATGGGGGGGGGGGGGGGGGGGGCGAGTTAATGTCTGAGTTTCTGTGTTTGCAGGCGAAGGACAAGGTAGTGGAGGAGAGAGGGTGTAGGTAAGAAAGGTAAGAGGAAGGCCTCGTCCGCAGTGGACATGGAGGCCTTCCGGAGTGAGATGTTGGGAGAGATGAAGAGGACGATAAAGGATTTGGTTCCAGAGTTGCTTCGTGGCATGCTTCCTGGACCAAATCCTTTGTCGTCCTCGGCGTCTGCTTCAGAGCAGGTAATCCCCACCTCTGAATCACCTTTCCATAGGCCGGTTCCGTTGTTCGAAGATTCAGAGGTGGCCCCATTAGTGGGGGCATTCCACGACCCTGGCAGCAGGCTTGGTGCCACGCCGAGGGGTCGTGGACGGCTGTCGCTGGAACCCGTGGGCTGCTTATCAGTCCAGGGGTATCCGCACGCCGCGGGTGCCAGTACCTCCTATGGCACCTTTCCTGGCCAGTCCAGGTTAGCTCTCTTTGCTGACCCGGAGTCTAATCTTTCTGGCCAGGAGGAAGAGGATTACCTGTTGGGGTCGCCGTCTGGAGACGTGACCGTGGATTATGACGTCTGTGCACCCCTCACGGGGAATACAGGCGACATATTCCATGGCTCTACTCACGCAGGAGTAGAGTTCACGGCTCAGAAGGTGGCCCTCGCCGATGCTGATGGCCAGCTATACCGCATACCTTGGCTTGCCGAGTGTATCGCTGGTGCTGGCCGGGGCCGTGGTGGGGTGGTATCTACCCCGCGCTCTACCACGGCGCCTGCTCCTGGTCAAGCCAGTCAGGTTAGCATGCCTGTTCTTTCAGGCCCGCATGCTTTCCCTGGCTTGCCAGGGGTATCAGCTTATCCGCCGTCAAGCTCTGCTGCTTGTGCTCAGGAGGAAGGCGAATGCCCCTGTCTTGTAGAGGGCTCGCAGCTAGCCACGGAAGAGGATTGGTCGGACGCTTGCCAGTGGCTGGTAAGTGTTAGGCCAGATCTGCCCGTGGAGCGGTCGGCTAGCCAACGTGATCACAGGCCGTGGTTAGCTGGTACGGCTACTGCTAGCGCAATGCCATCTCTGCCGCTGGCTAAGCATGTCGTTGACATGTTCGAGGCGGCGGAGACGTCCATCAAGGCGAATGGGCGTCTCGCGAAGGCCCCTCGCGAGGTGGCCAGGCGTTGCCGCATTGTGCCCCTGGATTACCAGAGGTACGGTGTGGTACCCAAGCCGAGCGTGGAGGACCGCGCAGCTTTGGGTGAAGATGCGCGGCCAGGCTCCCGTTCTGACACGGGAGTCTTGTGTTCGAACGCGTTGCGTTCGGCCAATGCCGCGTAGCGTGATGCGGAGGAGAGTGGGAGAGCTTCGATTGCCGCTCTGTCCCACGTCTCCCAGCTGTTACAGGGGGTAGTAACGGCATCCGCATCGCGCCAGCCAAGCCCGGTCACAGTCCAGAGAGCCATCCAGGATGGTATCAACCTGGCTCTGGACTGTATGACTCGGGCGGTGACCAGGAGTGTCCGGGCGAGGCGCACGTTTGCCTTGGACAATCTGTGCCCGTCCCAGGACCTGTATAATAGGCTACTGCATATGCCTATGACAGGTCCTGGTCTCTTTGGAGGTGAGGGATGTAGGCACCTCCAGGAGACGGTTACTCTGGTCAATAACCAGAGGGCGCTGGGCGAGCAGTTTGAAGTGCTCCGTCGGGAGCGCGTTCGCGCCGCACACCCTGCGTATCGTCCCCTGCAGGCTCGAGGTGGAGGTGGCCAGGTCAGAGGCCACCCACCATCGCAGTGTCGGCCTAGGCCGCGTGCGATTCGGCCAGCAGTGAGGGGGGCGCAGGCTCCTCAGGCGCAGTCAGCCAGGCAGCCACCCGCGCACCGAGGTGCGCGCGGTGCTGGGCGTGGCGCGCGAGGATCTGGTCGTGGTAATCGTGCCTGATGGGCACTCCGGTGTTTCTGGCAAAGGAGACAGTGCCACTCTTGCGCTCCTTATGTCCACCTCTCTCCCTAGGTGGACCGGTGGGAGGCCGGCTGGCCGACCACATGCAAGAGTGGGAATGGTTGACTCAGGACCGTTTAGTCTTGCGATGGCTTTCAGTCGGCTATCATCCCGATTGGATGACAGGCCCGCCATCGCGACTGTCTCTAGTGCCAATCTGGACTCCAAATCCGAGAGATCCAGATCAACGGTTGTGTATCGAGGAGGAGATAAATTCCCTCATACTGAAAGGAGCTATTCAGCCGACACAGAAGTGTCCGGGCTTCTATTCAACCATGTACTTAGTAACAAAAAACACCGGAGGGTGGAGACCAATTCTCAACCTCAAGCCGTTGAACAAGTTCATAGAGACGCCCAGTTTCAAGATGGAGACTGTGCGCTCGGTGTTGGCGGGGTTAGAGAAGGGAATGTGGACAGCTTCAATAGATTTGAAGGATGGTTATTTCCACATTCCCATGGCGAGGAGTTTCCGTCGCTTCCTGAGATTTGCATTCCAGGGCAGACAGTGGGAATTCAGGGTGTTACCCTTCGGAATTTCCACCGCTCCTCGGGTTTTCACCCGTGTGGTTCTTGCAATCACAGCATACCTCCGCAGGAAAAGCATAGCAGTCCACACGTACATAGATGACTGGCTGTTAAAAGCACACACCCAGGAAAGGTTATCGACCAATCTGGAGATTGTTTTGAAAGCTCACAGATTTAGGCTGGTTGATAAATTTTCAAAAATCAGAGCTGACTCCATCCCAGAAGTTTGTTTACCTGGGAATGTTCTTCGATCTGGAGATAGGATATGTTTATCCTACTCAGGAGAGGGTTCAGAGACTCATCTCAGTAATTCAGTCAGTGTGCGACAGTCGTCATGTCCTGGCACAGGTTTACTTGAGAATGCTGGGGTTGATGGTTTCGTTGGAACCAGTCATTCCTCAGGCCGCCTTACGCAGGCGGCCAATCCAGTTATTTCTCATGACTCAATGGACCCAGAGTACAGGTTCACTGGACTCGAATGTGTCAGTGTTGGCGCCTCTAATTCACCACCTGCAATGGTGGTTGGAGACAGAGAATCTCCTGGTGGGGGTGATGCTAACCCCTCCTCACCCTCAGGTAACTGTGTACACAGATGCCTCGATGGAGGGGTGGGGAGCTTGCCTGGAAGAATCCACGATATCAGGGCTGTGGGATCTGGAACAGTCGAAGGAACATATAAATCTACTGGAATTAAGAGCAGTAGTCCTGGGCCTGGAACATTTCTTACAGAAAGTTCAGGGCAAGATTGTTCTTATTCGTTCAGACAACTCAACAGTAGTGACTTACATAAACCGCCAGGGCGGAACGAAGTCGCCCAGTCTCTGTATGATGACATGGAAACTGCTTTGCTGGTGCCTGGATCACAGGATTACCTTGAAAGCAGTTCATATTCCGGGAAGGTTAAATCTGCTAGCAGACTCATTGAGCCGAAGGATGAGTGTTTTACCGACGGAATGGCAACTAAAGCAATGTGTGGCGGATCGTCTGTTCGACCATTGGGGGAAGCCCAACATCGATTTGTTCGCAACGATGAGGAATGCGAAGATGACGACGTACGTCTCTCCGATTCCAGATCCAAGCGCTTTCGCAACAGATGCGTTAGCTATCAGCTGGGCGGGAATGTATGCATACGCATTCCCTCCGGCAATCCTGATTCCAAAGATTCTTCAGAAAATCAGACAGGAGGAGTGCCAAGTGCTTCTGATCGCCCCAGATTGGCCAAGCCGATCATGGTATACGGATCTGCTGGACCTTCTGGTCTGCAATCCGGTTCCTCTGCCTCTGATGGATGACATTATCTTCCAGGGCAAGGCCCTTCACAACAATCCATCAATGTTCCGATTGACTGCGTGGATGTTGTCAAGGAATCTAGAATTAAGGAGGGCTTTTCTGAGCAAGCAGCCATGTTTATAGCCAAAGCCAGGAGGGGGTCAACCTCCAGAGCATATAATTATAAAATCAACAGATTTGCAGAGTGGTGCTCAAAAAGATGTATTGATCCAATGTATTCATCTATTCAGGTAGTAGCTCATTTCCTCTGTCACCTGTATGATGCCTATAGCGTCAAGCCTAGCTCTATTGCTGGTTATAAGTCAGCTTTAATGACTGTTATCCCTTGCTTGGCTAAGAGGGGAAGTGATGAAGTAAGTACATTAAATGTATTAATTAAAGGCATGGGCAATCTAAGACCAAGGAATCCCCCGGTGATTCCGTCTTGGAGTTTATCACTAGTGCTTCAGGTACTAGGTGATAAGCCTTTTGAACCACTTAGTTCCATTTCTATGAAACTGTTAACTCTTAAAACTGTATTTTTAATTGCTGCGGCCTTGGCTAGGCGTAGGAGTGAAATGCATGCCTTATCAGCCGCGGAGGACCGTTTTGTGGTTACAGGGGATGGCCTTAAGTTGCTACCTAGGGTTAATTTCTTAGCTAAGAATCAGTCTTTGAAATATCCAGGTCAACCTATTTTTTTGCCTGCTTTAACTAGATATGATCCTAATTCTAAAGCATGGTGTCCCGTTCGGGCGCTGCTTCGGTACAAACAGCGTACTTCGGAGTGGCGGACCGACCAGTCAGCGTTATGGTTGTCATATATTGAACCCCATGGCAGGGCGTCTAAGGACACCATTTCCAGGTGGATTGTAGAGTGTATCCAATTTTGTCATAAATCTGCCACTGGTAAGCAGGTTGACATAGCCAAGGCTCACAGTGTCCGCGGCGTGGTGACTTCCACTGCCCTATTTAATGGGGTCCCTGTGGATGACATTATGTCCGTTGCTCAGTGGCACTGTGAGTCCAGTTTTACAGACCATTATCTCCGTGACACCTTGAATCCTCTCGCCTTGTCGATTTTGAAAAAATAATCACTTGTATGATTTTTGATGAGGGTTTCCTCATTGCTTATATACATCACACTTAATTAATGGAAACAACCACTTTTTTGGACTGCGTCAGCCTTCACCAATGGGAAGATGATGACAGCATCCAAGTTCAACAAGGTCAGTCTTGTTCCTGTGTTGTTCATTGTTGATTGTATTGTCACGTTACCTTTTGTTATTAATATGGTGATGTTTTGTGTATTGATGTGGTTCATCATTGAGAGTATGCGAAAATGGAGCCTTTTCGTCTCTGTCCTATAGTACATGGCACTGGTACGTAGAGAGCGTATGGGACATTGAGGTCATTCAAGTCTTCCTCCCGGAAAGGGGGGGGCGGAAGCGCATATGACATTCGGTCATCTCTCATCCATCGGTTGGTGTTAGCCGATGTTCTTCAAATCCTGACTGTGTTTCACACAGTTTCAGACGGTTAAGTGCCTTAAACGCGGAAAAGCGTATAGGGAAGACCTGGTCTTTTGACCTCGCCTCCCTCCCGCGGAATTCCCAGTCGAATTCTGGCAATATCAAAAGTATTAGGGAGGTAAGTATACTCTTGAAGTGAAATAAACGAAATCAAGGATTTCTTTTTTCACGAGAGAGTTGATACTTACCTCCCTAGATACGGACCCGGCCTCTCCACCCCACAGAGGCTCGGTCTTCAGGCTCTTAATAGTTGCATGTGTGTCAGCCAATAAATGAGTCAGAGGAAGTGCTAGTCTGCGCATGCACGGTGGTGGGGCTGGCATCCGCCGGACTACCCTCTGTCTACCTGCCCAGTATGGGTACCTAACTGTTTTTATTCTGAGTGTTTATTGAGTGAACGCCGATATTTAGCAATATCAAAAGTATTAGGGAGGTAAGTATCAACTCTCTCGTGAAAAAAGAAATCCTTGATTTCGTTTAGTTTCTTCAATTGTGCAGGTGTTTTGCTTTATAAATGGAGGTTTCCGCTTGTGGAGGTGTAAATATTTTTGGCAAGTCCTATGAGCAGCAGAGGATGGCTTGACTTAGCAATCAGAATGGTGTACAGTATCTGATCTGTCCGCAAGACTTGACAAGTGCAGACCTATGAGCAGCAGAGGATGGCTCGACTTAGCAATCAGAATAGTGTACAGTATCTGATCTGTCCGCAAGGCTTGACAAGCACAGGCCTATGAGCAGCAGAGGATGGCTCGACTTAGCAATCAGAATGGTCTACAGTATCTGAACTGTCCGCAAGACTTGACAAGCGCAGGCCTATGAGCAGCAGAGGATGGCTCGACTTAGCAATCAGAATGGTGTACAGTATCTGATCTGTCCACAAGGCTTGACAAGCGCCGGCCCATACCTCTTGTATTTATGAATTGTTTTATTCACTTAAGCAGCTTAACGTATACTGAAGAATAACTAACCCATTAATAGCCAAATCACCTAAACAAGATTCTGCATTGGGCATTTGAAATGTCCATTTGTAGGCCAAGAGAAGACTATTTTTTAAACTACTTCTGGAATGACTGATTATAAACATTTCAGGATTGTTTGTTTATTTTCTATTTTCAGTACCACAGCAGGAGAGGTGGTGTTGCTAGAAAATCTCAAATCTTATTATCCAGGTTAGGATTGGAGTGTATTCTTTCTCATATACCTGACTTAAGTGTTTGCAGACTAGACTAATGTTACGCGATAGCTACAGAGTTTGAAACTAAGTGCGCATCATGTGGTATGAGTGTGTGTTTATATTCAGGTGTGCATGTGTCAAATGTACATGCTTGCACGTGATTGGCCACATGCATTGTGACAGAGAATATTGATATTCTTCATATTATGGATGAAAATGATAGTCTCTGATGAAAACATACAATGTCAGATGAATTGATTTACAATGCTGATGATGATATACTGTGTTCTGTGGTGGGAGTAGTTTGTCTGTTTCCTGTCATCAGCAGGAGTTCTTAGCCCTCTCCAGTCCTTGGCCATCGGTGTCGACCAAGAAGAATTTATATATTCCAAGTTATAAAATAATTAAATCTTAATAATTGTAAGAGGCAAGATCTGTTTTATACTTGGCCATCTTAGTTTGTGTGAACTTGTAGCCTTAACAATGGTAAGATTTTTGGCAAATGGGTTGTAATTTGTTTGTATATTTGTATTGAATTTCAGTTATTCAGATCAACATAAATCGCTGTTACAGTAATGGCTGTGATACTAGAGTACATTCTCTCAAAACTATTGGATACAGGTCTGTCTTATCTGTCGACGATCATCATCATCTACATCATTATTTACATCATTATCATCATCATCATCATCAACCACCACAACCACCATCACCACCACCACCAACAACAACAACAACAACAACCACCACCATCATCAACTATAATGAGGCAGTTGTAAGATTATATTAAGGATATTGGCATTTAAACCATGTCATGCTATGTATGTACATATAGATGATATGAACTACACAGTTTAGTTACCTTCTACCTGGATTGTTTTGAGAACAGTTTGAGTGTGCGAATGTTGCAGCCATGACAACGATTATTTTTAGACTTTGCTTGATTAATAGCAAGTCATGACTTGTACCTGTTCAATATATACTAACTTGTTTCCAGGGTGACAAAGGAGAAAAGCATGAGTGTGCGTGATGCCAGTCATATTTGGTACCTTCAGGTGATGTCATCCACGGCTATGGCCGTCTTACCCACAGCACCTGCACTCAGGAGTACACTGCTTCAACACACAATGTAAGATCCATCCTCCGTTGGTGCACTTTAGTCTTAGAGGAATCTCGTTATCTAAAAATTCAAAGTCAGAAATTCTTACAAAATTTCACCACTTATGAATCCTTATGTCTTTTAGTGAATTTACAATTTAATAAGCATTCTGTTGATTATTTTGAAACTGGTTTTATGGGGAGCTGTTGCTGCCATATTTTTCCAGTCGAATTAGTTTTAAAATATTCAACAGCTTACCTCTGTAGTTACCTTGAAATTGGGATTCTGCAAGTTCATGTTTCATATTGTTAAAATTGATTGCAACGCAGATAGAAATGACTTGGAGAGTGCTGGGGCATAGCTAGAAATGGGTCTCCATTCCCCTTCAAAAGGTTGACCATGAAATCCTATTATGTCACTGTCACATCACCTAAACTGTAAGCTTGTATTTTATATATAGAAATTACTCTAACTGTCCAAAGCCATTGTTAGCATTTAGCACATTCTTTGTAGTTCTGTTAATTATCTTAAACCATAATCAGTGGCTGATCCAAGTGTTTTGAAGGGAGATCAGGGAAACTTCTAAGGCTGCAACTGAGTAGAGATATGCTCAACTCAGCTGGACATGCTCTTGTGCAATCTAACTCCCTAGGACATATGCTGTGTCACTCTATAGTCAATGACGGTGTTTGAACTTCCTGAATCACATCCTTGGTTCTTAGTCCTGATTGCTAATGTGACCTGATGCTGATGGTGCTGACTAATGTCAAAAGATTTATTGCTACATATTCAGTATATGAAATGATGATGTAAACTTTGGAAATGGTTCTGCTGAAAGTTGTTGGTAAACAGCACCAGTTGTTATTACACCACACAAACATCTATACCGTTCAATCACTACTTGCTAAATCAACTACTCTGCATTTAGCCACCAGAATAAGATTTTTATGCTTGCTTACATGCCCCCATATGCCTATTCCACTTCATCACACCCTCAACTAGGCTACTGGTAGGGTGCACCCCCAGCATATGCCTTGAAAGAGACTGGCACCAGTCTATACTCACTCCTCAGTGACACCTGTCACAGCACATGACCGTGCATGCGCATGCGCAATGGAGCCCAAATAGGAAACAGATTCACTTTTCAAATATTCTGCAAGCAGAACAGTCAGCTATTTACCAGGTTTAATCTTTTTTATAGTTTGCACTGTGTTCAGTTCTATCTTGAGAGTAATATCTTGAAAGGAGTATGCCTAACATGAAGTCTATTCTTCCAAAGTTATGTTTATGGAATGTTTTGTGGTTTGTTGTTGCCTTTTATAATTATATGTGTGTGTGTGTATTACCAGTTTTCGTGGTAGTCCAGTTTCGTGGTAGTCAAACATGCCTTCCATCTCCTTTTCGTCTCAAGACCTTATCTATATTATCTATCATCATTACTTATATCCCATGCTTCAGAACTTTAATATTATACCTGTAAGAGTTTTCTCTCTTAATATTTTTACTTCGGTATATTTGAATTCAAATTTTCCCGCGTTTATTAAGCATGGGTTTGGTCTTTTATTTGGGACTCCTATATTTTTTTAAGTTCTTGAAGCTGTTTGCTTCATTTTCTATTTTCTATTTCGTTTTTATGAGTCAGTTAAAGTGGCCGAGAAAGTTAAATGCACTTCGGCGAAGTGCGACCGTGTTTACTCGGCGGAGTTCTTGGGACATGTTTGTCTGAAATGTACATCGTGTACTCCAATATCAATGTGCGGGATTTGCAAGGGTTGGTCCCCGTCGGTTTCTTAGCTACTAATGGTAATTTTCATTCTCGCGTCAATGATAGTTCAGACTCATATTATTTTCGCGATCATTCGAATCAGATCCTTAATGGCTATGGTAATGTTCAGGATTTTAGAAATTCCACACCTGTTATGTCTCCAGTTAATGTAGATGAGTCTTTAAGTTCTTCCTCTTTTAGAGATGTTGTTTCTGCTTTATCGTCTTCTGGTCCTTCTCTTCCTTCCTCTCAGATTAAGGGAGATAGGTCATTTCTTCCTTCTTCTTCTTCCTCTTCCTTATCGGCTAGAGATTTTTCCTCTAGTCATGTCTCTAATTCTTCCTCTCTTTCAGTCTTCTTCTATTCCTCCTCCTCCGGGGTTTCCCCTCTTCCTGCTGCTAGCGGTTCTTTTTCAGGTTCCTTGAATCCTTCTTCTTCTGTTCCTTCTGTTTCTTCTCTTCCTCCTTCCTCTGGTGCTGCTTCTTCCTCTTTTAATCATTTAGATCCTATTGTCTCTGTTGTTCTTTCTTCTGAGTTGAAATTTCAGATTGTAGGCTGGTTTGGATTTCTCATTGTTTTCTGTTGTTAAGGATTCCACCTGTAATCGTTCTTTTGTTTCGTCCCAGTTTTCAATTCTCTCGCTTTTCATCTAGCGGTTTGGACCAGTTTTCTTTGCCCTCTGGTCAGCAGAATGTTGATCACATTCTGGCTGATCAGTTCTCTTCTGTCTCGGATTCTTTATCTGCATCTGCTCCTCTGTCGCGTCCTCGTAAGGATGAGTTTTCTATAGACCTGCCTTCTTTTGGGTCTGCTCTTTCCTCTTCTGACTCCTCTTCTATGTCTCCTCAGGTTCTACCCATTGACAATCTTGTTGTCGACATGTTGGACTTTTATGTTAACGTTGTTCTTACAAAGGATTTTTCTCTTACTCCCAAGTTTGACTCCCCGGTCCAGATTCCTAAAGAAGATTTCATTAGAGCTGCTTCTACCCAGTCGGTCAACTGCTCTACCTGGGATATTCTTTCCTCTAATATGAAGGATTTGGCTAAAATTGAGGGGTTTTCTGATCTTTCTAGATGGGAGTCTGTGTGTAGGGCTCAACATAAGTCTGCTAACTTTCTTGCTTGCTTTCGGAAGCAGTTCTGGCATCCCAGGAGAGAGGTGAGCAGATTCCTGCCGAGGTTTTCGCACCTTGGCTGATGTATTGAGAGGTTCTTAATTCTGTGTGCCTGTTGTTGGGTTTTATTACCTCTAATAGAAGGTCTAGGAAAAAGTAGTTTGATTTCTGCTCCCCCTTTTGGCCAGGATATTTTCGGTCAGTGGTCCTCTTGTCTTATTCTGGCTGAGTCGGAGCGTGTTAAATCCTCTCAGGATATCAGTGCTCAGATTTCCATTTTCAGACCTGCCGTTAAGAGAGAGAGAGACGTCCTCTGTTAGGAGCCCCAATTCCTCTCCAAGGAGGAAGAGTCTTAAGCCGGATGAGTTTGGGGCTTATCCATCTAGGATAATTACCTACTCGAATAGATCTTTTACTAATTCCCAGGAAAGATCCGCGGAGGAGGATCGATTTGAGTCTATCTCTTCCCACTGTCCTAGGTCCCAAGTTAGGCAGGCCCCTTCATTTCAAGCGAGAGGGGGTCAAGCTTATTATCAGAGATCCAGGTCTAGACCCAGAGGTTGATCTTCTTACAGAAGTTTCCAGGGTAAGAGAGTTTGAAGGTGTGAACTTAGCCCAGGTAGGTCCAGCCTTTATTCTTCCTTCAGTCTTTCCCCCCTCCTCTTCCTTTTTCTGCGGATCCGTCGGTCCAATGCCTTCTGCCCAGCGTGCCAGTAGGAGGGCACCTGTCTCTGTATTGGGAGACTTGGCAAGCCCTCGTTCAGGCTTCCTGCCTTGTAAATCAGCTTCGCTGGGGGTACACCCCTTCTTGAATCCGTCATCCTCCCCCTCTGTCCCGTCTACCCAAGTGGACTCCTGTTCCCGCCAATCAGTACAAATTGGTGGCCTTAGAAGAGGAGTTGGTGGCTATGATCGTCAAGGAGGTTATAGAAGAGGTTCCCCTTTGGAGAGTAGAGGCGGGCTACTATTCAACCATTTTCTTAGTCTCCAAGAAAACAAGGGGTTGGCGTCCTATCATCAATCTGAAGAAGTTAAATCTTCTTATTTTGATTCCGAAGTTCAAAATGGAAACCATCTCCCAGATCATAGCCAGTTTAGATCCAGGCATGTGGACTTCTTCCATCGACCTCAAGGACGCTTACTTTCATGTTCTTATCCACCCTTCTTTCCGAAAGTTCATGAGGTTCGCCTACAAGGACCGGGTATGGCAGTTTCGAGCCATGCTCTTCAGCCTGACCACAGCCCCCCCCCTTCCTTTTTACCCATCTGGTCTCAGCAGTGGCAGGAGTTTTGCACCGTCGTTCGATCCATCTTCACGTTTATATAGACGACTGGTTGATAAAATAAAGTCTTCCTTAATTCTTTCAAGAATCACTCCAGAGGTTTGCAGTCTGGCATGCAGCCTATGTTAGGGGTTATAGATTTTCATTGGCTTCTTCGCTTCCTTATCTTTTGAATGCTGGTATTAATGATACGAAGATTCTCAATGGTTTTATCAGAGGATCGGGTAACATCGTCCTCCAGTAGCTAAGCCTTTGCCTTCCTGGAATTTGGCTCTGGTTCTTCAGGTTTTGGCAGGTCGCCATTTTGAACACATCTCTTCTATTAGTGTTAAATTTTTAACTCTGAAGTCTGTTTTTCTCGTTGCGTCCACTTCTGCTAGAAGACGTTCAGAAAATCACACTCTTTCCACCGAGAAGGATAGATTTATAGAATCTGGGGACGGTTTAGTTTTATATCCCAGAAGGGATTTTTTAATGAAGACCCAGTCTAACCGTTACCCAGCTAAATCGATCATTTTAAAATCGTTATCATCTTTTTCGCCGTCTGACAAATTTTGGTGTCCTGTAAGGGCATTAAAGATATACAAGCGCCGAACAGATTTTAAAAGATCTGATCCATCCCATTTATGGCTTCCGTTCGCGGAGGAGGTGGCCAGACCAGTCTCTATGGCCATGATTGCCAGATGGATCTGTGAGACCAAAATTTGTTATGAGATTGCCTCTCCTGAGCAAGTAAAATTATCTCATGTTAAGGCTCACGATGTTAGGGTAATGGCTACCTCCTTCGCCCTTTTCGCCTGCTCATCTTTAGATGATGTCATGCAGGTTGCAGGCTGGAAATTGGAATCTACTTTTATGTCTTTCTACTTAAAGGATCAGAGTCCAGCGGCTTCCTTTTTTAGAAATTTTACGATTTTAACAAAACAAGCCGAGGACCATTTACCGAGCACATCCCGCCATTTTCGCTAAGACTGGCTGTCTGTATGAAATGGTGAGAGTCTTTCTTTTGTTTTGTTTATTTTATTAAGTTTACAGTTATCCTTGTTTGATAATCACTGTGTGATTGGTTAGAATGCACTATTATTTTGTTTAACATTTGGATATGATTTGTTTAATTTTTATCCTTGTTTAAAGATTCTCAAATCTTCACCCACCAAGGGTTTCAAGTGGGCCACTGACCAATTCTACGGGTTTAGCAAGTAGTGATTGAATGGTATAGATGTTTTTGTGATGTAATAACAACCCCCAACAGACACCCCCCCCCACCCCCCTTGTGGGATGGTCTGTAGTTTTATTAACCACTATAAAACATACTTACCATTAAATCACTACGACCCGGCTTCAACCGCTAAAAGAAGGAGCAGGAGAGTATAAGTAAGAAGGGTAAGAGGAAGGCGTCCTCTTCCATGGATATGGAAGCCTTCCATCTTGAGATGATGGGAGAGATGAAGAAGACAATAAAGTATTTGGTGGGAATGATTTGAGAATCTGTTTAAAATATTTTGGGCACTTATATTTAGAAAAGTGAATCTGTTTCCTATTTGGACTCCATTGCGCAAGCGCGGTCATGTGCTGTAACAGGTGTCACTGAGGACTGAGTATAGACTGCTACCAGTCTCTTTCAAGGCATATGCTGGGGGTGCACCCTGCCAGTAGCCTGGTTGAGGGTGTGATGAAGTGGAATAGACATATGGGGCATATAAGAAAGCATAAAAATCTTATATAGTGGTTAATGAAACTACAAACCATCCCACAGGGGTTGTCTGTTGGGGGTTTACAGCAGCACTGTTCTAATATGACCACTGGCTATCATATTAAATAGAATGCAAATTATGAATTTCACTTCAAGAGTATACTTACCTCCTTAACACTCTTTGATATTCCCAAATATCGACTCACTCAATAAACACTCAGATTTAAAAAGTTAGGTGCCCCTACTGGGCAGGTAGCCAGTTGACAGTCCGGCGGATGCCAGCCCCAACCTTGCGCATGCGCAGACTAGCACTTCCTCTTTTCCAATTTGTAAATTTTCAATATACTAAAGTTTCTGCTGTTTCTTCACTCATTTGGTTGAAATTCATCTGGATTACTATGTCTGAACACGCTAAGTCGCTGAGGATGTACAGGGACCGAGTTATCAGGTGCTTTCAATTACATATTTGTTTAATTTAGCGTTTTAGTCCATGTGTTTCCGGGATTCACGATTAGACGTGATAGTCGCTATTAAAACTGATTTATTTACATCTGGCACTATGAAACACTAATCTCTCTTTGTGTTTGTGTCCACAGGTATCTATCTATGATTGAAAAGGACAGCACATCTTCAGAGAGTTTGTTTTTCTCTCCACCAAGGTTCCATTTCCCACTAACATTTCCCACTAACATGTTAGTAACAAACTCTATGCCCAGTGATTTGGAGGTCTCGTAAGATCTTCTCACTGCACTCTTGGTCCATTTCCCTTCCCCTTATGGTGGAGAGATTTAAGAGGTCATAGAATATGGTGAAGCATCCAGTTCATGAGATCGAGTAGTATGTCTATGCTAAAGAAGCAGGTATTCTAGTGTTATTATATTAGGCACTTCAATTTTTTTAGAAATATTTCTGAAATCTGCAGCCAATTTTATCAGTGTTTATCTGATGTTTACATAGCTTATATCACTATCCTTTCCAGTTTTATGATCTGGATTTTGAATACAATTCATCCTTACACCTGGATATTGTTTTCCAGTCCGATTGCCTTCTGATTTTTGTCTCGCCTGCGAAGCAGGATCGAGACATAGGTATCACTTTTCCGGCGGCGGCGTAAACCTTTAAGTTAAGTTTATATCTCAGCAATGCCTGATCCAATTGGAACCAAACTTGGGTGCATGGTAATATACATCAAAAGGAAGCAGGCCGCCGATAAAAATGCCAGGAGGTCAAGGTTACAGGGGTCAAAGGTTGCAGTATAATTGTTAATATTTGACGTTAAGTTTTTGCGTTAAACAAAAGTTATTGCCTTATTTCTCAGCAATGCCTGATCCAATTGGAGCCAAACTTGACTACATGGTGGTATACATCAAAAGGAAGCAGCATGCTGATGCAGACACCATGCGGTCAAGGGTATAGGGTCAAAGGTCACAGTATAATCTTTGTTAATATTTTACGTTAAGTTTTTGCATTAACCAAAAGTTATTGCCTTATATCTCAGCAATGCCTGATCCAATTAGAACCAAACTTGGGTACATGGTGATATACATTGACTGATAAAGCGGTCATGATGTCAAGGTTATGGGGGTCAAAGGTCACGGTATAGCCTTTGTTAATGTTTTACGTTAAGTTTTTGCGTTAAACAAAAGGTATTGTCTTATATCTCAACAATGCTTGATCCAATTGGAACCAAACTTGGGTACATGGAGATATACATCGAAAGGAAGCAGCACGCTGATGCAGGCATCACGAGGTCAAGTTTATGGTGTCAATGTTCACGGTATAATCTTTGTTAATATTTTATGTTAAGTTTTTGCGTTAAACAAAAGTTATTGCCTTATATCTCAACAATGCCGTATCCAATTGGAACCAAACTTGAATACATGGTGATTTAAATTAAACGGAAGCAGTATGCTGATGCAGCCATCATGAGGTCAAGGTTATGGGGTCAAAGGTCACGGTATAATATTTGTTAATATTTTACGTTAAGTTTTTGCATTAAACAAAAGTTATTGCCTTATATCTCAGCAATGCCTGATCCAATTGGAACCAAACTTGGGTACATGGTGATATACATCAAAAGGAAGCAGCATGCTGATTCAGACATGCTGTAAAGGTTATGGGTGTCAAAGGTCACAGTATAATATTTGTTAATATTTTACGTTAAGTTTTTGCATTAAACAAAAGTTATTGCCTTATATCTCAGCAATGCCTGATCCAATTGGAACCAAACTTGGGTACATGGTGATATACATCAAAAGGAAGCAGCATGCTGATTCAGACATTATGCTGTCAAGGTTATGGGTGTCAAAGGTCACAGTATAATCTTTGTTAGTATTTTATGTTAGGTTTTTGCATTAAACAAAAGTTATTGCCTTATATCTCAGCAATGTCTGATGAAATTGGAACCAAACTTAGGTACATGGTGATATACATTGAACAGAAGCAGCCCACCGATAAAGCGGTCATGATGTCATGGTTATGGGTTCAAAGGTCACAGTATAATCTTTGTTAATATTTTATGTTAAGTTATTGCGTTAAACAAAAGTTATTGTCTTATATCTCAGCAATGCCTGATCCAATTGGAACCAAACTTGGATACATGGAGATATACATCGAAAGGAAGCAGCAGGCTGATGCAGGCATCGTGCGTTCAAGGTTATGGGGTCAAAGGTCACGGTATAATCTTTGTTAATATTTTCCGTTAAGTTTTTGCGTTAAACAAAAGTTATTGCCTTATATCTCAACAATACCTTATCCAATTGGAACCAAACTTGGGTACATGGTGATTTACATTTAACGGAAGCAGCATGCTGATGCAGACATCATGAGGTCATGGTTATGGGGGTCAAAGGTCATGGTATAATCTTTGTTAATATTTTATTGTCTCGCCTGCGAAGCAGAAAAAGCGAGACATAGGTATCACTTTTACGACGGCGACGGCATCAACATTATACGGTTCTGCGTTTAGCAAAACTTCTCAGCTTATATTTCAGGATTAGTTAAGCCTATTGCAACTAAACTTGGTTATCTATAATGATAGGAAGCTGCATGATGATGTTGTGGTCACAAGGTCAAAAGTCAAGGTCACTGTGGCCTTGATACAGACCTCTGTTATTTCAATATTACGTTTTTGCGTTTAGCAAAACGTTTCAACTTATATTTCAGGATTGGTTAAGCCTATTGCAACTAAACTTGGATACATGGTTACCTATAATGTTAGGAAGCAGCATGTTAACATTGATGGCAGAAGGTCAAATGTAAAGGTAACTGACAAACAAGAGACAGGCGAGACATTTAATTCCGCAGAATTCTTGTTGACGTTATGACGTCATAATCAGCCTTGCGCTCATTATTAACAAAAATACATCATCATCATCATCATCGTGTTTTCAGGACTTAAGCCTTCTCTTAATTCTCTATTCAATTGGTAATCGAAAATTGTTTTGTCCAACGCTGGTTTACATATTGTTGTAGTGGTCTGGTCTTTATGGCCATTAGTCATCTGATTTATTTTGATTTGAGTTTTACTAATTCATCAACTAAAATACTCATTGTCTTTGTCTTGTGTCCTTTCAGAAACCTGTTTGTCCCAACTGTGGTCACTTCATCAAGCCTAGATTTTCCCCTCACCCATGCTTTAATTGCAGTTCTTGTGGGCTACTGTTAAACTGTGATTTATGTAAACAGGGGGGGGGGTGCAATTTAATGTCTGACTTTTTGTCGCTTCAGGCCAAGGATAAGGCGGCAGAGGATGAGAATCTCCAAAAGAAGGAGCGGGAGAGTATAAGTAAGAAGGGTAAGAGGAAGGCGTCCTCTTCCATGGATATGGAATCCTTCCGTCTTGAGATGATGGGAGAGATGAAGAAGACAATAAAGTATTTGGTTCCAGAGATGCTTCACGGCATGCTCCCTGGACCAAATCCTTTGTTGTCTCCTCCTGCTCTGGAGCAAATAATCCCCCTCTGAATCGGTTTTCTTTAGGGATTTATCAGTTTTTGCCCATGATTCAGAGGTGGCCCCTTTTGAAGGGGCAGAAGCTCACTATGAGAACACTGGCAGCAGGCTTGCCACGCCCTACAGTACCATATCCTCTTACAGTACCTTTCCTGGCCAGTCCGGGTTAGCATTCTTCGCTGACCCGGAGTCTAATCTTTCTGGCCAGGAAGCACAGGATTATTTGCTGGGTTCTTCTATCGCCGTGGCCATGGAAATTGACATACATGCATCCCTCACGGGGAAGATGGGTGACTTTTTATGGGTCTACTCATGTAGGAGTAGAATTCACAGCGCAGATGGTAGTTGGAGTTGGGGCCGATGGCCAGCATTACCGCATACCTCGACTTGCCGTTGTGTCGCTGGTTCTGGCCAGGGCCTGGTGTGGCGAGTATTTATACCCCACGCAATGCCATGGCACCTGCGCCTGGTCAAACCAGACCTTTTAGCATGCCTGTTCTGTCGGGCCCGCATGCTTTCACTGGACTGCCTGGAGTATCGGTACCTCCAGCCACGTAATCGCCTGTGAATGTTCTAGCGGGCGACGAAGGCCCACGCCTAGTCGAACATTCACAGGTAGCCACAGAGGAAAACTAGTCTGACGCTTGTCATTGGCTAATCAAATTCAGGTCAGATCTTGCTGTGGAACAGCCGGCTAGAGAGCGGGACCAGCGTCCATGGCTAGCAGGTAAGCTGGCTGCTACCGTGATGCCATCTCTGCCGTCTATTAAGGCGAATGGACATCTCGCGAGGGCCCTTCGTGAGGTAGTATCGTGCGCGGTGAATACCAGAAGTATGGTGTAGTGCCTAAGCCCAGTGAAGATGACCACGCTGCGCTAGGCAGAGACATGCGGCCAGGCTCCCGGTCTGACACGGGAGCGCTGTGCCCGAATGTTAACCCGGTCAGTTACCAGGAGTGTCCGGGCACGGTGCATGTTTGCACGTGACAATCTGAGCCCGCCCCAGGACCTGTACAACAGGCTTTTGCATATGCCTATGACAGGTCCAGGTCTCTGGGGGTGAGGGATGTAAGCAACTCCAAGAGATGGTCACCCTGTTGAATAACCAGAGGGCTATGCGCGAGCAATTTGAAGTCCACAGAATGGAGCGCATTCGCGCAGCACCCCTGCATACCATCTTCAGCAGGCATGGGTTGGCGGTGGCCAAGTCAGTTGCCAGCCACCAGCGCAGCAACGAGGGAGGGGTGAAGGCTCCTCCAGCGCAGGCAACCGCCCGCGCACCGAGGTGCGCACAGTTCGGGCCATGGCGCGCGAGGATCTGGTCGTGGTAACCGTGCCTGATGGGCCAGTTGCCACAGTAAGGACCATTCCAGTGCTTTTGGGTCCAGAGACAGTGCCACTCTTGCATTGCTCATGTCCACCTCTCTCCCTAGGGGTATCAGTGGGGCGGGGGTGCTGTCTGGACCACCACAGACAAGAGGGAGCGGTTGGCTCAGGACCGCTTAGTCTTACGATGGCTTTCAGTCGGGTATCATCCCGACTGGATAGTATGTCCGCCATCACAGCTGTCTCTCGTACTGATCTGAACTCAAAAGTCCATGAGATCCAGATCAACGGTTATGCATAGAGGAGGAAATAAATTCCCTCATAACAAAAGGAGCAATTCAACCGGCACAAAATTGTCCGGGCATCTATTCAAACGTGTTCCGAGTGACAGAAAGCACTGGAGGGTGGAGGCCAATTCTCAACCTCAAGCCACTGAACAAGTTCATAGACACGCCAAGTTTCAAAATGGAAACACTGAAATCAGTGTTGGCAGGGTTGGAGAAAGGAATGTGGACTGCGTCAATTGATGCATATTTCCACATTCCAATGGCGAGGAGTTTTTGCCGGTACCTGAGGTTTGCATTCCAGGGCCGTCAGTGGGAATTTAGGGTTTTACCCTTTGAAATATCAACAGCTCCTCGGGTCTTCACCAGGGTGGTCCTTGCAATAACAGCATACCTCCGCAGGAGAAGCATAGCAATCCATACGTACATAGATGACTGGCTGTTAAAAGCACACAATCAGGAAAGTCTATCAGCAAATAAACAAACTCTCACAGACTTAGGTTGAATAATCAACTTTCAAAAATCAGAGCTGACTCCATCCCAGAAGTTGTTTACCTGGGAATGTGCTTCGATCTAGAGATAGGATATATGTTTATCCTACTCAGGAGAGGGTACAGGTACTCATCTCATTAATACAGTCAGTGTGCAACAATCATCATGTACTGGCACGGGTTTACTTGAGAATGCTGGGTTTGATGGTTTCATTGGAACCAGTCATTCCACAGGCGGCCTTATGCAGGCAGCCTATCCATTAATTTCTCATGACACAGTGGACCCAGAGTACAGGATCATTGGACTCAAATGTGCCGGTATTGGAGCCTCTTATTCACCAGCTTCAATGGTGGATGGAAAGAGAGAATCTCCTGGAGGGGTGTGATGCTCACCCCTCCCCACCCTCAGATAATGATGTATACAGATGCATCAATGGAGGGATGGGGAGCTTGCCTGGAAGAATCCACAGTATCAGGGCTTTGGAATCTGGATCAGTCACAAGAACATATCAATCTACTGGAATTACAAGCAATAGTACTGGGCCTGGAACAATTCATATGAAAGTTCAGGGCAAGATTGTTCTGGTTCGATCAATTCAACAGTAGTGACTTACATAAACCGCCAGGGCGGAACGAAGTCGCCCAGTCTGTATGATGACATGGAAATTGCTTTGCTGGTGCCTGGATCACAGGATCACCTTGAAAGTAGTTCATATTCCGGAAAAGCTAAATCTGCTAGCAGACTCATTGAGCCAAAGGATGAGTGTTTTACCTACGGAATAGCAACTAAATCAATGTGTGGCGGATCATCTGTTCGACCACTGGGGGAAAACCAACATAGATTTATTCGGAACGAAGAAGAATGCGAAGATGACGATGTATGTCTCCGATTCCAGATCCGAGCGCTATCGCAGCAGATGCGTTAGCTATCAGCTGGGTGGGAATGTATGCATACGCATTCCCTCCAGCAATCCTGATTCCAAAAATTCTTCAGAACATCAGGCAGGATGAGTGCCAAGTGCTTCTGATCGCCCCAAATTGGCCACGCCGATCATGGTATACAGATCTGCTGGACCTTCTGGTCTGCAATCCGGTTCCTCTGCCTCTGATGGACAATATTATCTTCCAGGACAAGGCTCTTCACAACAATCCGTCAATGTTCAGATTGACTGCATGGATGTTGTCAAGGAATCAAGAATTAAGGAGGGCTTTTCTGAGCAAGCAGCCATGTTTATGGCAAAATACAGAAGGGGGTCAACCTCCAGAGCACATAAATATAAAATCAGCAGATTTGCAGAAGGGTGCTCAAAAAGATGTATTAATCCAATGGATTCATCTGTTCAGGTAGTAGTTGATTTCCTCTGTGACCTGTATGATGCCTATAGCCTCAAGCCTAACTCTATTGCTGGCTACAAGTCAGCTTTAATGACAGCTATCCCTTGTTTGGTTATAGGGGAAGTGATGAAGTAAGTACATTAAATACTTTAATTAAAGGCATGGGCATTCTAATTTCACATCAAGAGTATACTTACCTCCCTAATACTTTTGATATTGCTAAATATCGGCTTTCACTCAATAAAACACTCAGATTAAAAACAGTTAGGTGCCCCTACTGGGCAGGGAGTCAGAGGTAGTCCGGCGGATGCTCGCCCCACCACCGCGCATGCGCCGACTACTACTTCCTCTTTGCTCATTTATTGGCTAAGGGTTACATGCGGTTTTGTGCTACTCTACATTTTCTGCGCGTTTACCTTGTTTTTCACTTATTTGACGATTGTTGTACGTTCGTGGCATGTCGGAAAGAGAGGACTCACCTTTGGAAGGAGCTGGATCTCTTTATCAGGTGACTTCTTTGATATGCTAGCGTGTTTTGTCCCGGTTTCATGTGTTTCCGGGACTCGCGCTTACCGTGATTAGCGCCTGTTTGTGTTTGTTTTTTACAACATGGTGCTTCATAAGTCTCATTTCCCTTTGTGTTTTTGTCCACAGGTATCACGTAGAAGCTTTGATGGACTTCTCGGCACAAGAGGATATGTTTCTCTCCACCACGGTTCCATTTCCTACTAATACTGTTAGGTTATCTAACCAAAAAATCTATGTTCAGTGAGTTGGAGGCCTATTATAAAGGTCTTCTCACTTTGCCCTCTTGTTCCAATTCCTTCCCCTTCGGTGGAGAGAATGTAGAGGCGTACTATGGTGGAGTTCTCCGGTTCATCACGTTGGATGGTTTGTCTGTACAAGTGTCAGGTATCTAATTATTGATAAACAAAAGGGGAGATAATTTCCTTTTTTGCCAATGCTAGAATTGGAAGGAGTTATCTCTGTATATCTGATTGTTGTGTACTCGATATGCCAATTCAACGGAAATGTTCCGGTTACTTATACAATTCGTTCTTGCACTTGGTGCTTGTTGCGGATCGATTATTTTGGTCACGGGATTGATGACGTCATAATCGGCCTTGGCCTTTATTAACATTTAACGTTTTGTCCACGGCTGGTTCTTCTTGACTTGCGATCTTGAGGATCCTGTCCCTCTCTTTTTAGTTGGTTTTGAGTTCGCTAACCTTAACTATCTTGCTCATTGTCCTTGTCCTTGTCCTGTTTCAGAGACCTGGTTGCCCGTCCTGCGGGAGGTTTCTGAAGAATAGATTCGTACCGCACTTGTGCTTCAGCTGCAGTCCCTGTGGACCGTTGCTGAAGTGCGATGTATGTAAGCAGTGGGGGGGGAGATCTAATGTCTGATTTTCTCTCATTGCAGGCAAGGGAGAAGGTGATGGAGGAAGAGAGGAAGAAGAAGAAGGAGGGTAGTAAGAAGGGTAAGAAGAAGGCCTCATCCGCGGTGGATATGGAGGCCTTCAGGTCCGAAATGTTGCAAGAGATGCAGAGGACAATAAAGGATTTGGTCCCAGAGTTGCTTCGCGGCATGCTCCCTGGGCCAGCTCCTTTGTTGTCCTCGGCATCTGCTTACGAGCAGGTGATCCCCGCCTCTGAATCCGGTCTCTTTAGGTCCGGTCCATTTGTGGATTCAGAGGTGGCCCCTTTGTTGGGGGCAGTCCAAGACCCTGGCAGCAGGCATGGCGCCGCGCCGAGGGGCCGTGGACAACGGTTGTTGCTGGGACCCGCGGTCTGCTCATCAGACCCTGGGTATCCGCGCGCCGTGGGTGTCAAAGCCTCCTATGGCACCTTTCCTGGCCAGTCCGGGTTAGCTCTCTTTGCTGACCCGGATTCTAATCTTTCTGGCCAGGAGGAAGAGGATCTCCTGCTAGGGTCGCCTTCTGAGGACGTGGCCATGGAATACGACGTCTGTGCACCCCTCGCGGGGAATACAGACGACGTGTTCCGTGGTTCTACTCTCGCAGGAGTAGATTTCACGGTCCAGAAGGTGTCCCCGGGCGGTGCTGTTGACCACGGATACCGCATACCTCGGCTTGCCGATGGTGTCGCTGGTGCTGGTCAGGGCCGCGGTAGGGCGGTGTTTACCCCACGCTCTGCCACGGCGCCTGCTCCTGGTCAAGCCGCGGAGTTTAGCATGCCTGCTCTCTCGGGCCCGCATGCTTTTCCGGGCTTGCCAGGGGTATCAGCTTATCCGCCGTCGACGTCAACTGCGAGTGCTCTGGAGGAAGACGAAGGCCCTCGTCTAGTAGATCGCTCGCAGTTAGCCACGGAGGAGGATTGGTCGGACGCTTGCCAGTGGCTGGTAAGTGTTCGGCCCGATCTACCCGTGGAGCTGCCGGCTAGCCAGCGTGACCATAGGCCGTGGTTAGCTGGTAGGCCGGCGGCTACCGCTATGCCATCTCTGCCGCTGGCTGAGCATGTCGTGGACATGTTCGAAGCGGCGGAGGCGTCCATTAAGGTTAATGGACGTCTCGCGAAGGCCCCTCGCGAGGTGGCGAAGCGTTGCCGCATCGTGCCCCTGGAATACCAGCGGTACGGTGTGGTGCCAAAGCCAAGCGTGGATGATCGCGCGGCTTTAGGCGAAGATGCGCGGCCGGGCTCCCGTTCTGACACGGGAGTCTTGTGCTCGAACGCGTTGCGTTCGGCGAATGCCGCGCTGCGTGATGCGGAGGAGAGTGGGAGGGCGTCGATTGCCGCTCTGTCCCACGTCTCCCAGCTGCTACAGGGGGTGGTAGCGGCCTCCGCATCACGCCAGCCAAGCCCGGTAACAGTCCAGAGAGCCATCCAGGATGGTATCAACCTGGCTTTGGACTGTTTGACGCGGGCGGTGACCAGAAGTGTCCGGGCGAGGCGCACGTTTGCGCTTGACAATCTGTGCCCGTCCCAGGACCTGTATAATAGGCTGCTGCGGACGCCTATGACAGGTCCTGGTCTCTTTGGAGGTGAGGGATGCAGGCACCTCCAGGAGACGGTCACTCTGGTTAACAACCAGAGGGCGCTGCGTGAACAATTTGAGGTGCTCCGGCGGGAGCGTGTTCGCGCGGCACCCCCTGCGTATCGTCCTCTGCAGGCTCGAGGTGGTGCTGGCCAGGTCAGGGGCCAGCCACCGTCGCAACGTAGGCCTAGGCCACGTGCGATTCGGCCAGCAGCGAGGGGGGCGCAGGCTCCCCAGCCGCACCCAGCCAGACAGCTGCCCGCGCACCGTGGTGCGCGCGGCGCTGGACGGGGCGCGCGGGGATCTGGTCGCGGCAATCGGGCCTGATGGCCTGGTTACCGCGGTGGGAACCACTCCGGTGTTTCACGCCGAGAGGACAGTGCCACTCTGGCACTCCTTATGTCCACCTCTATCCCTAGGTGGACCGGTGGGCGGCCGTTTGGCCGGCCACTTGCCAGAGTGGAAGCGGTTGACTCAGGACCGTTTAGTCTTGCGATGGCTTTCCGTCGGGTATCGTCCCGACTGGTTGACAGGCCCGCCATCGCGACTGTCTCTCGCGCCGATCTGGACTCCTATTCCACGGGATCCGGATCAGAGGTTGTGTATAGAGGAGGAAATAAATTCCCTCATACTAAAAGAAGCCATTCAGCCGGCACAAAGGTGCCCGGGCTTCTATTCAACCCTCTTCTTAGTGAAGAAAAACACCGGAGGGTGGAGGCCGATTCTCAACCTCAAGCCTTTGAACAAGTTCTTAGAGATGCCCAGTTTCAAGATGGAGACTGTGCGCTCGGTGTTGGCGGGGTTGGAGCGAGGAATGTGGACCGCTTCCATAGATTTGAAGGATGCGTATTTCCACATTCCCATAGAGAGGAGTTTCCGTCGCTTCCTGAGATTCGCATTTCAGGGCCGGCGGTGGGAATTCAGGGTGTTACCCTTCGGGATTTCCACGGCTCCTCGGGTCTTCACCCGTGTGGTTCTCGCGATCACTGCATACCTCCGCAGGAGAAGCATAGCAGTCCACACGTACATAGACGACTGGCTGTTGAAAGCACACACCCGGGAATCGTTGTCAGCCAATCTGGAGATTGTTTTGAAAACTCTCTCGGGCTTGGGCTGGATGATCAATTTCCCGAAATCAGAGCTAACTCCATCCCAGAAGTTTGTTTACCCGGGCATGTTCTTCGATCTGGAGACGGGGTATGTGTACCCCACTCAGGAGAGGGTTCAAATACTCATCTCGGTAATACAGTCGGTGTGCGACAGTCGTCATGTCCTGGCGCGGGTTTACTTGAGAATGCTGGGCTTGATGGTTTCTTTGGAACCAGTCATTCTGCAGGCCGCCTTGCGCAGGCGCCCGATCCAGTTGTTTCTCATGACACAGTGGACCCAGAGTTCAGGTTCGCTGGACTCGAACGTGTCAGTGTTGGCGCCTCTGATTCACCACCTGCAATGGTGGTTGAATACAGAGAATCTCTTGCCGGGGGTTTTGCTAACCCCTCCCCACCCTCAGGTGACTGTGTATACAGATGCATCGATGGAGGGGTGGGGAGCTTGTCTGGAAGAGTCCACAGTATCAGGGCTTTGGGATCTGGATCAGTCCAAGGAACATATCAATCTACTAGAGCTAAGAGCAGTAGTCCTGGGCCTGGAACATTTCTTACAGAAAGTTCAGGGCAAGATTGTTCTAATTCGTTCAGACAACTCAACAGTAGTGACTTACATAAACCGCCAGGGCGGAACGAAGTCGCCCAGTCTCTGTATGATGACATGGAAACTGCTTTGTTGGTGCCTGGATCATGGGATCACCTTGAAGGCAGTTCATATTCCGGGGAGGTTAAATCTGCTAGCAGACTCATTGAGCCGAAGGATGAGTGTTTTACCCACGGAATGGCAACTAAATCAATGTGTGGCGGATCGTCTGTTCGACCATTGGGGAAAACCCAACATAGATTTGTTCGCAACGAAGAAGAATGCGAAGATGACGACGTACGTCTCTCCGATTCCAGACCCAAGCGCTTTCGCAACAGATGCGTTAGCTATCAGCTGGGAGGGAATGTATGCATACGCATTCCCCCCAGCAATCCTGATTCCAAAGGTGCTTCAGAAAATCAGGCAGCAGGAGTGCCAAGTGCTTCTGATCGCCCCGGATTGGCCAAGCCGATCGTGGTATACGGATCTGCTGGACCTTCTGGTCTGCAATCCGGTTCCGCTGCCTCTGATGGACGACCTTATCTTCCAGGGCAAGGCCCTTCACGACAATCCGTCAATGTTCCGATTGACTGCGTGGATGTTGTCAAGGAATCTAGAATTAAGGAGGGCTTTTCTGAGCAAGCGGCCATGTTTATGGCCAAAGCCAGGAGGGGGTCAACCTCCAGAGCATATAATTATAAAATCAACAGATTTGCAGAGTGGTGCTCAAAAAGATGTATTGATCCAATGGAATCATCTATTCAGGTAGTGGCTGATTTCCTCTGTCACCTATATGATGCCTATAGCCTCAAGCCTAACTCTATTGCTGGTTATAAATCAGCTTTAAGGACTGTTATTCCTTGCTTGGCTAATAGGGGGAGTGATGAAGTAAGTACATTAAATGTATTAATTAAAGGCATGGGCAATCTAAGACCAAGGAATCCTCCACTGATTCCGTCTTGGAGTTTATCACTGGTGCTCCAGGTGCTAGGTGATAAGCCTTTTGAACCACTTAGTTCCATTTCTATGAAAATGTTAACTCTTAAAACTGTATTTTTAATTGCTGCGGCCTCGGCGAGGCGTAGGAGTGAAATTCACGCCTTATCAGCCGAGGTTGACCGTTTTGTGGTTACAGGGGAAGGCCTTAAGCTTCTACCTAGGATTAATTTCTTGTCTAAAAATCAGTCATTGAAATATCCAGGTCAGCCTATTTTTTTGCCATCTTTAACTAGATATGATCCTAATTCTAAAGTATGGTGCCCCGTACGGGCGCTGCTCCGGTACAAACAGCGTACTTCGGAGTGGCGTACCGACCAGTCAGCGTTATGGTTGTCATATATTGAACCCCATGGTAGGGCGTCTAAGGACACCATTTCTAGGTGGATTGTGGAATGTATTCAATTTTGTCACAAATCCGCCACCGTGCGACAGGTTGACGTGGCCAAGGCTCACAGTGTCCGCGGTGTCGTGACATCCACTGCCCTGTTTAATGGGGTCCCTGTGGATGATATTATGTCAGTGGCTCAGTGGCACTGTGAGTCAAGTTTTACAGACCATTACCTCCGTGACGCCTCTAACCCTCTCGCCTTGTCGATTTTGAAACAATAACCGCTTTATGTTGTGAAGAGTGCTTCCGCATTGCTTATATACTTCGCCATTCAGCGACGGTGACAACCACTTGTCGGGACTGTATCATCCTTCTCTACTGGAATCGTGATGACAGTTTCCTAGTACAACAAGGTCAGTCTTGTTCATGTGTTGTTCATTGTGTTGTATTGTCACGTTACCCAGTGTTATTAATATGGTGATGGTTTATGTGGGTTGTGGTTCTTTAGAGAGAGTATACGAAAATGGAGCCTTTTCGTCTCTGTCCTATAGTACTTGGCACTAGTACGAAGAGAGCGTGTAGGACATTGAGGTCATTTAATCTTCCTCCCAAGGGGGGGGGGGTGGAGCGCATATGACAAATCGGTCATCTCTCAGACATCGGTTGTGTTATCCGATGGGTTATCAAATCCTGACTGTGTTTTCACACAGTTTCAGACGTCATAAGTGCCTTAAACGCTTGAAAGCGTATAGGGAAGAGCTGGTCTTTTGACCTCGCCTCCCTCCCGCCAGATTCACTTTCGAATTCTGGCAATATCAAAAGTATTAGGGAGGTAAGTATACTCTTGATGTGAAATAAACGAAATCTAGGATTTCTTTTTTCACGAGAGAGTTGATACTTACCTCCCTAGATACGGACCCGGCCTCTCCGCCCCACAGAGGCTCGGTCTTCAGGCTCTTGGTAGTTGCATGTGTTAGCCAATAAATGAGCCAGAGTAAGTAGTAGTCGGCGCATGCGCGGTGGTGGGGCGAGCATCCGCCGGACTACCTCTGACTCCCTGCCCAGTAGGGGCACCTAACTGTTTTTAATCTGAGTGTTTTATTGAGTGAAAGCCGATATTTAGCAATATCAAAAGTATTAGGGAGGTAAGTATCAACTCTCTCGTGAAAAAAGAAATCCTAGATTTCGTTTAGACCATGGAATCCCCCTGTGATTCCGTCTTGGAGTTTATCTCTAGTGCTTCAGGTAGTAGCTGATAAGCCATTTGAACCACTAAGTTCCATTTCTATGAAAATGTTGACACTTAAAACTATTTTTATCGTTATGTGGTTGCAGGGGAAGGCCTTAGGCTTCTACCTAGGATAAATTTCATGGCTAAAAACCAGTCTTTGAAATATTCAGGTCAACCCATATTTTTACTAGCTTTGACTAGATATGATCCTAATTCAAAATCATGGTGTCTAGTCCACGCATTAAACAGGTACAAACAACGTACCGAGGAATGGCGGATGAACCCAACAGCGTTAAGGGTGTCGTATATTGAACCTCATGGTAGGGCTTCCAAGGACACCATTTCCAGGTGGATTGTAGAATGTATTAAATTTTGTCATAAATCCACCACAGGTAAACAGGTTGACTTTGCCAAGGCTCACAGTGTTCGCGGCGTAGTGGCTTCCACACCCTGTTTAATGGGGTCCCTGTGGATGACATTATGTCAGTATCCCAGTGGCACTGTGAGTCGAGTTTCACCGACCATTACCTCCGTGACACCTCAAATCCTCCCGCCTTACCAATTTTGAAAAAATAATTTAAGTGTACAATCTTTGATAAGGTTTTCTCATTTTTTATATATATCACAATTTATCAATGGAAACAACCACTTGTCAGAACTGCATCAGTCTTCACTAATGGGGAGATGATGACAGCAACAAGCGATTCACAAGGTCAGTCTTGTCTATGTGTTGTTCATTGGTGATTGTATTTGTCACGTAACCCTTCGTTCTAATATGGTGATGGTACATGTTTTATGTGGTTCATTCTTGAGAGTATACGTAAATGGAGCCTTTTTGACTTATGTCCTATAGTACATGTACATGGCACTTGTACGTAGAGAGCATATGGGACATTGAGGTCATGCTGTCTCCCTCCAAAGAGAAGGGGGCGGTGGGGTGTGTGTGGGTGGGGAGGTGTGTAGGGGGAGGGGAGAGCGCATATGACATATGGTCTTCTCATTGCCATCGGTTTTGTTATCCGATGTTCAAGTCATTCCCTGGTTGTATTTTCAAACAATTTCAGAAATTTAAGTGCCTTAGACGCAGAAAAGCGCATAGGGAAGAGCTGGTCTTTTGACCTCGCCTCCCTCCTGCAAATTATCTTACGATTTCTGGCAATATCAGTGTGTTAGGGAGGTAAGTATACTCTTGAAGTCTTTTTTCACGAGAGAGTTGATACTTACCTCCCTAACACGGACCCAGCCTCTCCGCCCCACAGAGGCTCGGTCTTCAGGTTTTCTTAAGTTTCATTGTGTCAGCCAATAAATTAGTCAGAGGAAGTACTAGTCTGCGCATGCGCGAGGTTTGAGGCTGGCATCCGCTGGACTGTCAGCTGACTACCTGCCCAGTAAGGGCACCTAACTTTTTAAATCTGAGTGTTTATTGAGTGAAAGTCGATATTTGGGAATATCAAAGAGTGTTAGGGAGGTAAGTATCAACACTGTCGTGAAAAAAGAAGTCTGATTTCGTTTATTTCACATTTAACATCGTCGTGTCGT